>JABJVR010000021.1:3055717-3090335 GCA_025773905.1 Chitala chitala | reverse complement strand
GTGTGTGTGTGTGTGTGTGTGTGTGTGTGTGTGTGTGTGTGTGTGCGTGCGCACACGTGTGTGCATGGACATGCTTGTGCCCTCTGTTGTACCTTAAAACATGTTGACACCCAAAAGTGATGTACAAATGACACATATATGTTACCACAAAATTGGATCTCTGCAGTTAGCCCATCGCCTGGAGGAGCAGTGGGCAGCCATTCTTGGAGCCTGGCTACAGTTAGTACTTAGCAGCAAGTGTTGTTATAAAACTGGAATGTTTTATAATAATATGCATAAGTAATATCAATGTTTATAGCCTCCTGAAAAATCTTCGCTGTACTTTTGATTATCAGCCAAACAGTATGAGGAAAAAGGTTATTTTGTAACAGTGTGTATCATCTTAATGTTATTTTAAGATATTGTAGTTTCATATGACACTTCTATGATACTTTCTCTGAAATTCTTTGATGTGCCAGACAGGAAGTCAATACTGACCTATGCACAGATTGGTAGGAAGGACTGGCCCAACACTCAAGGGCAAGAAAGAAAGCAAAAATGTTTTTTCTAGTGGATTAATTATAGTTTCCTATTTCAACTATGTGTGATTTTTAAATTAATTTGTTAACATCAGTTAAACGCAACATGGTGGCATGGTGTGTAGCACTGTCACCTCGTACCTCCAGGCCTGGGGTTCAGTTCCCGCCTTGGGTCTGTGTGCGTGGAGTTTGCATGTTCTCCCTGTGCATGGTGGGTTTTCTCCGGGTTCTCCGGTTTCCTCCCACAGTCCAAAGACATGCAGGTTAGGTTGATTGGTGTCTCCAAATTGTGTGTGTGCCCTGTGGTGGGTTGGCGCTCCACCCTGGGTGTCCCCTGCCCTGCACCCTATGTGTCCTGGGATGGGCTCCAGGCTTCCCCGTAACCCTTAACAGGATGAAGCGGTATAGAAGATGACTGACATCAGTTAAGTTACAGTCTAAATTTAACTCACTAAAAGTGGCCCAAAATCGTCAGTGTGGAGACATTGTAAATGTACAGACTATGTATTGCTATGAAAATAGATGACTTACGTATTTCATTTTCTCTTATATCCTGTCACAGTGCCTTTACTAGGCACTGTCTAGTTTATACTTATGTAAATAAAATAAACTTTGTATAGTACTGTGTGTTTTCGTAAAAAATGTGGACATTAGTATGAAACATTTGTAATGTGCAGCCAGGTGAAGAGACAAGGGGTAAAGCAGGTCTAATTGTGGGTGTGAAGTTAATTCACATAAAACAGAACAGTGAACGGTGCGAACAAGCAGAGTACAGAAAAGTAAAGTAACACCCGGAATACACAGACCAAAGAACTTGAGCTACAGGACATAAGAAAAGACCGCAAAGCAGGGCACACTAAGAGGACACGATAATACGATACCTGGGCACAGATTATGCTTAAGAAGCAAGACCAGTTGGACCACAAACAAAACCAGTTAACACTACATGCCTACATTAAACAACTGGCAATAGGCAAGAGGTAGCAAGGACTCTTACAGAGCTCACTTGCATCAGGAGATAACACTACCACACTTGAAACGGGTTACCACAGAGACAAGAGGATGTAACGAGGGGGCGTGGTTACCCACGGGCAGATCGGTAAAGCAATAGCAAATAGTTCTCTCACCTTATAATCGGTCCCATGTTTTAAGAGGATTATTGTCTTTGTGTGTCACTCACACACAAAAAAAAAAAAAAACTACATTTTTTATTACCTCCTTGTACGTGTTTAAATTTGTTACCAACATTGGCAGGACCATTTCATTTGTTGTAGTACTTAGTTTTCAAAAAGCCAAGCTTTTGTGTACCATGAGTTTAGTTTGCCGCTCAACTTCCCCGGCAGCGCGCCTTGCTTTGTGGTGAGACATGGACAGCGTATTTACGTGTTCATTTGATAGATGCTCCCTAACCCCATCAGCCTGGCTTCAGATAATTTATCAGTAGCGCTCAAGGGGCCAGGGCACCTATCAGGCATTTCTCACCAGTAGTACAGTATCTGTTCTCATTTGTGACCTCGTTCAGGCAAACATCTCATATGGAAGGTAAATCCCCATCTACATTCCATCTCATCTCCACAGCTTCTCTACCTCTGCCGGAGCCCCTTTGACCGCCTCCTACCAGTAGGAGCTTTCGCTTGCCTTTCGCAGTTCTTGTCCGGCTAATAAAATGTGACAGCGCAGATATGATATCAATACTTTCTCCATGATTAGGAATAAGGAACTCTCGTCCCTCGCCAAGGTACAAAGTGCATTAGGCCTCCTCACGTGCCCACGTTTCAAAGTGTGAAACGCGCGCGCTGTTAGATCCCCATCGCGTGTTAATGGGCAGCGGGCAGGTGACGGCCCGGGGACACTCAGAGATTAGAAGCAGAGTTGACACGTTCAGCGGGGCATTATTTTTATTATACATCTGCAGCACACAATTTCATTTACAGCCACTAATGAGAAAATGTCCTTATTGATATTATTATTACTGCGCGCGGTTTGTTTTCTTTATCGTGTTACATAAAATCGTACCTCGTTCAAAAAGCATTAGCGCAACTGTGTATTTGCGGGAAATTTTTCAGCACCTCTTTATCTGCAATCGACGCTGACGTCTGATTAGAGTGACAGGTAGCGATGTCGTTAGTGTTGACTAATATTACATTTTCACATATAAGATGTGTCTGTGTGGGGTAAAAAATGAAAGAATGACACATCTTTCTTTCAACTGTAAGTGTACAGCAAAGGCTACAAGCTACAGAAATTCACCAAATCCTACTATTGTGTACATGTTTGACACACAAACAAGGGTACCATTTGTCATATTGCAATGGAGAGAATGGCTGTTTTATCTTTCACAGTAATTGCTAAAAATGATTAAATGTTAATATCTCGGAACCATGTTTTTAAATTATGATGTATGACATTCTGATATCATAATGCAATTCTGTAATGAACAAATACATTTTACTGAATGCACAAACCATATAAAAGGCATCATTCCACAGTGTTTGAGGTCATTGCAGAAATAAATTCTGATGTAAAATGGATATATCCAAGTATATTACTTTGTTCTGTTTTAAACCACACTGTAGTAACTTGCTGAAAACTGATTAAACTTGTGTGAAGCATCCTAAATATGTTGTTCAGAATAAATTCTCTCCATGCATTCATTAAACTCATTTGAAATAATAAGTCCTTGTGATTTTAATGGACTTAATCAACAAATATATTTAATCAGTGGTTTCTAATTAATGGTAATTGATTGCATATCTAGAGGGTTACTGTCAGTGAAAAAATTCATCCGATCTATGTCACTGCAGAGTTATTCCTTTATTTCATGCTTTTTTGTATTTGCGAATTTATTTAAATAGTGAAAACTCAGATAGTGATTTAGATATGATGTAGGAAATATGTAGCATTACATAAAGAATGGCAGAAACCAAATTAAAGGTATATTTCAAACTATTAAGACTTTGTGTACATATGTGTATTATTTTGTGGCAGTTTTTATTTAGTTACATTTATTAACGTTTCAGCTTTTCGGTGTGTACTACGTGAAGTCAGGTGCAATAAAAAAAAACATATTCAGCATCAAGAGCTATATGAAAAATTGAGTGTGTGTGTGTGTGTGTGTGTGTGTGTGTGTGCGCACGCACATGCACGCAAAATGACAAAGCTGGAAGGGCAAGTAGTTTTTGTCGTAGCTCTTTATTCTTTTCTAAACTTTTCTGCTAGGGCAAACCTATCTGTTGTATGAAAAGTTGTAAGCTCTTATTTTACTGTAATGCCTCAGTATGCCACTTCAATAGAGGTGCTGGATACTTGACCTAAGTTTAATCTGAAAATAATTAAAGGAGGATTTTGTTCTTTTGGACCCTAGAGAAAACTGTAGAATTAAGCAACGTGATCAGACTGTTTCATATCACCGGGGCATGCTCAACATTCCCACGGCAAAGGAGTCCACGCAGAAGCAGGCATTGAGCAAGACACCTCTGTGCTGAAGATGTATATTCATTGTACTATTAGCAGCCCTGATAAGTATATGATCTGAAGATTAATATGGTGCTGGGGACAGATAATACCTTGTGATGAAGCAATGAGCACTGGGATGAGATCTCAGGAAATAGTCATCTTCGGCGTTTCCTAGATTGTGTTGCTGCCATTGGATATTACCTGTGAGGTGATTCTCGGATGCTTTTATTAAAACCACCTGATAAATGCCCCATTGATAGGCGCTGACAGGATTCTGTTCCTTCGTGGGGTACAAGTGAGGGAGCCGTTAATTCGTCCGCGTCTTGAAAGGCACAGCGGCATGATGAGCCCACCTGTCTCTGCTCGAAGGGCGCAGCTCGGCACGGGAAGCTGACCCGTCGCATGCCTCCTCGTGTAAGAGAAACAGATGACCACACTTGCTGTGTTCGTGAACCCTTAGGCCCCGCCCTCTTTTTGTCTGAAAAGCTTCTTAGCAAATATTGGCAGACCGTATCCGGTCTCTGTGTCAACAAAGCATGAGTCAGTGGGGGTGGAGGGGCGGCTGTTCCGAGAAACTCGGCAATGTGGAAACTGTAAGGTGGCACATCTCTGGGTTTGTGGCAATGTGAAAGAACGATGCGACTTTCGGCATTTAACAATGTGCATCCGTAATTTTGTGCCTTTTAATGACCACTAGGGTTGGTCAGAGCAACCCCAAATCCGCATTCCACAGACCAGGTGGAAGAGTTATGAGTGTGCACATATTGGGGATATGCACACATTCACCAGCTGGGGAATTTCTTTTAAATAATAAAAGCTCAGTGTAATATATATTAAATTTGACTGTCACACAGTTGTTCTCAAACAGATTTCTTAAACGTAGTTATACCGTACTTGCTGTGTGTAGTACCACCTCTCCCCCGTTATGTATGCGCTGTTCCCTATATGTGTAATCCCCCTGTCTGTATTGTACTGTGGTCCTGGAGAAAAGCGGTTTAGTATCACTGTACATGTAAATGTATAGTTGGTATGACACTAAAGCCCACATAAAACGAGAGCTGAGCCTGTGACCTCTGTAAAATAAAACTAAAACTACTGCCCTGTGATATTTCAAAAAACCTTGGACATGTTCACACCAAGCTGTCCTTCACATTTAAACCTCCGTTAAATGAAATGTCGTTTATTTCTGCATTTATCTATGGTAGGAAAACAGTAACTAAACTAAAAGGAGCTGAGATTTAAAAAAAAGTATTTAACATGAATATACTAATAAAAATTATGTTCGAATACGCTCTACACGTCCAAAGGCATGAACGTGTGTGTGTGTGTGTGTTCACTTTTTCCATGCAGAAGTGTTTGTTTTCTTGTTAAGACCTTGGCTGTTTCATTTAAAGCCCCCACTCCCACTTGCTGCCAACACCCCCTGCCTTGTTTCAATTTATTGCAGGCGACAACTTTATCACTATGTAGTGTACCTTACCTCTTCCTTCCCTGGGAGAGAAGCATTGTATTTTGCAATCACATTACCTGTTTAAAAGACAAAAGAACTAGTAAATATATGCTAAAACAGGAGGGCAAACCGCTGAGCCAAAATCCAATTTAGATGTAATAGTGTTTAATATTTATTAGAAAATGTAACGGAATGCATTGCTGAGCAAGGGGTGGTGGTGGGGGGGATTTACATAAATTGCGCTGTGGATGTTTTTGTCCTACACGAGGCGCACGGGAAAGGCAGCGGTGGCTCTGCGCCCGCTCTGCCGCCGCACGCCGCCGCCGCCGGTGCATATTTAAACAGGTAACCTGGCACGGGTTTATGGGATCATCAGCATTTTCGGGCGCACGCGGTGCAAAATGTGACTTAAAGAACAGAGAACACGTTGTACTATTTTCATTACATGTTGTGTCAAGCTAACAGAATAGAGCCGGGTGCCTGCGTGCATTCAAGGAGCAGCCTGGACCCTTTTAATATTTAATATTTCACCTGTTTATGGGAGGTATAAAAGTGGATGGCGCCTTGATTTACATCTTCCTGACATAGCAGGCTGTTGTGGGGGCCCTAGTCAGCCTCACGGGGCCGGCTCTGCTATCCTCCCTCCCCCAAACAGCAGGGAACGGAAAAGGTGGCTGTAGAATTAAGGGCAGCCGTGCACACCTTTAAAAAATACGGTATAGGGTTAAATAAAAGGCTAGCCACAACCACCATCTTTTGGCATTAATTTGACTTAAGCTATTTGTTTGATCTTTTTTTTTAATTCACGGACGTTAAAGGTATTCCGGTTGTATTTATTTATTTATTATTTTTTTTAATAACAGACCTCTATCTATGATAGGGTTACAGTAATCGAAATACCTGCAAGGTGCAATGCATGAGTAAATACGACATTGTAATGAAAAGCCAGCCTTGCTGTGCAGGGCAGGGTTGGGTGGGGTGTGTGTGTGTGTGCGCGCGCGCGTGTGTGTGTACGTGTGTGTGTGTGTGTGTCTGTCTGACTGGTCATGCTGCTGCCAGATTCCTACGTACAAGTACACTGTACTCACATTAGTTAATTAACATTAGCAATTCAAGTGTATTACCTGAAAGGAGACGTGTTCCTGATAGAGGCGTCCTAAAGTTGATGTATGATTACAAATTCAAAAATGTTCTGTTTTGTTTTGCATAAAAGCAGCTGTGTGTAAATTGTGTTGCAACAATACGTGTCCATATGTTTATGGATTGTTTTATTCTCTCCAACTGTATGTGCGTTGCATACCAGATTTACCTCCAGTTTCTGTAAAAATGTAAAAGCAGTATATAATTGAAATATATATATGTGTATGTTTGTCTATATATATATATATATATATATGTATGTGTGTGTGTGTGTGTGTTTTCAAGAGATGCCTGTTGAAAACAGCACAAACTACTTAAAGTATATCTAAATATGTTGTTTTTTTGACATTGTGCTTTTGAAGTGAGAATATTTTCTAAGACAGCCTGTGAATCTGATATCTGATATTTTACCAAAGAGGAAATACATTCAATCGATATCACACCTTTGGGCTACGTAATTAAATTGCTTGTCAGTTTCAATGAGAGTGCTGATATACAGTATGAATGCTCACTGCTGTCTCGCTACGTTTTGTGCTACTCTGGCCTTCCCCTTGATTCATCATTTGAATGTCGCTTGGTAAACGGCCACTGTAAGAGCACTTCACAGACGTGACTTGAGTCAATTTGCCGTTTAAAGAGCGGCAACTGCAGCGTAACCGGTGTGACTCTACACACACATGTCGGCAGGTGTTGTTTCTCCAGTGCTGAGGAGGCTGGCGGACTCACGGTGTTTGTGTGTCTGTCTGTCTGTCTGTCCAGTCTCTGTGTGTGGAGGTGCGCGGGCGGCGCAGGGGCGTGGCTTCCGTCCTGCACCTGTGTCAGCGCCTGCTGGAGGAGCTGGAGCCCGAGGGGGGCGACTCGGAGCGGCAGGCGCTGCAGCTGCTCATGGTGAACCTGGAGCGGCGCTGGGAGGCCATCGTCATGCAGGCGTTGCAGTGGCAGACGCGCCTCCGGAGGGCACTGGGGGCGGAGCAGGTACGCCCACGGGCACCAGGGAACCAAGCCCCTTCACGTGCGTCCTTAGCCTCCGGCCGCAAACATGCTGACAGGTCACGCGCTCGGAGGCAACGCGCGGGTGTGTCGCGGGGGGTCCAACACACTTTTACGATGTGTTACATTAAGACTTCCTAGAGCAGCCAAAGAAAATGACGTCATGTGCATTTGTGGAACAGTTTGCACTTTATTTCTCCAAAATATTTCATCCTCTGCTGCTGCTAATACTCATGTCTGTTCAAATTTGCATTATAATATATGGATATTAAAATGTATTTATTCACCATTTATTTTTCTGAGCTTAGCGATAGTATATGGTTGCATATATTACTGACTCTCTTCCCCCCCATTCTGTTAATGTACTTTACCATTATCAAACTTGATTTTTTAAATCTTGACACAAATGATATTAATGATTGATCTTCTGAAATGACTTAAAGTGAACGTTTTGTAAGTGTAAAAATATTATAAAATATGGCTAAATATTTTATTCCTTGTATAAACATAATTTAAACAACTTATCTGCATGACAATGTTCAGACTGGTGTTTATTACAGTGCCCTTTGAAAGCTAATCTCTTTTGTCAACAATCCTTTTATAGAAGAAATCCTATTCACAAATTAGACCAAGTTTTGTAGAGCTGTTGTTATATGATAGAGAAGTGAAAATCCACTAAACCGTGCCTCTGTAACCTAGCATCTGTGTTGCAGGTTTTTTCTTTTTCAGTTAATCATTCCTGTTACCCAGCAGTGTTTAAAACAGAAAAAAGTAATATACGAACAAAATAATTTCTAATTTATCTTAACCTGTCCTGATCTTGCAATGCAGTGTTCTCACTGTAATATAAGGTGTACCGTCAGCAATGGTACCAGGTGAGCTTCTGACGTAGCTGCCAGTTAATTATGTTAAGTAGTCTCACCTTGTGGAATACATCTATAGAGGTGGCCATGGAAATGAAATAAAAAGGAGCTAATACAAAGCCCCTTGGCTTTCAGTCCTTCTCTCATAGGCCAGTGAAAATGGATAACAGCCTAGGATCGAAAAACATCAGTGTTGTAATTCAGCTTACCCGAACTTTACCCATTCAGCAGACGTTTACCAATTTGTCTGTTTTCTAAGGCCTTATAATGGCTTCATACCTCAGTCAATTAATAAAGTCAGAGCGACTGATAAAATATCAATTAGAGCTCAGACTACAACACCCCCGTGACGGTTTTCTGCATGTAAATTATCCGCCCAATTATGCCAGGCCTTGTTTGCTCTCGCTTTCCTGCCTCCCAACATCCCATAGTGACAGCGGCGTAGAGCAGGAAGTGCTGCCGTTAACATATCAAACTGAGAAAAACTTGTATCGCTGTCGGGCCTGTTAAAGCCACTTCCACCGTGGGTGGAAGACAAATTGCAAGACATTCTGCAAGTCTGACCTTGCAGATCTGCGGAGCAATTTTGCGTTCCGAAGCGTGCGGAACAGGAAGAAAAATGCTCGGTAGTTTGTTTACAAATAAACATTCTGCTCGATGATAAAACGACGATTGCCCTGTTCAGAATTCACTCCAGGAAAATCCAACAGGGTGTTTTCAGTGGATGCGGCACAGAAAAAGCGAAAATGTACGATGACAGTTTGTTTATTTTTCTGGAACATCTCCTTGAGAATGCTACTCTGTCAGCAACGGACGTTTAGAAAAATGAAACAAGTTTAACAGCTGGGTTGTTTCAGGCATGAATGTGTATCACTGTTATATAAAACACTCTCAGAGAGTGTTTTATATGTGCAATAATTTTAGCACGAGAAAATCTCTAAGATTATTTTACCTGTAAATTTAATACTACTGAGGCAAATATTTTGATTTTTATTTTGTCACACCAATAGGTGTGTCTTACAGTTTAGGATTTTCATATCCATTTATCCTTGTTGTCTTTATCCACAAATGGAGAATAAATGGAATAAAATTGATCATAAGCCACATATAATTCACATGCCTATGTATTTCTTAGATTTTTCTTAGAGTCAGACGAGATAAAAGTAGATAATGTAAACTAGTCTTTAACGAGCTGGACGTCAGCTAATTTACTGTAAACCTTGAAAATATAATTGCCTATACTTTTTTTTCTTCTTCATGTATAATTTATTACAGTTTTCAGCAGCAATGTGCTTGTTCTTGATTTCTTGAAGGTCCCTGGGAATATCATTGAACCTGCACTGATGGACCTCCATGGCCCAGTAGAAGATTCCTGGGAGTGGGATGACATGGACATCACAAACGACTTGATCAGTGTCAGTGTGGAGTCACATGACTTTGAACAAGCAGTGTGCCAAACATCTGCATTGCCCACATATACCACAAGTCAAAGTTTAGAGGCATCTGAGTTAAATCAGAGTATTTCTCAGAATGTCACGCTATCACCAGTCAATGGTGAGGACTTGCTGTCCCACCATCCTAATATCTATCATGTCTACAGTCTTCATAATGTAGAGCTCTACAGCCGGCCCCAGTACACCATCCAAAACAAATCTCCCGCAAAGATCGGAAATAAGCACACATTAATGAAGAGCTTGAGCAAAGACTCCTCATTCTCCTCAGCCGAATCTATACCGGACCTTCTTGGGGGAATCCTTTACATGAAACAAGAAACCGACAGTTTCTGTGGGTATTCTGCAAGAAGATCTGAGAGTGAAAGTGGTATCATAAGTGAGGGGGACACTGAAACAACAGCCAACTCTGACATCTGCCTCCCCAGTCAGGTGGATGACAGTCGAGGAAGTCCTTTGTCGACAGCCACCAAAAGGCGCTTCTTGCCTGGCGGAAACCAAATATGCAGCAGCGATGGCGTCGATGGAGTGTTGGGGCTTGCCAGCAATTGTTTTTTGCATAAGACCTGTGAGGCAGCTTTGTTGGACAGTGACCACGAATCTGAGGGGGCTAAGGGAAAAACAGATGAGTCAACACAAAGTGAGAAAGGCTCAGCAGAGATCGTTATGAAGGCTCTAGAGGCTGACACAGAGGAACGTGACCCAGTTGACTCCAGTGTAGTTCTGCAGGATAAGAGAGGAGGTAAAAATGGAAATAGAAGGAAAGGGCTTTCCAGCATGTCCCCTGTGTCATCCCTTGACTCTGTGTTTGCAGAAGGAGACTTATTTATGTCCACAAAAGACACGCTTCACCGCAGCACATCCCTCGAGAGCTGGCTGGCTCCGTGCAAAAGCACAGAGGAGTTGGGCAGCCAGCAGAGCTTGAGAGACCTGGGGCTGGCTGCTGGATGCACAGGAGAGCTGAGCAAGAGGACTCTGGAACTGCTCAAGCGCTTGGAGAACATCCAGACCCCCTTGGCCCAGAAAATGACCCGCAGCATCTCTGACATCACCCTTCAGAGCAGCTCGCTGCGATATTCAGGACCCAGTCAGTTGTCTCTGGGAGCTCCCTCGACAATCAACGAGAGTTCGGCGCCCTCCCTCACAGAGCTCAACAGCACGGAAGATTCCTCTCTGGCTTCTGAGGACATGGCAGTTCAGAGGAACCGCTTGGTAGAGTCTAAAACCTCCTTCCGCAAGCACTGCCGCAGTCAACCCCTGCCCGATGAGGCCGATGCCAGCATCAGCATGGTGGTGAACGTGTCATGTACCTCTGCCTGCACGGACGATGAAGACGACAGCGACTTGCTGTCCAGCTCCACACTTACGCTCACCGAGGAAGAGCTTGGCATCAAAGATGACGAGGACTCTAGCATCGCCTCAGACGAGGAGTACGTTGAAGGAAGCTTTGCGCTGGGGCTCGAGTACATGAAAAATGAGCTGCAGAACTGGATCAAACCAAGATCGCAGTGCAAAGAAAAAAGTGAGCTGGACCTTGGAGACGAGCTCCAATGTGGTACTCTCACTCGAGAGACGGTGCCAGCTTCAGTGGATGCAAACGAACGTCGTTTCTTAAGCAGGTCAGCACTGAAGCTCTTAGAGGCTAACACTAATGAGAAGACGAGCTCTCTCCAGCAGCAAGATGCAGAATCTCCGAATAGGGAGGCAACCAGAAGCTTTATGAGGCAGTTTGTGGACGACATGGAGAATGGCAATATTGAAAACTCTCAGGTGAAAAAGAAAGATGAGGATGATGAGTTTTTGAGGGAAGAAGGAAGCCTTTTTACAAAGAGCGGCGAGTCCTTTAAGGACTGTTATGCACCAAATACAATCATCTCTGGGAATGTAGACACGGGTACCAAATCTGAACTGTGTGATCACATGTCCTCGCAAGGGAAAGAGTCGGCGCTGGAGGGTCAGCTGAGCGGCGAGATCCCCTGCTACAGCTCCAGTAAAGCGTCAGTTCATGTGCCATCTCCTAGTGGTTGCGTGGGGTCGCACCAGTCCATGCCAGAGGCCATGCGTGGAAATTCTTGCAAGGAAAACCTTTCTCCTTTTTCCAAAGATAGTTGTGAGATCCACCAGGTGGCTCATTTGGAGCTACCCTCGTGCAGCCATTCACTCCCCCCTCCAGCAGAGGGGAAAAGTGAGGACGTGCACAACTTTGTCATGGAAATCATCGACATGACCTCGGTAGCGCTGAAGAGCAAAGAGACTCCGGCGAGTCGGGAGGCCCCCAGTCCCACGCCGGTGGCACACATCCGAGACAAGGTGCTGGAGCACTCGCACCGTCCCATCCAGCTGCGCAAGGGCGACTTCTACTCGTACTTGTCCCTGTCATCACATGACAGTGACTGCGGAGAGGTCAGCACTTGTGTGGAGGACAAAAGCAACACACCGCCTCCCCCCAGCCTTAGGCACACCCTGGAAATCCATGACAGAGAACCTCTCTTTGAGGTGTGCACAGAAGAGGTCTATCTGGGTCCACCGCTGTGTTACAGTATGAGTCTCAACCCAAAACCAGGGAGGAAGTTTCTTAGTTCCAGAGACCGTTTCTCTTCCCTCAACGAAAAAGACCAAACATCTCCTCTGGCTCGCATGGAATACCAAAAGGCACCTGGTATTTCTCCAGGAAGTACAGCTGGAAGCCAGCTAGAGTGCCATAATGAGGCTGCTTATCTTAATCCTTTACCATGTGAAACCCTGATAGACACTGTTGAATGTTTTGCAGATACTAAAATGCTTGAATCCAATATTTCCCCTGTAATGACTAAGATAAGAGTCTCTTGCTCCAGTACAAATCCTTTAAAAGAGGATGGCAGCCTTTATATTAATCCTAAAATTAACTGTCCTCAGATAAGAAAGTGTGATAGGGACGAGAAAGGCCCTGCTTCACCGCAGATGAAACAGAAGAATGTCAGAAAAGGATGTAGTTCTCTTCAGGAAGCTCAGTCAGCTCACAAACAGGTGGGTGTAGATATTTTGCCATGGCGCACATTTTAATAATGACACTGTTTTGCTCTTTTGCAATACACATTGGAGTGTCTAAATATTTTAGAACAAATTTTTTAAATTCACTTCCCGCACCTCCCTTTCCCCGAAGTGCTAACGTAGGAGGGATTTACAACCTCAGATTTAAAATTTTAAGGTCTACAGAACAGAATAATCATAATCAGACAGATTATTATAATTCATAAGCAAGAAAAAACATAAAATCATTACTTCATTTCATGAGTGAATTAGCATATACTTTTAATTCTTTTAAAAAATTTTCCATCTCACGTGTTCACGCAGCCCATAAGCTATTGCATCATTGCTCTTGTGGCTGTAGCAAAAATATAAATGTTTAAGTGTCTAATCTGATGTCAACAGGGTAGATATCTGCACACGTTTTGCATGCGGTCATTGTAGCATAGCCCATGTGATGAAAAACTGCTTACTGCTTCACACACAATGACCCAAGAAACGTTTACATTTGCAGGTGCTATGAATGAATCATGCTAAAGTATACTTAATAAAAAATGATGGGAATTTTATGTTTTCTTATCCTTGTTGTGCTGTATGTATAAACACAAGCTACAGATATTTCATGTCATTTGTTTCACACAAGCACAAACTATTTTTGAGTCTGTGTTGTCTTGTCCTGCATCTCTTGGTACGAGTATTTGTTTAGTGATATTTAGGAGGGTTTGTGCCATGTCAGCTTTGTAAATCTCTTCATTAGCATGTTTCCATGACGATCGATTTAAAACTTGGGGGTTTAACTGTAGAGAAGCACCAGCTGCAGCTCTGGTTTCTCTGTGGTCTTTTCCCTTCCAGTTGACAAAGTCAGACCAGTCATCCCTGGATGGTGCCGTGGGGCTTCTGGGCAGGAGCCCCCTGTCCAGCCGCGCCCTACCCACTGTGTCCTGCCGCCCCCCCAACGCACCAGTTGCACAGGAGAACAGAGCCGCCCGGCCCTCGGCCAAGGTAGGCAAGAGACAGGTGCCCTTCTTCATGATACCACGCTGCTCAAACTGCTAACAGAATAGCTGCAGATGATGCCAAACACCCAGGACTTCACTGAAAACAATATGCTTTTTGTCCCCATTCATGCTGTCCACACTTCACGTAAGCACATTAAGAAGTCCAATTGTCATATTTTTTTAAACCAACTGTTGGGACACCTTCCACTTCCCATCTCCAAGGAGACAGTCCATAATAAAAGGTAAAGGTCTTCTTCCTTTACCGAAGCGGCTGACACCTCGTCTGAACTTCATAATGTTATGATTTAAATTACAGCCACTGCTACTTTAAAGCTCTTTTCCTAGCAAATTGGTCTGAAAAGCCCGTGTTCCATAATAGTTCATACCCTGGGAAGAGTTGGCTGTTATGTGTGCTCTTTTGCCATCCCTGCCTTTCTGTGCTGATCAAAATAGCTATAAACATGAGAAGTATTTTGCTGGTAATAATTCCCTTTCATTAAGTATATACATTATAACAGTGAGGGCTGTGTGGGCTTCTAATCACCGGTCCCCATCCCTGGGTGGGCATGAATGAAAACCTCCAAGAAGCAAATCGGGTTTGCGGATGCATTGTTTCTCAGAGCGTTTTATAGCACAGCGTGATATTATTAACATTGTATATCTCAAATGTAATCTAAATGCTTAATGCAAAGCCACTTAAAAAGAACCGAAATGTACTACTTAGCACATTATTGAATACAGAAAATCAACTTTTATTTTACAAGGAAAAAAAAAAACTTTGAAGCTACCGTAGATAAAAAGATGTGTAGAGGAGACCCTGTTATCTTGTGCTTGTTACCAGTAGTTAAATTTTTACAGCACGGTGCCAGGGACGTGTGAACCACAGGTACAAACTGTGTGATACTTCAGATGTGGTTGCGGCTTCCAGTGTACGGTTATGTCTCCACAATATCAAACACTCGTTTGCATGAAGGACCAACGCGGTGGTGCATTTATAGAAGTTGTGGTCCTTCCACCTCACTGTATGGTAAGTCATGGGTTTGATTCTAGCCCTGTGAGTGGAGTTTAGATGCAGACACATTGTCCCTGCATCCTGTGTTTACCATTCTGAGTATACTTGGCCTGTATTCTCTGTCTTTACTACTTACTATGTGTAATTCATTTAGTCATAAAAAAGGCATAGGGCAGAATTGTGAGGTCAGAAGCTACAGGCTTTGTGCCGTGGCTGTTATTTTTGCAAGAATGCGGCCTCACATCGACCCAGGGGTAGGTGTGTCGCGTTGCTGAGTGGAGGAGCTCAAAGTGTTCTTGACACTGTAAATGGTGGTGAAACTTACAGTTACGTGGAAGTGTTCAAATTGTTCCATCTGAAACTGGGTAAAGTTACGGCGAGATTTAATTGGATTGTAAATATAAATGTGAGCATCACTTCTGCCTAAAGACAAACAAAGTTGAAAAGAAAAAGGTGGTTCGTCTGAATTTTATTAATCCATGATGGATGGCCTCTCATTTAAATATTGTCGTATTTAAATATTATATTGTTTGTAGCAAAATTATTTGCCCTGCACAAATGTTAAACAAATTGGATTTGGAAGCTGGACTAGAAAGCTTATCTCTTCCCTTAGTCAGACCTGGTGAGGAATGCATGCAGAACTTGTAGTTGTAATGTTGTACAGTGTTATATGTCTGTGTGAGATAAAATTAGTAAAGGAAAGGTTCAAATCTCTATGAAGTCATGCCTCTTGAAGAGGGTAAACATGTAAAATATTATAGAGCACATTCCAGTGTTCAGTCCTTTCTCATTGTATTCATTGTCTAAAATGAAATTGTTTTACAGTTTATGAAAACTTAAAACCTTGCAAATCAACCTGTAATATAACAAAACTGTGATTTTAAGGTTGGCTATGTGGTAGATAATGTGGATGGTATAGGATTTATTGCTGTATTCATTAGAACAAAACCAGCCATATACGTTTGAATGATATTATAGTTTACAGGAGAGGCTTAGACTGGTTCTTTAATGTTTACTGCTTTGTAGGAAACTGTTCATAGTAAGACTGCAAATAATGAACCAGTATAACTCTGATGTTAACTTTAACTAACCTAGCATCTCAACTAAAGTAATGCATTTGTATTTTTTGACAGTGTAAATAATAGTAGTAGAAGTGGTTTTTTGTGACTTAAAATTTTAAATTTAAATCTTGGTTGGAGCTTGAACCTGACATCTAGAAATGGCTTCTGTGTCCAGCTGTGTGAGTTTCTAAACTACGCAGGAGGATGGGAGGACGTCTTCTTCTACAGAATACACTTTTTAATTTAATCTCACTTTATTTGGGTTCAGTTACCATAAACTTCACTGCTCCATGTTGAACTGCTGACAACCCTTCTGTTCGGTTCTGCTAAATAAAATCAGCCTCGCCTGAGAAAGATCTGTAGTTATTTGTTTTTGTAGCATTTCTTTGGAAAGTGCTGTCCAACTGTGTGACCTTAAAACGTGATCCAGCACTCATCTTACGCAATATGTTCTCTACATTATTGCCTTTGATGTTTGCAGAGTCCATGGGGAAAGCAGGAATAGTCATGAATTTAGGAAACTAAATCCTAAGATTTGAAGACTCATAACTTTTCTTCTATACGATATAAAAAGGTGCTTTGGTGTGAATGTTATGAAACTATTTGTGAGTTATTTTGTTGAAACTGGGATGCCCAAATCAAAAATTAAAGATGTAGCTATCTTTTAAATTCACATACCCTTCTCTTGGACTATTGCCACTTTTGCTACAGACTTTTTATTTAAGGCCCTAGAGGTATTTGGTGTTCCCTGTCTTATATACTGCTGTTGAGTGTAGCCAAATGCCAGTGAGTGGACTGTTCACTGAAATGTAGTTCTGATCCATTTCCCTGTTTTCATTAGTGCAGTTGGGCAGTGCTGCAGAATTGAAACAACATCTCCGCTCCACTGAGGCATGTTGCACCTTGCACCAGCTTTTAGCAGAAGCCGGTTAATTCATCGTTGATGATTTGGCTCATTGTAGCTCGTGGAGCAATTTTTCTAATTTGTTAAGAAGCGTTAATAGCGTAAAAAAATGGAATGAAAGCAACTGATAAAAATTATATTCAGGGGTTGGAAATTAAATTTTAGAATGCGTGGAAGTCATACTAAAGACATCTAAAAGCATTCGGAGAAGAAGGACAAATGTGTGGGAATTGGTAGAATTCTACCTTTAACGAGCTACCGCATCGTTTAAACTTGTGATTGATGTCTTGATTGGGGAATTGGGTCCTTCTCTTTCCTTGCCTTTCTACATCATGTACGTACCCGCTGAGGTCAACAACCAAACATATAGATGGTGAGAGGGAATTACAGGATAAACCGCGATATTCCCGCTGGTTTGGTCACCATCTCCAGTGCGTGGTGAGAGGAGCTGAAATGGGGCGAGGAGACGAGATGTTTTCTCGCTGTTAATCTCCACAGTTGTATTCTGACAGATACTTGCATCTTGCCACATGCCTTAATTGTCACAGACCCTGTCGGGGATCATGCCAGGCCTCTGTTGGCAAGGCAACAAACCTGAAACTCGCACAGACACCTCATATAATGCAGCCTTTGTTTGTGGAAAACAAGCCCAAAATATTACTTGGCCCCACAAGTATTGCAGCGCTTGCGGAGCATTATGGTCCAGGAAGTGTTTTTCTAGCCCTTGTATAATTTTTTTTCCCTTTGCACCTGTTGATTTCACCCTTTCCCCCTTCAGCTCACTTTCACATGCTGAATTCCCTTTCCTGTTGTATGTATAACAGGCAATGCTTCTCCTACATACAGTAAATCTCCATGATGCCCTGTAGAAGTTGATGTCCAAATCTGTCGTTGAAAATGACAAGCATCATTAAGTGATGCCATTTGGATTCATTAATTGTCATGGCGATGTTAAGGTGAACAGAGGGGAATACGTGCTAATGCTTCCACGGCTGTTGCTCATGTGCTACCTGCTTTGTGTTTCAGAGGGTTCTCACCTCCCTGCTTCCCGAACACTGAGCACTCCTACAGAGGATCCACCTCCTTGCGTGCTCACTTGGGCTCCTGTGATTGGTCCGTGAGTCCCGTTGGCGTGGCACATCTTGCTGCTTCTTCTCCTCTTCTTCCTTCCTTCCTCCTCCTCATCCTGTCCGACACAACCCTGAAGTATGACCTGAACACTTAGTGAGCGACCCGCTACTGGCTTTCTCCCATCTCGGACCGTGGACCAGATGGCCTCAGTGCTCTGTTGCCATCTTTCCACTACCTGGCAACAAAGAACACACCCCATCTTAACCCACCCCCCTTCCCAGCATGTATAGCATTTCACTCCTGTATACCCTGTATCTTCACGTTAAAACCAGATACAAATATACATATATAAGCCTAGAGCACTGGTGTTCTTTATTTTGCAATGGGACAAAACAGGGCAGGGTTTAATGAATCCTGGAGAACTCCATGAAGGTTCCGACTTTGATGTTGTCCCAGGACAGAGACATGAGTTCCAGTTCCACACTACTTGTGTTTTTGAATAACTGCAGAACACAGATGTATCAGAAATAGAACTGCTTGGACCCATAAGGCAAATCAAGTAGATGTCTATCTATGCAACACAGCCACGTTGGAAACAGCTGTTTGGTGTTGCACACTATGGGATTTATGGCTGTTGGTGTAACTCAAGTACCCAGTTTTTTATGTTACCTGAGGTTGAACAAAATCAGCAAATGTTTTAAACTTTGAAAAGTGTGCCTTGCTGTTATTTCTTACCTTTTGTTAAAATACTGGCTTTTCCCAATGGTATGCTTGGAGAGCAAAGAATGATGAAGTTACATGGCAGGGTTAAGGTATAAGGACAGCAGCTGTATATATGTATAAGTGGAAACCTTCGTGTATAATGATGGTATAAATGCTTCTTGTTAGTATAATCCAGTATGTGTTCAGTATTGTGGAGAATAATAAGCCTTAAAGAGCTAGATTGCATGGTTAACAGTATAAAAATTTCACAAATAAAATTAATTTATTGAACACCAACCATTTGCGTGCTTATGTAAAAATACCTTTCTTTTTTCCCGTACGGTACTCCAGCGTTGATCGGCCCAAGATTTGCTTGTTAACGCAGTGCCGTTCGCAGTCGGTGGGAATTGTTCGGTCTGTCTTCCGGATAACGCTCAGAGTTTGCATGAAGTATGAACAGAAATTGCTGGTGAATGGGTTGGGGTTTGGGAAAATTTAAAAAACAGTAATTTTAAAATGAAGAAGTGCTCAGATGCCTTCTGTAAAATTGCTGCCTGTTGTTTTAATTATTAGTGAAATCAGACATAGGTTTTGTAATAGAATGATAGTATGTCTGTTGTCTAGCGGTAGAAGTGATCCCTAATGCTATAAGTGGGGCACTGCATTTAGGGACTTTTATTCAGTTCTTTAAAGTTTATTTTTATATAGAGCCTTTCAAACAGGTTGTCTGAAGGTGCTTTACAAGAACAAATTACAGTTATTACAAGGAATTAACAACAGATGGAATAATTAAAGTTAAATTTAACAACAGAGGAGTGGAACCAAAAACCTCATGGTATGGAGAAAAGAAACCTCTTCGGTGCCCAATCTCGTCTGAGCAAACGTTTATAAAGGGAAACTTCCAAACGGTACCACTTTTTTTTTTTCTTTTTTATCCTACTGTATTTACTCTGATTGGTGGAACAGTCAAATTGTTGTTCTATAAATCCTTGGCTGAGACATTCTGAAAACGTCAGTCTTGTTGAATATATAAAATGTGAGTTGAAAATGCAACAGTAACACTACCACAAACAAACATCTTGAACTCGATCCAGGGGTTACTCATTTTCTAAAAATATTTTTATGAAATAATTACACATACATATTG
The DNA here is from genome assembly GCA_025773905.1 of Chitala chitala. Taxonomy (NCBI): domain Eukaryota; kingdom Metazoa; phylum Chordata; class Actinopteri; order Osteoglossiformes; family Notopteridae; genus Chitala; species Chitala chitala. The sequence goes on along the minus strand of JABJVR010000021.1, from coordinate 3,070,566 downwards.
GGCAGCTTATAGACATTTTATTACATGAGTGTGAAGCATTTCCTTTGCAACAGCGAAGTTATGTCAAAAAGAAAAGCAAACCTGATTTACTAGTACACGTCACTTTTAAAATATGTGCAGAAAAGCAGTATCCATTCTCTGCACGTTACGACGCTTTCAGCATTCACTGCTGGTAGCAAAATTCCTCAAGTCTGACTGTTGTCTGTGCAAGTGACAATGACAGTGACAAAGAAAAATGTCACACAGAAGTGTCCGAAATCCCACTACAGTGCACAGTACAAGAACAATTTCATGTCACCCTTGCAAACTATGAGAGTGGAAAACAGGCCTGCACAGCAAATCAGAACTAGTTCAAAATGCAAATAGGTAATGATATCCTAGGTACTAAAAAACAGCGTACCTATATGGACATCTAACCCAAAAGGCAAGCAGTTTGTTTACTAGTTTAGCACAACTTTGTCAATCATTTACACTTAGGATGCTCACTGAAGTGTTCAGAGCCAGAGGTGATGTTCCTCAGGCAGGTCACCTGGGATATCTAATATTGTGGGACATTAACTAAGTCACCCGTGGGGTTACACAGCTTCTTCCAGGGACCTGTAATCTCTCAGGGAGACACTTTATCTGCTTTTGAATGTTTCGTTTTTCCCTGATAACTGCACGTTTCAGACTGGAAAAAAAAAAACAACATTTCTGAGTAACAGGTACGGCCTTACACCACAGAAATCTGAGCCAAAATATGTAAAACTGAAAGTAACTAAATAACTTTTGTAGAATGTCATGAACTATGGTAGTTAGGTTATTATATGTTACCGGCAATGTGTGAAAGCAGGCATTGTATAGAATGCCTAGGAAATCTATAGAATGCATGATGCTTTTAGGCAAAGCATGAAATATCTGTATTACTTTAATGTTATATACTTTCTGTAGCCATAGTATATAATATGTAGGCATTACACTGTTTAGGCCAGTTTGCCTTTTGGCACAAAATGTCTAGGAAATGTGTGAAATATTAAGCATTTCATACTTTGATGTCCCACTTTCAACATTCTGTAGATTTCCTACGCATTCTATACAACGCCTAATTTCACACGTTGAGTTATATATGTATTTTTTACCTTTTACTCTGATTAAGTACATATACATGTTACCACACATCCAGTTACAACAAAATAGTTTTTCTCTGCATATAATCCATCCCCTGGGGGAGCAGTGGGCAGCTGTCATTCACCGCCCAGGGAGCTAGTGCTGAGGGTCTTGTTCAGGGATGCTCCTGGTGGTTGGGGCGGGATTTGAACCAGAACAATTCCATAGCCCAGCACCATGTTATGTTACCCATTGAGCACATGTACCTACATGTGCCTGGGTATCTGGGTTGGCACCCTGTCTAGGGTATCTCCTGTCTTGCACCCAAAGGCTGCCTGGAATACGCTCCAGGACACCTGCAACCCTGACCAGAATAAACTGTTTGGTGGATGGATGGATATTCCTTGATAGAAGTAGTTCATAACGCAGGATAAATTTAATTATTAATTAATAATGTTTATTTTTAAAATAAGTGATAATAATCATAATGTAAAAACCTAAGCAAACCACTGAAGCCTGAGAATTATTTTCTTTTTCAGGCTTAATCACATATAATGCAGATTAAGTGTTCATATAACATTGATCTTATAATACAAAATGTAAAGTATGTTTAAAGCTAGTAAATTTTAAACTGAGTTTAATGTCTTCACTCAATAGCACAGCAATCTGAGAGCAATTGAAAACCAATACATCCACTTAAAACCTGAAGTTATTGTGTATATTAAAAATTAATTTGCAAAGTAGAATAACAACGGATCCACTAAAGAAATCTGTTAGAGCATTTGTTCTTCAACAGAAAATTGGAGCAAAAAAAATGAAGAAAAACATTCTTCCTTTTCTTGCAATTAACAAGTTATTTTTGTGGAGAATGGAAATTACTTTAAAGGTAGTAAAGGTCAAGTGTGTCGAACCACATTTCCTTTGCAATTACAACCTGTCAAAATGTTTTGATTTAGAATCTGTGCCTAAGCATGGGTGTTCAAATTAATAAGATGGCCAGCCTTTGTTGAAAAGACCACTTGTCGTCTTTGCTGCTGCTGGTATCAAAAAGACACTGACAAGAAGGAAATGGTTTTAATGTAAGAAATTGTGGAGGGAAAAAAATGCTGTTTTGTAAATGTCACAACTGAGGAATGTCAATTGGGTGTGGTATGCAATGACTCTTTAAAAAAAAAAAAAAAAACAGAAGCAGAAAAGACCGGACTTCTCCATGAATGCAACGCACTCTCCAGTGGTTATAGGCCCAACATACCAAATTGATTCTCCAAAAGTTTTTAAATGAAAGTCTTGTTTTAAAAGCAGGTAAAAACACATTATCAATCTCTGTGATTTATCAGATAACAATGTAGCTAAAATATAGAAAATTGCATTAGTACTTCTGGTGAGCATTTCCTAGACTTCTTACACTTTTTTTCACACTGAATGCTGTTGTTTCACTATGTTTTACTGTATTTTTTTCTGTTATGACCTTAATGTTATTGTCGATTTACATGTCAAGAAACTGCAAATTATACTTTCAGTTGACGCATTTTACACGTAAATACACAGAAAAATTACCTGCATTCATATCTGAAAATGGGTTCAGTTCCTATATACTTTTAAAACAATATGTTGCTTTACTGTAATTATTAATTATTGCATTTTAAATATACTTATACACCAATCATCCTTAGCATTATGACCACAGAGAGGTGAAGTGAATAACATTGGTTGTGGGTGATAAATTAGGCAGCAAGTGAGCATATTGTCCCTGAAGTCGATGTGTTGGAAGCATAAAAAATGAGCAAGTGTAAGGATTTGAGCTACTTTGACAAGGAAGGAAAACCGGCGATCCAGCTACAGGGTCATGGGTGGCCAAGGCTCACTGATACACATGGAGAGTGAAGGCTGGCCCATTTAGTCCGATGCAATAAAAGAGCTACTATAGCTCACCTTGCAGAAAAAGATAATGCTGGTTCCAATAGAAAGGTGTTAAAACACACAGTACATCGCAGTTTGTTGTGCAGGGGGCTGTGTAACTGCAGACCAGTCCGGTTGCCCATGCTGATATGTGTCTACCATCAGAAGCAACTACAATAGACACATGAGCATCAGAACTGGACCACAGAGCATTGGAAGAAGGTGACCTGGTCTGATTAATTATGTTTTCTTTTACTTCATGTGGATGGCCAGGGGGGTTTGCGTCGCTTACCTGGGGAAGAGATGGCACCAGGAGGCACTACGTGAGTGTGGGCACGCCAGCAAAAGCAGTGTGATGCTTTGGGCAATGTTTTGCTGGAAACCTTGAGTTCTACCATTCATGTGGATGTTACTTTGACATGCACATCCTACCTAAACATTGTTGTTGACCGAATACACCCCTTCATGGAGATGGTATTTCCTGATGGCAGTGTCCCCTTTCAGCAAAATACACCCTGCCACGCTACAAAAATGGTTCAACAATGGTTTAAAGGAACACAACATTGAGTTTTCAGGTATTGACTTGGCCTGCAAATTGTCCAGATCTCAATCCAATCAAGCATTCATGGGATGTGCAGGAAAAACAAGACCGATCCATGGAGGCCCCACCTCACAACCTGAAAACAACCATACTTGCAAAAAATATTTCCATTTAACCTTTAAAATACTACATTGTGTAGTTAAAATACATTTTGTCACAATAAATTTGCTCGAATATTTCAAATTTAAAGCCACACACTGAAATAAGAGTACTAGCACCACATTTGTGAAAGTGGGTTTACAAAAATACATGAATTATGCAAATATTGTTTCATTTAGTTTTTCTATTTTTTGTCTTCTAGCTGGATTTGCTTTTGTTACAGCAAACGTGACAGAGGCTAACGGAATTTATTATAAAATAAAACAAATGTGCCACAGCAGTGTAATACTAGTTAAATATTTCCAGTACATGAATTGCATCCGATAGAAATGGCTCCTGCACTGCAAAGCATTCTGCATTTCTCCCTGATGTGTTCTGTCTTTTTAGGGCGTTAGCATCGTGTTAGCCAATCAAAACGAACACTGGTCTCTTGTGCACTTTCGGGAAACTGCGGGCATCTCTCAGATTCTCCTCACAAAATCCTGCTTTCTGTGTATCAGAATTGTAAAATGCAAGATCTGGTAATACAATGAAAAAGAACACCTGTCATTTAGATCCATGTTATGCTTTGTGGAGTTGTGGCTAAACAAGTTAATTCTGGGCAACCTGCAGCAGTTGTCTGGCTTGCGTTTCTATAAACCCACAGGGGAAATTGCAAGGAGGTACACTTTGCTTTTCCAGTAACAGACGTTGGTGTAACAAAGGAACAGGGCTACTAAAACCATGCAGCTTTGGAATCTTTGTCCATTCACTCTATGTCTTTCAAGAATTAGTCTTTTTAAAATTCTGGTCAGTGTCTCCGTCCCACCTCGAACCTGTAAGTGTAAATGTAAGCCGGACAGTTAATCAGTGTAAAACAGATCCACTAAAGCCCTCACCCGGTTAGTCTAGGAGACTTTAACAAGGTGAATCCAAAGCAATTAAAGACAGGCAACACATCACACATCCCAGCAGAGTAGGGAGAACACTTGATCATCACTATACAACAATGAAATATGCATGCCACTGGACTCCCGGAGCTCTTCAGCGTTCACTCCAGACGGCAGTCCACCTTATTCCACATACAAGCAAATGTACAGTCTGTCAACATTATTGTTCCAGCACTGAGGAGGTGGGCCACAGCAGTCATAGATGAGTAATAAAACTGCTTTGACTTCACAATGTGAAATGTTTATAGGTTTATGGTCAGCAGGGTGCGTGAATTCACAGACTTTCAAACATCATGCCTCGGTTTTTGGCGAGCACGGCTGTATTTCCAGAAAGGCCCTGCTTAGATGCACTAATCACATCCCCAGTTCACAGCTGACCTCAGCTTCATCAAACTGACAGGTGTGAGGATTAAAGCCTTTTTACTATCTGTAGATGCTACAAAGCCAGCAAAAATCTCATCATTTATCAGAACTGCGTTGTCTTTCTTATATGCAGATGTTCAACCCAGTCTGGGGTCAAGTCATAACATAACAGTATGACAGTAATTAAAAGGTTTTCTTTTATCACCTGTTACAGGGCACTTTGCAATAATAAGCAAAAATGTGACACTTGCAGGTATTAATAATGATTGTGTGTGTGTGTGTGTGTGTGTGTGTGGGAATTGTAATGAACAGTCACGAGCCCAGCCAAACTTACACAAATGAAAAGTTACAGACCACAGGGTTTCTTTAACGTTCAGACCTCGGCACAAATGTCATCGATCAAACGATCAACAACACGTACAGCAGCCGGCAGCCATCATCACACAGGAAGAGAAGATGGAGCCAGGGCTCTACTTGTTGCAGTGACCTGACCCTTATCAAAACAGACCTCTTACAATGAAGAGCCATAGCTAGAGATCACAGCTACCTCTTCTGTCATGTATTGAAAATGTTCCTGTATACTAGGACTGTGGCACGGCATGAAAGAGACTGAAAGGATAGTGGAATATCTTGGTGATTATCAAAGGTCCAGACGACTCGTATTCAACGTCTCAAGTGAAGTTCATGAGTACAGCTTTAAAGCATTAGAGCAGTAATGCACTTTAACACCAGCCTTTGGGTATGAATTTAATAGAGTCAAAGCAATGGTCAGATACAGAAATTGTCCACAGCAGTTGATCTGACCCATGTCTTTCCTGACGTAACCCACATATTTTGGATCCTGTTGTATGCTGACTAACTACGCTTCACGATGTAAGCCACTGTTCAAATATCAGTATACTTAAATACAGATGGTATGAATATAAACACTCGCCGATATTGCCGTAAGCTTCCTTTTTCAGTCCGGAATCCAGATTGAACGAGCGTTCTTTTTTGGATGGACTTTTGACTGACCCGTCATTTAAGTAAATGCTGTTTGGTTGTGCTTGCCAACAGGCATATAAACAATCATTTTCAAAAAAAAAAAAAAAATCACAAGCAGATGTTTCCACACAATGAGTACCAGAACAAGTCTGATACTAGCACACATCTGTATGCGCGCCGTATGTTTTATGTGATGAAATACCGGCACCGTCTAAAATATCAATTTAATGCCAAGTGCGTATTTTATTGAATTCTCTAGCAAATGCACATTAATAAGGATTTCAAATATGTCACTCTTTCTCTAAAGGTTTCCTTCCGCAGATTTCTCAAATCTGAATCCGGATTTTCTTGCAGTGGAGTTACTGATACCTTAATGAAACAAGGCAGAATGGCCGTGCCTGTTTCGTCCTGCACAATTTTGTTTAGCTAGCTCAGCTTTCAAGTGTTTGCTCAATAGGGCTTGAAGAGATTTAGGATTCCTTTAAACAATTCCCATTTGTCCAGCTTCATCGGTCACCCAGTGCTGTGTCAGTATCCCAGCCGCCATAACAAAGTGTGCTTCAGTTTAAAAATACATGTACTTTTTTCCAATGCCGCTTACTACTATTACATTATTATTACATTTTTTATCTGTTTTTAGCGTTTTTTTATCTACTATTTATTATTTTTACTGTTAATTGTGTTTTTGCGAAGCCTTGCACGTAATTTCGTTCTGCATTGCATCTGTGATGTGTCTGTTGAATGACAATAAAGGAATCTTGATCTTGATCTTACTAGTAAGTGCATAGAATTAGCGTCTTGAACATTAGTTAAAGAGCATCTACGTGCAATGCTGTAACTGTCCACTATGATAGACGTTTCTGAGCCTTCTCTGCTGCGTGTGACCAGCTACCACTGGAGACAATGAAGACGTTTGGTCCATAGCCTCTGCCTTAGTTTACATTTTACAGTCTAGTGAGTATTGGGCATATTGATAACAGGTAACTTCCTGAATAGAAGCAGAAATGTATTGTTCCTGTTTAACATTGTATAATGCCACTGAAGTTAAACTGAGACTGACTAAATGCTGAGACTGACTTTTTGACCACAGTTCTTGTTCATTCTTATCAAATGATTTTCATGTAGAAACTGGCGATGAAGATACAGGCCCTTAAACTATGTCAATTAAGCAGGTTTATTAGACAGCCTTTAATCTAAATTTGTGTTCATTGTCAATATAAATTTGGCATGGTTTTGTAAAACTTTGATTTGTATATCATATACTGACAAAAGCTTTCCATCAGTCTCAAGTTTTGACTGTGTTTATGATTACGGAAGACTTGTGGTCCACTTTTAAAGTTATTTCCTATATTCATTGTTAAAATGCATTCTCACATACCTTTAATCATTTGAAATGTGGGCAAAACACAGCTGCTGTTAACCTTTGGGGCAAATGAACAAAGATGCTAATTCTGAGCATTGAACATACACTTCCATCATCCACCTGCTCATCCTTTGAGGGGCTGCAGGTGGCCTGGAGCCTAGGGCACAAGGCATAGAATGCAGGGCACAAACCCAGCACAGGGCGGTACGCACAGTAGGCATAGATGTAGTTTTAACCTGCAACCTCCTGTCTACAAGACAGATGCCTTACCATTAGGCCACCATGCCTCCAAGAGAGATACAGAGATTTATAAATCATCGCATTCTGTAAAGCGTGAGTCAGCTCACACAGAATTGCTACATGGCTGGACTCTATAGTTTTCTTAAAAGAGCTCAACAGGTTTAGAATCATGCAGTGAAATCCTGCTTCCTCTTCCTCACTTGTCTGTCTAAATTTCATTTTCTTCATTTTTTAAATTTGGAGATTAACCTGCATTGCCTTTAGCTCTCAGTCTTCTGGTATTAAAAACCATGCATTCCACTAGAATTTCCTTGCATATAGGAAAAAAAATACTGTTACAAATATAAATACAATTATGGTCCACAAAATAGAAATTAATAAATGACTGTATGACGAGTTGATTTTCATATTGTAATAGGCACAGGACAATTAATTTACATGTGTTTATACCACTACTCCTGTAAGTTCAAAAGAGAATAGAAACTACAAGAATAAGAACTGGTTTACACAGTTACTTGTGTTATGTTGGTGAGAGTTGAAACCACTGTTGTTGACCGTGGAAGGAGTTCTTGATTGTTTGTCTAAAGTTGATTCCTGTATCCCCTATGTATGTCCTTGTAATATTTTTGTTATGTTTTTTCCACTATATATATTTTATATACTGCAACTGTGATGGATACTTACATCCCTGGATGTGTCTGTAGTTTGTGTTCTGTTTCCCTGTGAGTCACATGACCTATCTCCTGCATGCCCTTTGGAAAGCCATGTGACCTCTGCCCTTGTTTCCCATTGGTTGTCTTTATGTTTAATTGAAGGAAGAGGAAGAGATTATATTTAAAGCTTTTACCTTTTAGCATGGTGCTTATATTTTGCTGGTTTTGCCTTTGGACTGTGTATTTGACTTTGGCGCTTTGCTTTTGGGTGTTTGTTAGTCTTTTTGTTTTGTTAGTCATTGATGAAAAGGAAGTGTCATTTTGATTGATACATCTAATTCTGTTTATTTGTAGTAAGGGAGTGAGGAATGTGTGCTTGTCTTTAGCATTTGCTTCTCTTTTTGGGTGTTAAGTTCTTCAGCCCCCTTGTGTATAGTTGTTCTGTTTTGTTTATTTTCACCTGGTTGATTTTCAGTCTGTGCCACCATATTTGGTCATATTTGGAAACACAACAATCCCATGTTTTTTCCATGTTTAATTTACCTCTTCCCCCATGTTTCAGTAATGGCCCAACCTTCACAAATCTCTGTGCTATATTTAATCCATACAGTATATTTCATTTTGCACCCCTAATGCGTACCAAGTGTATCACTATGATGAGTGTCCATCCACGCAATAAGCAAGTATATTAACAACAGCCAACCGAGTAATACTGAAAAACCTACTTAAATTCTGTTTTCAAAGCATGTTTTAAAAGTCACCTTAGCAATTCTTTGAGTTATGGTGGTTAGACGGTCATAAGTGGTTTTTAAAGTCTTAGTTAGCTGATTCTTTGAATCATTTCTTTCATTTACTGTCAGAGTTCTTACTGTTTGCAAATGTCAGACTTTTTAAATGTTTTGACCTTTTGAGATTTCCCTTTGGTATTGTTTGTTATGTTGGATTGCACCTGGGTTGTTCCACCTTATGCAATAGCTTTTTCCTTGGCGAGTTTCTCCAAAATCTCGTGGATGTCTGTACACGACCTTTGGCTCAGCTGAAGGTATTGGGTAACTTACTGGTAGAAGAATTTAAGGCACAAAATGGTCTCAGAATTTATAAGCCCTTCTTAGTATTTTTGTGGATTTTTCTGGTAACATATTGGACCAAAATTATCATTATACTGTACACATGTTGCGATGTTGTCCAACTTCTTTTATGATGTTTGGCCAACCAAAAGGTCTGATTTAATAAATTAAAACTATTTTTAGAAGGATTAAGCTCTACTCACATTTTATAAGGTTGATTTAAACCCTTAATCCTAGACAGAGTTGATTTTATTGATTGAATGTTGACTTGTGTTCAGTGCATTAAGTATATAAATTTTATTTTTGTTTCTTGTTCACATTTTTGCGATTCAAACCTATTACAGTCCACCAATAGGGATCCATTAACAACTATGAGTTTTACCGTATACTGCTACAGTAATGCACAAATTGGTGTGATATAAATACATGGGATTTAGAACATGCCAGAGAACCCATTTCTAGTGTAGGAATTGACTGATTTTCAACGTGTGTATATAGTAAGCAGATCAATATGACTGTATATGTCAGAGAGCAGAGAATTAGCCAGCGAGCCAATGCCAATAAAGCTGTTCATAATTAATATGAAAAGTGTTGAAAGATGCAGATAATTGCAGAATATCATGCCAGTGGTTATCCATAACTTGCAAAGAGTGGAATAATTAATAATCGCCCAACCGAACAGAGGGAAAACTTGTGACGATTTGTCATTAATATAAGCAAAGGTTGGGAGGCACAACCAATCGGAAGGGCAGCAAATTGACGAAGGTGGCGGCCCCATTACAGCGCGCGGAAGCGGGCTCAGCCCGTTCAAGTAATTTGAGAGTTAGTTGATTGGATTTCAGGCATGTCGTCAAACTGCATTAAGAAACAATTTGATATCAAAAAGCATGGGAGTTTAAAAGGGCGTGTGGAGCTTATCATCAAGTATAAATAAAAATGATGATGTCATTTTCACTTGAACCTCCCAATCACTCATTTCCATATTGAAAGTTTCCCTGAATGTCCTGTTTCTAATTCCTTCCAGCAGTTAATTTATCATTTTTTTCTTTGAGTCGCATATCTTTTGCAAACACTTGAAAGCAATATTTCAAAACTCATTATAGCCACCAAGTGTAATATGTATGTGTCATCTTCTCGTTCTTACCCATGATGCACAGCAGCACACGCACACCTCGCAGAAATAAAACCAGGAGACCGATTCCAAGCAATAATGTAAAATAATAAAATTGATAAGTCCTCATGTATTTGTCATGTAACATTAGAAGCTCGTCAAATTGATGCGTAATAACTGGTTTAGTAAAATGATGAAGTGGTTTATGTGGTCCTTGCCATAACGAGGGGCACACTCAGCTGCTACAACAACAAGGGTGTTAACCTAGACAACGAGCTCAATCAAGATAACGAGCCACATCTGTTTGTAATTTCACTTCCTATTTAGACGTACTGCGTGCTATTGATGACTTTTTTGTGCAAATTAAAGATATTAACGGTTCCTTGTCTTGACTTTCTGAATTCTTCATTCTTCTATTTGGTCGCTGGCTTCTTATCTTGCTGTTGTGATGATAATGACAACGTGATTGGCACCTTGATTGGCAGCTTGATTGGTTGCTTTTCTAATGTTCCTTGTAGCTTTATTGGTTCCTCTTTGAGTTGGGCGGGGCTTTGTTTATGACCTTCAGAGCTTCTTACTCAAATAATTGCAACTCTACTTCAAGACCTTACAGCCACAGGCCTTATGTGTAAATAGCTCTGTTGGGTGATCATGTATGAAGAAGGTCTGACAATTTCAGAGCACATACTGGTAAATGATTGCATTATTTACATTTTAACACCAAGTTGCACCAACCAAAAAAAATTATGCATTAGCATGTTTTATAGCTGAAATGCTTAAAATTACAATTTGTCATTTTTTCTATGTTTTGTTATAGTAAGCAGACAAAACACTCAAATGCAAGTTGCCCAGATTTCAAATAGACGCAATCATTAAGCAAAAAATTAATATATGCAAAATTGTTGAGGAAACGAGGCATAAAGTAATTTATTTCAATGTGATCATGCTGCCTTTTCAATAATCATAAAGGCAAAAATATCTAATTAAAATTACAACCCATTCACTAACAATAATTATTCCATTTGCTGAATTTTGCATTAAACTCTATATACTTTTCATGCATTGAAAACAGAGGCGAAAATGTGATTTTGTTTTTGGATGGTATTCACTATTATACAAATACAATTCTGGGTACTGTGAAAAGGTCCAGTAGTATGGCATTGTGTTGCTAGTGCGCTCAAGTGACATAACCTGTCAGTGTGGAAACTGAGACATGCTACCTTCATTACAGGTTTAAACTCAACTGAAGCTTGAATTCATGTTCTCACCAATCATAATCTGCAAAGTTCTCCTGGCAAAGGGTTTTATCAGTGTGCAAGCTCAGCATCTAAAAGTAGTCAAATTAAATGGCAGAGAAACCAGAACAAGGGTCTGTACAGTTTTTAAGAATGGCCCATCAGACCTGGGCTGCCGACCCCACCAGAGGCATTGATAATACAGGTAAGCTGATTGGTCCCTACTATAATGATGAAACACATGCCATAATTAATTTTCTTTGCCTATACTTCAATGATTTACTTGTGATTAAGATCTTGTAAGCAATGCATTGTGCAGGAGATCTAATGTTGTTGATTCTTGGAGCTGAATAACATTTTAATGAATAAACAGTGGATACATAAAATGCTTATGTGGTCACATTTGATGTGTTAATTATTATTAAGCCATTTAGCAGATGCTTTTATCCAAAGCAGCTTACAACACATACATGTTACAGTGAGCTACTGCTGGGTGTTTTGCTTAGGGATATACCTGGTGGCCAGGTTGGGATTTGAACCAGGAGACTTCTGCATCCCAGCCAGATGTTCTGCCCATTGAGCCACCAGCCACCATTAACTAAGTTTAACTAAAAACAACTAACATTTTGTAGACCATAAAAAATTTATTTTCCTTTATTGCTCTTGTAAAAATATATCTTGTTAACTTGCTTATTAATACACATTGACTATTGGCTTAAACTGTTAAAAAACAAAACTAAGCCCGCTGACCTCTGCTTTTCGAAAGCCAATCTCTTTTTTCCTGATAGCTTTAGTGTTATGACATTTGAAGGACTTGCAGATTGATATACAGTTGTGTGATTTTTGCACAGTGAATCAACAAGCATTACTTGCAGCATGGCAGTTCAGCAAATCATATATCATAATTACTGGGTTTGTATTGCAAGAAAACCACATACAAGACTTTGTGCATATCCTAACCTAACAGAGGCCGAGTGCTTTCCACACGTATCAAATGTTTGCGGTAGAACTGTGTACCGTAAATAACAATTTCATAACTTTCTCTGCAGATAAACCTATGTTGTATGGTTTATAATGGTTTTGTAGTGTTTTATGATTGTGACCTGCTGTTTATGACCTTGTGTGGGCTTCTGGATTACTTTAGGCACTGTAAACTGCAATATGACACAAATGGTGTGAATGCAGTGATAAATGTGTTTTTGACACAGGCGTCATCACACAAATAACACAACTCAAACATCACACACCAAAGCTATAACTATGGTGAGCATTAGCCTCCGCATCAAAAACACTCGAACCCAGCTAGCTCTCAGGCTCTCAGGCTCTCAGGCTCTCAATCACCCAGTTCATCCCAAGATACATTTTTAAGCATCCACATGACTCCTCACAAGAATAATCTACTAAACTAAAAACACTAAAATTCACTTGTAAATTTCAAACATTTCTGTCTGACCAATAATGTCTCAACATTGTGGTCTAACCAATGCATTAACAAAGGTCTGTTACAAAGGTTTCTGTTCCCATCTGAGACAATTGATTATTAGGCTGACCATGGAGGAGCCAGTCAGTAAAGTGTCGTATGGGAATCTTTTCTCTGTCTCATATATTTCAGAAAGGCAGAACAGATAAATGCACAACCCTTAGGATAACAAAGCAGGCAAGTTGGAGAAAATGTTAAGCTAATTGTATTAGGGCCTGCTGTATCAGTTTAAACCTTCCAGTGCTATTTGACTTCATTAAGGCTAAATTTGGGAAAAGGGTCAGTTTCTCAAAGTCTTACTTTGTCTAACACACAATTCTTTTAAAACTACATACTGAATGCTTCCCTTTTTCATTTTTGTTTTCTATTGCTCATTTAGTATTTTCAGATAAGGTAAGTAATAATGAGTTTTTGTTTCCCTAAAAAGTTGTTTTATGTGTTTGGATGGTGCATGAATCACTGCTGTTTAAAAAAGGCTTATAACATCTCTACAAAATGCACTGCTTTTACAAACCTCACAATTCCACTACTACTTAAACAATGTTCGACTATGCCTTTTTATTCAGCTATTTGATATTTGTTTTATCCATATATAGCACCTTTCTAAACCTGAGGAAATATCCTTTGTGGAAAGAGCTGTGCTTCCTTCTTTCGATGTGGTCTCCTATAATCACAAACTATTCCTCTGCCGAACACATGGTGCTAATGATGTAGCATATTTTTACTGCAGGCCTGGTTTTGTGGCACCATGTGAGCAGCTTCTTGTATGAAGGCTGTGTGGCTATATGCGATGTTCCTGTCAGTGTAGGCCTATGAAAATATCCCGAACACATCGTGTCACATGCCATCTGATTCCACTCCTCCTTCCCCTCCTTGTCCTCCTCCTTCTGCTGCTCCTCCGTCTCTGTGCTTCATTCTGAGGTGCCAGAGCATTGCGTTAAATTTTCAGGTGAAGATGTAAATTGAAAGCATGAATTCACAGGTCTGCCACCAAAATGACTATTACTGTACCAGGATAAGAAGTGATGAACCTAAAGTAAGGTCACTCATTTCAATTAATTTCCCCACATTCTTACCTTGGGCTCTGTTGAGTCTTAACTTTACTTAAATCTACAAATACTGCACTTTGTCATATGTGTCATTTCAAAGACTGCTGTCTGAGTTGATGGATCATATTTAAAACAGAACAGTTTCAATATGAATGTTAGCAGTGTGACAAAGTTGTATTTTTATGTAAGGTATACCTCCAGTGCACCCCTAACATAATCATTTGGAGTTGGACAAATGCCCACAAAATAAGGGTTTTGTAAAGTTGTGTTCTCCTCCTGCCCCCCAAATACAAAAACTGCATTATGTTCTTACCCCAAGTATTACCCGTCTGTGCTGCTGTAGCAAAATCTACAGTTGCGAGACACTGGTATAATATTACCATAAATTATTTGGTAGACAGTGAGTCAGGAGGAAAGTCAGAAAAATATAGAACAAAGGTCAACTTAATGATGTCACACATGGAACCCAGGGTGAAGGAACACTGTCTAAGTGTTTGGATATCCCGGGAAGTGCTTCTGGCTCAACAGTGAAAAAGTTCATCCACCTATCCCTTCATTACTGGGGATAGAGCTTCCCTCAGAAATGTTACCAGGACAAAAATAAGACTTTTGAAGGAAATCACTTGAGGCCAAAGTGTACTTTGAAAGATCTACAGAGTTTGGTGGCAAAAAGTAGAGTTAAGGTGGATC
>JABJVR010000021.1:3032958-3055617 GCA_025773905.1 Chitala chitala | reverse complement strand
AGACCCAAGGTGGGAATTGAACCCCAGGCCTGGAGGTGCGCGGCGACAGTGCTAACCACCACGCCACCGTGCCGCCTCAGTTCCTATTTCCATTAGTAAAATCAGTGTTACCAGAGTTGTGAGACCACACTTTTCCTTGTGTCTGTCAAACTTTATGGAAGTATAGTACAGATGCTGAGCTCAGACTTAGGATATCTTGAGATAACAACACATTTCTTTGACAGTGTAAGGTGCAACGCCAAGGACAGTTTTTCAAAAGTATTCATTGGTCTTTCTTGATACTTAAGACGAATTTTGCCAATACATGCACAACCTATTGGGGGAGGAGTTACAGGCACATGTCAGAAACTAGCCCACAGCCCGCCTGGTGTACATAAAGTCAAGTCATAGTTTATTTATATAGCACTTAAAACAACCAAGGTTGAACGAAGTGCTTTATAGAGTAAAACGTAAAACAAATAACATATACATCAACAATTATAAAGACAAAATACTAATGATAGGTGTGAAAGTCCTCCACTGTGTGTTGAAAGCCGGGTAAATAAATAAGGCTTAATTTTCCCTTTAAACAAAGCAAGGTCTGAGACGGGTCCATAATTTAGGTGCTGTGACCGAAAAGGACTTTACATCTAGTCCTGGGGACAGGCAGCAATTTCTACGTGGAAG
Organism: Chitala chitala; assembly: GCA_025773905.1. Taxonomy (NCBI): domain Eukaryota; kingdom Metazoa; phylum Chordata; class Actinopteri; order Osteoglossiformes; family Notopteridae; genus Chitala; species Chitala chitala. The sequence continues at coordinate 3,054,951 of JABJVR010000021.1, read as the reverse complement.
ACCTAAGGGATCTGATCTGTATTTGAGAATGCAAAAGAGGCACTTAAAAGTTCTGAATTTGTCTGTGTTGTAGAGTATTTCCATTGTCTGTATTTTAAAAAAAAAAAAAAAAAAAAAAAAAGAATCTGGATGAAATGTAAATCTTAATTTTATTTATTTTTAAAGAAATCCAGCATAATCATTATTCAACTACTACACGTTGCACCAGCATGAAAAGGACTTTATTAAAAGAGACGGAGTGAAAAGTAAACAATGGACATACTTAGCTGGTCTGCTTTGAGTTACCATGTTGCTTTGAAATAATACTGTATTTCTACTGTGCAATTTCTTCACCGTTATTATTTTAAAAAGCTGTTCACACTAAAAATGTAAGATTTATAATCACTGACATGAATAGAAGTATAACTTGTTGAAATAAAAATTCTGACTTCCAGAATAACAATTACACCTTTTAAAACAGCTCTGATTTGTGGTTGGTTTTTGTTTATATCTGAAAGGCGGATTAAACTACAACACAGCAGCTCCGCTTCAAACCGAATTCCTAATTGAAAAGTATTCCACATCTTGATCGCTGAGCGATCTTCAGACGAGTCATAATCCTTAATATCAGATATTTAGAGTTTACCAGACAGTTTTACTTGTAGGTCTCTGTAATTCGGCTTTAGTAATTACAGCTTCTGATATCAGCAATTTAATTGTCTTGTTGCTGCTTTTGTTCTTGTTGTTATCAGTTTGATTGTTGATGACTCAGTTCTGTATGCAGCTAATGTCCAATCACAATACTTCCGTTTCAGCTAGTGGTAGCATATATTACTATTTTGCGTGCTGAGAAATCTGAGAAAATTGTGGCTGGTACGGTTGAAGGTTAACCAGAGTAGTAATCAGGCGTATTCTATATATGAAGCTTTAATTTGTCAGTTGTTGACATTGATATCGTTTTCTATTTTCTGAAACATTCTCGTATCTTTAAATTACTTGTATATGTATATGATAGCGGGTAAACGGCATGTGTTTCAATATAGATCCTTAATAACCAAATGACAACAATACTAGTTTTTCGGTTCTTTAAAAATGCAATAAACTTAAACTTAAAAATCTCTTTTAGTATTAAGGAACGCTGTACACTTTGTACGATCGCAATATTTCATAATAACATTAAATTTAACGTTAAATAAATTAGTTTGTATACCAGTAAATATTACCACGGTTGCACTTATCTGATTTATTTACTTTTAGAAATGCCTCTGTCAGCGAATAAGTTTAAACATAACGCTTAGGGGGATGGACCCAAAAATTGTAGTTTGCAATCATATAACCTAAAAACTGTAGTTTGCAATCATACAACATGTAAATTTTTTAAATACCAACATTATGCTAATAAATTCTTGCCACATAAAAAAGCCAATGCATATACTGTATACAATTTTCTACGAAACTCATTTCCAGACAGTCTCTCAGTCTTCAAAGGGTTACTGCTGCGGCACTTCACGCGCGCTCCTGTCATTTTCTTTGATTGGTTGGGATGGGGCGGTGCGCGCTCCGGGACAACCAGCGCGAGGCAGTTAATCAGCCGCAGCTACTGCCAAGTCCATCTCCTCTCACTCACGAGGAATGGGTACTGCTGCGCATCTGAGCTCGTAACACTTTCTCTGGGAGAATTCACACGGCAACAGCATCTATTTACAAATATACCGCGACACGTTAGAAATCAGCATTTTAGACGGAGAATTTCGGAAATACCACATTCACATCCTCACCACACAAAAAAGCAAGCGGACACATGACTTTGGAGTATCTATCGAAATAATATAAATGTATATTTATTAAAAATCTAAAAATCACTTAGGTAAATGAGAAACATAATTCGTCAAGGTTATTTAAACGTTTTCATTATATTGGTGATCATATATTCCGGTAAATTAGGCGACTGTCAGGCGCTAGGGAAGGATCTATGAACGACCAAGTCGAAGTTTTGAAGTAAATTCAAGGTTTCAGCGTAAAACTATTTTAACTTTGCCAGAAACGCCTTTGCAAATGTTTAAAAGTACTCGTGATGCTTTTGCGAAGGTTTAAAATATGTTTTGGTATTCAGTTTTGCAGCTAGGTTACTAAATTACTGAGTTTTTGCAGAAAACGCTGATAAAGAGATGCGCGTACAAGTTTCAAGTGAACAGTTTAAAGCTTCTTCGAAGTAGACAAATTGTCGATCTTTGGCTGAGCGGATACCGCAGACCACGCTCAAACGATGTCTACTTACATTTTAAAATCGTAACTCAAAACTTTTTAAACCACTAAATACGACAATGTATTGCATTCAAACTGCGTGCTAGAATTGACACTTTCTGCAGACGAATATTATTTAGCAATAACATTAGCAACACTTGCACACGTTAATTATCGCTTTATCATTCGCGGTAATAATATTTACAAATTTGTGATCAGTTTCGCTTAATGTGCATTAACTAATATATATAGAAGTGTACATTCTAGATTGTTTTACACCGATTTTGCTCATTGCACGAAATAAGTACGCAGTAACTCTGCACGTCGATCTGTGTGTGTGTAGTTAACACAGGCTGGGGAGTACGCCAGGGAGTCTAGCAACTCCTATTACTTTAATTTCTGTCTTCAAGATACGCATTTAGAAAACGCGGCCGTAACCAGAATTTCGAAATTGACACCAGAGTCAGCGCTAACCTCCTGAAAGCTGCGATAGTCATTTGCGTTTACCGAAATCAAGACGTAGACGTAGAATGGCTGGAGAACTGGTAACCATCACTAATGGGATTGTGGTGTGACTTGTTCGGCTGGAGGGAAGGCTGTTATTCTTGTAAATATCCACACAGACTCACTTCGTGTTCGGTTTCTTTGAGCGGGGATGATCAGGATCTTCCCGGATTTCAGCGTTCAGGTGACGGCTGCGGCAAGCGGCGGAGCTGGAGGAATGCCTGCGGGTTCCGCCGTGGCGAGAATCCCCGGGGCTACAAACGGGAACCCGCAAAACGTCCAGGGGATCACATCATATCAACAAAGGTGCGTGTATTACTCTTTTGTTTTTACAATCTGATGCGTGCCTTAGGTATCCACACTGTTTTTAGCTAAGACCGCACTCTCACTGTCAATTTTTTTGAACGTACAGTAAACACGTTTGATTAACTCGTGGACATGGATAACCCTCACCAGCAGGAACATGTGCAAATTTAGATGCAAGTGAGACATTACAACTATAATCCGTATGCGTATTTGCTAACAGATTTCCAACCGATTCGATGATTTCTGGCAGAGATGTTCCTAAGAACTGATGTTGTCCTACATAAACACAAGTAATTTAATGAATGAAAAACGCGCGCGCGCGTGTGTGCGTGTATGTATGTGTATGTGAGGAACTTTCTATAATAAAAGTTGCCGATTACAAATATTCTTAAAACCTGCACAACTACACCGATGTCGGGACATACACTTAAGATAACATTTTTCATTTCACTTAGTTATTTTGTGAATTTACTTCCTAATTAAGTGTCTAAGAAATGTCAAAAGCTGTAATATATGTTGCAAAGGCGAACTCTTTATGAAAAACTAGAACGACAAATGACAAAACAGGCGGCCGCCCAAACAAATGGCTGTTAGACCAACAACAACAGCCCTAGTCGGGATTTGCAAGTCATTGGTAAAATGTAACAAGAACACCGATTTTAAAGCCATCGCCAAAGTTAGGTTTTGTTTTTGCGATGTTACAGGTCATTGTCACACATTTGTTCACAGGGAATGACAACCAGGCAGCCTCATAAGCCGTTTAAAATGTACCAATAGCAGTCAGTCCAACATTTAATTGTTTAGCCAAGAAAGTTAGTTTTATTTCATTGCCCAATATGCGGACAAGTGTAGTGTCCCACAAGGCTTTTTAAAGCTTTTCAACAGGCATTAAATTTAAAATGACAGGGCAAAGGTGAAAAATAAAAAATACGTTAATGAGGAACGCTACCTATACATTAATAATTTTGGTTTTGTACTACATTGTTTTTGGCACAACTCAGGTTTTATGACCAAGGTGTTCCAGGCAGTAACCAGTGCTGTGTAGTTAGATTTAAGTGTTGCATGAGCAGATATTTTTCCCACAAAACAAAAATCAGCGATGATCACATTCACTGCACACACATGTTTGTTTGCTTGTGTGTGTGTATACATACATATATATATATATATATATATATAGCCATAACTGACAGCTAATATTGCAAGATGAAAGATGTGAAAATACTTGACACTGTTAACCACCGATTCGAACTGAAATTTGGACCAAAGAGAAATGTTCCAAGTTCCACCGTAACATTGTTATTGTGGTAGAAATGCGAAATAAACCTTTTGGCATTGTATCGCTGGCGGGAAGATCTTCACGGTACCGTTTAAACAGTTCGTTTCCCATAAAGTGTTTATTTATTTTGGAAAACACAAGTTCATAGAAAAATTTGTTGTATATCATATATTGACCTTACGGATTCCAGTGCAGCACACGAAGCATAATTCTGTCGTTAGGAGATGGATGCTGTGGCTTACACTATTGCGTTTTAGTGTTGGTTTTATTTCAGCATATGCAGTAAAATTTCGAGCGCACGTTTTTATTTAGAGTGCGTTGCAGGTGAAACCAGCAGAACGTGTGTTATGGAATTTCTCGATTGTCTTTGATGTTTCGTTATTCTGAACTGGCGACGGTGTAATATTTACATCCGAATGGTATAACTGCAAACAGTTGTATTACATCTGCGTCGCAAATATACGTATGTATATCTTTTAATGATGAAATCCCGAGGAACTTTTAACGCTTTGAGCCGTGCAAACGGCGAAAATGTAAACTGTCTAACTGCAACTGAGTGGCGTTGTTGCGCCGGTAGGAGAGAAGATGTGTCCTTTTTCACATAGAGCGAGCCAGGAAAAGCTGGAAAATGCACAGAAAAACAGGCAGAGAAAAGGGCTTTCCAGTGCACTGGAGACGATGGGCTTTTGCGGAAAAATGCAATGATATCATGCTGCAGGTTAGGTATTAATTCTTCCACCGTGTAAACCCGAGGCCACTGTGTTACGAGAGCTACGGGATTTGAGAAGCGTCCCCGGTTTCCTTTCACTTTTCTTGGCATGCCTTTGGAGCCCGATCTCGGGGTTTTTTCCTCCTTTCGTTACGTTCATGAACGTCAATGCATGGAGTCAGGGGCACTGCTGGACCAGAAAACCGCTATGGCTTTGTTTAAATACTCATAGTCTCCAGAACGCATTGTTGTCGCTCCGTTCGATTACATGCCTAAATAAATCGGAAGAAAAAAAAAGTAACAAATAAAAAAATAGCAGGAAGATGGCGCCCACCAAGCCTAGCATTCAGCAAGACCCTTCAAGAAGAGAACGGTAATGGTCGGATTGTTTATTTTATTAAAGCATCGTCGCTGTGATTTAGCTGCTATTTATTTTCCAGATTATCCCTTTGAGTGTGGGAAGTTTTAGCGTTGCCCAGTGCGTGCGTCTGAGATTTGGGACCTTTGACGTTAGGGTAACAGGTATAACGGTAGCGTGAGAAGATATCTGTATTACCGAATAGAGGGCACACGATGGGGACTTAGACACAATTAACTACAGGTGCCGAATAATTTAGCGATCTTCGCATGTTTTTGCATACGCTTGTGCACGGTTGCACCAGGCCTTGAATTTTATGAATTGGTCAATAAGACATTACTGCAGCTGTGCACTTTAGTGCGGCTAGGCCAGACAAGGTTGCACATCGCTTTGCAGCGCGACTTCGCGAGCTGCGGACTAATTAGCATAAAACCTGTAAGCAGCTGGTTTGGAACTTTTCTCTGTAGCGGATGGATTATGCACTAATCGCGCTAGGTGGAGAAACCTGTAAATGTGGGATTAAGTTGTTGCGCTTTGTAATTTTTGGTAATGTGTGATTAAAGAATTAAATAATTATGAATATAGATGACCTTTTAAAAAACGTGTGAGTTTTTGTTAAAATTTCTTAGGATATTCCTTGTCTCGCTTTTAAGGTTTGTGCAGCGCTGGGCAGACGCTCAGAGAAAATGCTTGTGATTTTTTTGAGTTTCTGCAGACTTTGAACTGTGTATTTGTTTATTGTAAATTTGCCATTTGTTTTATTGGATATTTTTCTGTATTAATAAAACACGTGTCTTTGGTTAATTTTGTTTGATATAAATATTTGTTATAAATAACAAAGAAACTATTTATGCATGATTATTTAATTTGTTTAAACGCATTTTTAATGCAGTGTTTATAGAATTTGATTGTGCTGGATGCTGATGGGCTACAGAGAATTATAAAGGCCCCCTTCTTAGCAACTTTAGTGATTATTATACATTGCAAATGTTTACAAGTTTATTTGACGAGCAATGTGTTTTAATGACTTGAAATTCTGTGTTGTGCAAAATACAATTTACTAAATTGCCAGTAAAGCCACTGGTTAATATCAAAAACATCTTTTAAAATGTCAGGAATTTAGTCTGTTTTGTTGAATGGTCACGGACGTCAGTCATATTGGTAAATTAAATACGTCTGTTTTGTGTACAATACAGAAACAATGTCAAGCATCACAATAAAACCTTAAAAGCATGTTTTGAACACAGGTCTGATTCATTCCCCCCCAACTGTGTACTTGCAATTGCAGTAGCAGGAATGTTCATGCCAAGTCAGTCTCCAGTTAATCTCTTGGGTTGGAGAATATTTGTGTGCAGTTCGGGATATATCTCAGCGATAGGAATCTTGAAGATGGAATTAATTTTGAGGAGAAACTTCACAGCCTGTGCATGAGTGCCTGCCTCTGTACAGCCCGTCTCCCCTCTCGGCGTTCAGAGCAGGCGCGTTGGACCCTACGATTTGTTACCCCACGCTGTTTCAACAACCCAGCTGAATAATTCCCAAATCTAAAATTTCTCACGTGTGTGTTTTTTGGGAAGGGATGCAGCGATGAGAATGCCTCTTAAAGGCTTGGCTGTTTTTTTTTTTTTCTTGTCTGGTTTCGATTGCATTAAGGGTTGGATCTGATTGTCGTAGGGCAGAGGAGTGTGGCTTCAGTGAGGTGAAGAAAAATGGTTCAGCAGGGGAAGGATGCTGCTGTCCAGCCTTCTATAAAACTTTAATAAGCACAACGCTTCCAACATGCTTACAGCAAGCGTACAGAAAAGAGAAAAATGTTGTTTGAGAAAAATGTAAACATCGATGTACATTTTGGAAATGGTTTGCACGATTGGCTCGCGATATTCCCATAGCGATCTGACATATGCTGTGCAGAAGTGGTTGTTGTTTATTGGACCCCGTACAGTTCTAGCCGGAGAACTTGTCAAAAATAAACTCAAACCCGAAACCGCAATGTAATCCCTTGGATTTGTCCAACAAAGGGTGACACATGCTCCACGTTAGGACGTGAACTGCAAACTGTTGTTTAACCTGTGCTTTTTAATTTAAAGACTTACTTATTTCAGACCACCTAAAGAAACTGAATACATTATGTGACATTTTCATGTCGATTGTCTTTTTTGGAAATAAATTTATACACAACATTTTATGTTCAGAGCCATGGACCCCTCCCAGCAATTGGAATGCAGCATAGGCCAAAATGGAGGAAATGAATCGTCTGGTTTATTTAGAAATATCTTGCTTTCATGTATTTCACACCGGTACAATGGTAAAAAATATATAATGGAGCATGATCTTCATACTATAAGTCCAAGGATATACAAATGGCAAAAAAGCTGAAATAATGAAAGATTTTCAAGTCAACTGACTGTCAGCAAGCCAGATAATACATAGTATCACTGAACTGTGAGAAAGGATATTAGATTTTATAGTTATAGCCGAGAGTTATAATGGCTTATTAAACACTTATCCCCTCAGCAGCACAACTTTCACTGTCATCTCCAGATTGGTAGCATGAAAAATAGGATGTGGTAAGTTTAAGCACGACAGGTGGACGTGTTCTGCGTCTTATTGGTGGACTTCTGACTGTGGACGAAAAAAAAGGAGGCACGTCGCCCGTTAAAGAGTGTACGTGTTTATCTCGGATTTCAGGAGTGGTGCTGCTCTCGTGTGACGCTGCTTCAGTGCGTGTGATTGTAGCCTCCCTTTCGCTCCGCCGCTCCGCTCTGTTATTGTGAAGGTCAGCGTGGAGAGCGCGACGTAAAGGAGACGCGTCCTGCAAGGCTGATGGCGTGGCCGTCGTGCTCGCTGCATTAACAGCCGGGTTGTTTCCCGGGACGTTTTGCGTTTGCTTAATTACAGACTTCGCTGTCTCGTTAGGCGGTGCATTGTTTGTTTGTTTTTTTTTTTTCCCTGTGTTTTGACTTCCTCTGCCATTCATCTTTTTTAGCTGAGGCTTCACGCAGGCACTGTAAGCCTGCGTCCTCTCGCTCCTGCCTAGTTTGGGGCGAATTTGAAGGGGGAGTGCCATCATTTCGACCTGTAGCATTTGTGAATTTGCATCTTATGTTTGCCTTGGCAATTTTTTCATGGTTTTTTACGCGCCACTGAAATGGCGTGTCCAGAACCTCCACCAGCATGGTGGGGGGAAACGGATGTCACGCTGTCGATTGCACAGCTGTAATGCCTGAGCGTATGCATTTGCTGATTCATAGATGGTCACTGCGTATCTGGTTCTAATGAGGCGCTCACACTTTGCGGCTGCATGGCTGCAGAATTGACCAGTCCCTCCCTGCTGCTCGTCTGAGTGCACGGCTGCAGAAGCCATGCATGCTGGTCTCATCATGCGTCGCTCATGCTTGCTGCATGAGTGCAGCCCGTGCAGGGTGGACTGTGATCGTGCCGGCGCTCTTTTAATCCCGCCAGAACATCTTTTAATGTCCAGGGAGGAAATGAGACTATTATCTAATGTCGTGTGCAAAAGACTGATGTTCGGCATGGCGATTCGCATCTGCTGCAACAGTTGTGTGTGCGAGCCTGCGTTTCTCGTGCTATCTGTGAGGCACCTCCTCGCTTCCCCCTTATCTTCCCCTGAGATCCTTTTCTTCTCCTTTGCCTTGTGCCTTTATCTTCCTCTACACATAGCTGCCTCTGTGTGTTTGCCTCATCGAGGCTTCCTCCTGCTTCCGTGCAATTGCTGTACTCTCACACGCTTTACCCTTTTCTCTCCGCCTCTCTGCATGCACCCCGCCCATGTTGTGCCCTTGTTTCATTCGCTCTGTTCCTCCCAGGTAAGATTCGTGGCTGTCTGTCAGCATTAACTCTCAGGCCTGTGGGCCGGCACTGCTGCTTGCAGCAGGAGGCGGATGCAACATCTGGCTTCGATGCTGTCGAGATGCTAGTCCTGTGCCCCGTCCGCACACTCGACCCTGGAGCTGCTGCCGTGGCCTTCGTGCATTTGAGGAAGGGCCGTGTAAAAACGCGCACCTGCTTGATTTGATGTTTGTTCGAAAAGGGGGGCGAAACGAAGCGAGATTGACTCGTCTCGGACTTGGTGCTTTGACGGGGCCAGCTGCCTCCCAGACGACACATGTAACGGCCCCTGAGCAAACGGATTGTGGGGTAGATGTGCAAGGGCCCTTGCCTGTCACTCTCTTGGCTTAAAGTCATGCATGCTTTGTGACCGAGAACAGAGACGGCAAACCCCCATTTCCCAAAGCACTTTTCACTCTAATTATTTTTTATAAAGCATTCCTGTGGTATGATGTCATCCAGAGGAGCCCCTGTACTAGGCTTTATTTAGTGGTATTGTGTTGTGTGTTTCCCATGCGGACTGAGGCGAAGGCTTTTTTAAAGGGGTACTGTAGGACCCTTCTTTCTGTCCTGAGCTGCAGCCATATATTTTGCACTTGTGTGCTTGGTCCAAAAGAAGAAGGAAAAAAATGAAACTATTTATTAATAATGTATGTTTTAACAGCTACAATGTAGAAAAGACCTGGAAATCTGTATTATAATGAACTGGCTGGTATATCGAGTTGCTAACAAGAAAGATGAAAAATTTGACTGAAAATAGGAGGAATTTAAAATTCTTTTCCTTTATTAGAACTTCAATATTAAAGGTTTCAAATTATGGAGCCATTTTTACATTTCTTAAATTATAGGTGGTCTCTCACTTGCAGTAATGATAACTGTGACTTTTGAGATTTTGTTTCTTTTTTTGTGTTGATATAAACATTTTCAGCATTCCTGTTTTTCTTTTGCAAATGTCTCCCAAGTTAAATCTAGTATGTTGTGGGCATTTAAGCCTGTTGCTTGTGACAACATTTTATTTAGGCCCAGATTAAGATATGAAAGAAATTCAGGATGTTGTTAAAATACAGAAGGAGTGTAATTAACCAGTAGCCTGATTATTGTATTGGAGGACTTCCTTTTATTTGGGCAGAAAGTAAAAAAAAAAAAATAAAAAAAAAATGAAGAAAGAGGGTTCTGCAGGAACTCTTCCTCCCCCAAGTGATTTTAATCCCGACTACATTTCCGTCATCACATTTTTATTGCTCTGTGTAAACGTAATTTGTAAATCCAACTGAATTTGTCATAGATAAATTTGCATGGATTATCTTGTCACTGCTGTATCTGAACGCTTTTGTTCCTCACTTATTCATAATTTAACAGCCTGGCAACAAGCCCTTTTTCTTTCCCCCCCCCCCCTTTTTTGGGGTGGAATGGGGGATTGCTCACAAAGGCAAGCATGACCTTTACCAGATGTCTCTACGCAAAGCTGCTGACAGCAACAGGGGACAACAGTAAACAGAACTTCTGAGGAGATCTCTGTGAATTCCCCTTACGAGCCCCATACTCAAAAAAAAAAAACGTCCATCCAATGGTCAAGTGCACAGTGACAAATGGGTGACAGTCCTGTCTATCTATTATTTTTTTATTATTCGTTGGAGTACTACCTGGGAAAAAAAAATCCCATCGAACACTTTCCACTGATTCGTTTCAGTGCCGCGGACCTTCTGTTTGTGCTTGCGGTGTGTGTAATAAATTATTTTGTGCTATGTCTGGACCAGGGTAGTATTTCTTCAATGAGTACAAGCTACTGTGGTGTTTCCTGCACAGTAGGCGTGTGTGTGTTCAGTGTGTTTTTAATGTAGTGATGTGACTGTACACGTGTCGTAATATTAACGTCACGGAAGGAGAAGTGAGACTCTCTGAAGAGTCTTGGAGTGTCAGAGACTCTCTCTGACTCTCCAAGACGTTGCAGACCAATGTGGCTTGTGTTGTATGATAATTTATACGTATATCAGTAATTATTTTGTTCTTTAAAGCCAGAGGGTCTTGGCAGAGTGATTTAGTAAATATGGAAAAATGCTTATAATGCTTATTTATAATTTGTAATAAATGTATTATTTTCTGGATTCATGGTATCAAATGTTGCAGTTTTTTTATTATTGTGGCAAGTCTTTGTTTAAAGATCTACTGTCTTTTCTCAGCTGAAATGACTCTGACCTTATAAATAATTTGAGTTGTTAAAAAAGAATGGCTAATGAGCCAACAACGTATTTTAAAACTTGTTGTGTGTTTAATAGTGGGACAACACTAAATTCTGCCACTGCTTTGTTCATGTTGGTATATGCAATGTTAATACCCATTAGCTCATATCATTTTAATTTACTCCTGTGTTGGCATTTAGTAGATGGTATATGACACCAATGCCTGACTGTTGAGCAGTCAGTGGCTAAATAGCAGTGCATGGTAAACCTTCCATAAGTCTTTCAAAATGATGGTCTTGGTAAATACAGGTCACTGAAACCATATCTCTGTTTGCCATTTTACAGTTTGACAACTTGTTTCCTGTTGAAAATATTAAAGTCTGAGTTCAGTGTATGTACATATTTCTGTTCAGTCACTTCTCTTTTGGAAGGTTTTTTTTTTTTTTTTTTTTACAATGAAGTGATATTTAATTTATTTAATTAAATTTTCATTTTTTGGACTCCTTTTAGCTGAAAAAGTTCTTACATTTTAGTGCTAGAATGGTTCTTACTGTGGTGAGGGGGGGTGTTGTTATTAGTTGGGTGGCATCATGAAGGCCAGGTCTCCGGGTAGTGTTGTAGGTGTAGGAACCTCCCAAAACGGAGGCGCGGACGTGACGCTAGTCAAAGCAGCTGAAAGCGTTAAACGTGTCTCTTCTGGATGCCGCCTTTGGTGGAACAAGATCCCAAGTATGAAATGATTAAGATTTCACATGTAAAATGTCCATTCCTCTTCCATTAAGCTGTTTATTGTATGAGTTGGTATACATGCATCATGTAAGCGTAGATATTTTTCTTTTAGCATTGAGTGCTTTCCGACAAAGCTTCATGGTTATGCCGCTTTTATAATCTGTGTGATGGTGCCTGACTGGCACCTTGAGTTATTGACAAATTGATACGTTGGTAGTTCAAGTGCAAATTATTGGTATTGATAAAATTGTAATAACTGAATCCTTTTGAAGAGGGCATTTGTATTTTGTCACGTTTTTGGAACAGTGCTTAAGCATACTTGGGATCATGGCTACATAACTGGCATGAGAACCTAAAGCCAGACTTCTTCAGCCTTTCCGTTTCCACTCAGGCTGAAATCGTGGCCAGTGTGAAGAGGAACGGACTTCACAAGCACCATCTGAAAACGGGGCGCTTCGGTAATTAGCACCAGTGTGGTGTCTGACATACGTATGTCCGTTGTTGTTAAATAAATATAAAACCTAAAAAGAGCATACATGTAAAGGGGGCTGATAGCCATGTAATCACGCCAAGAGCTAATTAAAGATTGCACGGTCAGGCCCAGTCTGGCCTGATCTGAGCGTCGGACGCAGGATGCACGTGCAGCCAAACCCGTGGCCAGGAGTCATTGGCAGCAGTCATTGGGCTTGGTTTCTGTGGTGAAGCTGAATACTCAAAGCCTTTTTGAACTTTGGAGATGTTTTTTGGGGCCTGCCAGCTTCTGCAAGCATCTGCCTAGGTCGTTTACAGTGTGCTGGTTGAGGCATTTTTGACTAGTTGTCTTCTAAAAGCCATTTATTGATTCCTGTCCTGTTGGTGTTATGGGTTTTTTTTTACAGTATACACAGAAATATATGAAAATTGTGAGTCCTTATGTCATGAGAATATAAGGGGAAAGGTGTTTTATATTTCCATAGACTTTTTAAAGACACTTCAGCAGCCATTTTCAAAACTTACAAGATGTGCTTGCCGCAGTTACACCAGGATGAAAGGTTGAGAAATGTTGAGAATCCGGGTATTTAAAAAAATGATTTTAACGACTGTTGGGAAGATTAATAGAAGAGAAAAGGTCATACATCATTGACAAAATGACACAAGGGAGTGTTGTATGCAGATTTGATTTAACTGGATTTTTTCCCTTTAAAAATTCAATCAGACGTCAAGGATATAGATGTTTTCATGGGCATTAACTAAATGTTTTGAAGACTTTAGTTTTTTGCATCTAATTAGCTTTTTAAGCAGCGTTTTATCTTAAATGTCTACTATAACATTAACATCCTACACAGCTGCACTGGCTTCAGTGGTTATCAAAGGTATTTGTGATATAGAACTTTTAATTACAGTGGAAACAACTTTATTTATCCTCTTAGTGAACTTGAAACAGTGGAGATTTTGCTAGAAGGTCACTGAAAAGAATTTTTAAGACTTTGTTCCATTGCTGTGCGGCTCCCTTCCCCGTTAATAATTGCTTTCATCTCATTGTAGCCCGGCGTTTGAAAGTGTAGGTCAATAAGGATGGGCGCATTCAGAATTTCATGATCTGTGTAGTGGAACAAATTGAAAGCAAAGCCTATATCAATCACTATGAAGGCAGGGTTAATTGTTAGTGCTTCACACGGCTCCGGACAGATAAACCAGTAATGAAATACTTACAGCTCTGATGTGTGAACGTTTGGGGATGAAATATCAAAACAAAACAAAACAGAAATGTCGTTTGCTGTTTACTTGCTGTCAGAAACCGTAAAACTGCTGCTAAAAATGAAGTATATAGTAAATTATAGTAATTAGTATTGTTATATTATTAATATACTATCGATGAAATGTTATATAAAATTGTCTCTTTTTTTGGCAATCTGTGTAAGCATTATGCACGTTTGCCATTTTAAATTAGATGTAAGATTAGGAATTGTAATCGAAGATCGAGGGCATTTAATTCAGATTTGAGCAGTCGATATTTGCTCGGTCCTCTTAGCCATTTGCATGGGTGTAAGACTAGAATAAAGGTAATGATCGAATGTTCAATTGAACTTTGCTGCTTATTTCAAAGTAAACCTTTTGCTGGCTGTTCTGCTTTTATTGCATGCATTACTGAATGTGAAATTGCATTGTTGCTTATGAGGTGAATAGTTGAATGAAAGAAAATTCCATTCCTAGTTTAACAAGGCCTTGTGTTGGATGTTCGTGTATATTTGCATACTTATCTGAGGCTTAGCTTTCACTCGAAAAATGAAAACTTAAAATGTAAATTACAAAGTTTTCAAAATAAAATGAAGTCTTCAATTTGTGGACAGTTAAAAACAAACACACATATATAGAGTATGTAGTTAATTGAAGTCTGAAGTCCATGACAGCTATCACAACACAGTGGGTAATTTTGAAAATTAATGAGAATGATAATGCTTAAAAGACTGTTCCAGAGTTTGCCCAAACTCATTAACTAAATCTCTCATTTAAATACATCCTAAAGACTTCAAATAGAAAAAAATACATTATTGCTATATAAGCATTAACCGGATTTGAAAATGCTGAGGTGCTAAAATTTATGGAAGAGTGAAAGTCTATCAGGGGTATATTCAATCCTTGAATCCTTTTTTAAGTACTTGTTCCATGCCATGATACTCAAGATATGCTCTGTAAAACGGCGAAAACAATCCGTAGTGTTACGACCCAGTCCAGGGTCGAGCTGCAATACAAAAGACGAGGGCCATGTGTGAAGATAAAGATGGTTATATTGTGAGGTGAGCAAGTTAAGCAAGTTTTCCTCAAAATGAACACTGTGAAATTAAGAAAATATGCTAAATAACAAATGCATAGTAACTGCAAACAGAAGCGAAAGAAAAGGAGTGCTATTTGTTCAGACATTTAGTTTTAAGTGTGTATAATTGTGGCAGTATGCAGGAAGTCTGTACATTTGCTAAGTCCGATGAGCTGCTTTGACTGACATGCCTTGCTTGGACAAGGAAGAGTATGAATGGGATCCACCAGGACGTTTTTACCAAAATGACAAAAAGACCAAAATGTGCTTGTGCAAAAATGAGAAGATATGAACATTATAAGATTTTTTTTTTTTTTATATAAAGTAAATGCATCTGTAATATTTTATGTTGAGCTGACTTGAATTAATTATGCTGTTGTTAATTTGGTGACACACAAGGCAAACAACATGAGGTTTTGTGTATGTTATTGAAATGTGTAGCTTGTCAAATGAGGCTTTTTTGTCGATTACTGGAATGACTTTGTATAGTGTAGCACAAACAGGCGTTCAGTAATACAGCCCAGTTTTTGACTGACTCAGCAGTGTTCATCTTGTGTATGAGAGTGAATTTGTAGTTTTATAGAGAATATGCTCAAAAAGATATCAGGATTTTTGGACACCTTCCAGGTGGTTAAGGAAGTGTTTATTTTAAGGTGTTGACAGACTGTCCTCCAGTATGGCGGTAATCTGTTACACACTGAACTGAAGCACTGACCCTGAAACTTAAAAAAAAACAACTAGTTTTGAAACATAAATTTGCTATGATTTATTTTGACACAGCAAACAGTTCATGCACGTTTGGGTAATTTTGTATAGGTAGGTATAGTTATTTGAAAGTCTCATTCAGAACAAAAGTCTCGCTCTGATGGCTAAACTGTGTAATAGGTGGCTATTGACACTGGCTGTATGTGAGTTTGTAATTATGAAGTTAGTACTTTTCAGGCTGTGATATGGATATACCATAAGCATGGGGAAGACAGTGAAATATTATGATGGGACCGGTATGTATAGTGAGAGTAAAAATGCACTGGTAGTCAGGTGATCTGTTTTGGAAATATGTCTGTGATAATCATTGTGATAATCATCTATGGAGGCTCAGAGGTGTTGCTTAATTACCTTAAGTCATAGAACATTATAAGTCCGTTTACTTACAAGTTCTTTGAAAACTATGTTTTTGAAAATTGTAAGTAATTGTTTTTCTTCTGCAAGACAGTTTACGATTGAATTTTGAGATCCTATGGCAAATATTCTTGAAAGAAACTTTGTGCAGGTTTGAGTGTTTACTCAGGCCTGTGAACAGTGAATTGGTGAATTACTGCTGGAAGATTTGGGACCTAAGGTCTGGTGAGGCAGCTTGCCTGGTCCTGAGTGAGGCATGCTGGGAGGTAGAGCTTTGGCGCAAAGCAAAGAATCGTACGTACACTCCCTTACACTGTTATGCAAATGCTGTTTTGAAGTGCCGTCATTGTTATCTTTCGTAAAGTATTTTGCAGCTTCATAGAGGCCCTGATAGCTCATTAATCTTTTCGTTCTTATCAACATCTTTGGACTTTGCCAATTAGATTTCAACTTATAATGGTATCCCTCCTCCTCCCCTGTACAAACCATCTGCAATTACTATTGAGAGCAGCTTTAGAGAACACCACACAGAGAGGCCTTTGTAAGTGTTACACTTTGTAATGAGACTGCATGCGGTCGCTTGCTGTACTGCTGAAGGCCACGTACCATAACCTTAGGCACTTTCTTATGCCACGTAGCTGTTATTTCATTTTCGCTCAACAGCTGTTGCACTTTGTTTTGGGACAAATTGTTTTTATGTCGGCTTCTGATGCAGCGTCAAAGTTTGTGCTGTTGTTTTGCAGTCGCTGTTCCTTGGAGCCTGTGCCAGTCAGCACAGGGCACCAGACGGGGCACTCTCTGGAGCAGGGTGCCAAGCCATTGCAGGGCACAAACAGTGAGGGCTCTTTAGGGTTTACAGTTTGCCTGACCTGCATGTTTTTTAACTGTGGGAGGAAACTGGAGCTACTGGCATTAATCCTTGTATCTGTGGAGAGAACATGCAGTTTCCACAGATGCTGGATTCAAACCAGCGATCCTGGAGGTGTGAGGCAACAGTGGTACCCACTGAGCTTCTGTATGTCCCCAAGGAGAACATGCCTAAAGTATTTATGTTCTAAGAATTAGTATAACTCTGAACTTCAGTTGTATCTTGATGTTCTTAATGCAAGAAAAACAACAGTGGTATGAGGTAACTGACACGTTTAAAGTTGGGACTATTTAATGGCGTGGCTGAATGGGTAGACCTACAGGCTGGGATGCTAAAGTCTCCCAGTTTGCATCCCAGCACAGGCAGGTGTGTCCTTGAGCAAGACATTCAGTGCTAGCTCCCCGGGCACCACATCTGGCTGGCAGTCCACTGCTTCCCTCAGGGGATGGGTTAAATACAAAGAAGTAATTTCCCTCTGGGGTTAATAAAGTAATATATATTAGTGGTTTGATTGGTAATTGTTGTTATGGTGCACTGAAATCTATTTATCGGTTTCTGTTACTTTTCATTTTATAGACTATATATTTTCAAGTTTATATAGCACCTTTCAGAATACCACTACCACACAGCACTTAACAGGAATGCAGTATAGATACAAAAACAAGGCAACAATCAGATGACAGTGTAGAATAGGAACCAACAACTCCATAGAAAGCAGCACAAAAACCTTGGAGGATCGTAGGTCAACAGTCTGCCACATGCTAACATCATGCAGTAAAAGAAATGACAGAATATGATTCCAGATGTGAACTGTGAGGTAGGATCACATCTGCCCACATGCCAGCTTGCAGTGTAGATCTCTGGTGGCTGACTGATCTTCCTGTGCCCAGTTTAGGTGGTGCCTGTCCTGGGAATGTGGGAAAGACGGATCAGTACAGCTGTGTAGCGTTTAGTGGCAAACACAAAGCCATGTACTGCAACGCTAAAGCCTGTAATTACCATGTAATACGGTATATGGTGTGGGTAGACTGGAGTAAAGTAATAGGTCTTCATTTGAAGTTTAAATACCGAGACCGATTCAGTATCCCGTACACATGCATAGCAAACTGTTCTGTAATCTAGTGGCCCTTTAGGGCCAAGAGTTTTTAAAAATATTTTTTTATATATATAATAACCAGGAGACCTGAAGTCTGTGATCCAAGTGAATGATTTGGATTATAGACATTAATCAGCTTTGTTAAGATGGTGTTTGACCTTTAAGTTTCTTATATGTAGCCAAAAAAGTTTGAGATCAGTCCTGTACTTAGGAGGAAACCAGTGAAGTGAAGTAAGTATTGGACTTACATGGTTGTACTTTTCTGTTCCTTGGAACACCTTTCGCTGCTGTGTGTTCGGTACTCTTGTAGGGCGAGGGTTTTTAACCTTTCCCGAATCATGGACCCCTTCTTGAATAATGACCTTTAAGTGCATTAAATGAAATGCTTGTTTTCTGTTACCGATTAGTGAAAATAAAGATATTTTTCTGTCAAACATCACAGACCTCGTGAGATCTGTCAGTAGACCACTTGGTCTTCATCTGGGATTTTTAGCATGGTGTTTATAGACCTATGGGTAAGAACCTCTGCGGCAGGGTGTTTCATGTGGGGTGTGTGGTGTGTACTTTCAGGAAGTACAGCATTGTGGTGTTTTTCCTACTGTGTGTACTTTCAAACAGCTGTCTTTCCTGACAACTGTCGGTACAATAATCTCATCATTTTATTTGGTAATTGAAAAGCATGCTAAGAATATAATTTTTAGATTTTCAGCTATCAGTTACTTAACAGGCGGCACGGTGGCGTGGTGGTTAGTACTGTTGTGTGTGTGGAGTTTGCATGTTCTCCCTGTGCTTGGTGGGTTTTCTCCGTGTGCTCCGGTTTCTTCCCCCAGTCCAAAGACATGCAGGTTAGGTTGATTGGTGTGTCCAGATTGCCTGTTGTGTATGTGTGTGTGTGTGTGTGTGTGTGTGTGTGTGCGCGTGTGCCCGCCCTGTGGTGGGTTGGCACCCTGCCCTGTGCTCTGGGATGGGCTCCAGACTTCCCCGTGACCCTCACCAGGACTGAGCAGTTAAGAAAATGACTGACTGTCAGTTACCTAACAGTTAGCTGCTGGTTATTTCATTTTCAATGTTGAGAAACCCGTCCAGGCAGCACGATGTACTTAGCTGGTATTCGCTAGTTCTGTCACAAACTTTTATTTCACATCCTGTGCACGTTTCTTCACATTGTTGGTAAAAAAAAAAAAAAGTTTTGAAAAATTGTTAAATCACAAAATATTTGCTGTACACACCCTGCTATATAATACTTTAGAAGTACAAATTTAAAGTAAACGCTTTGATCTTTATTCACTTTTTGATGTGGTTAAACGTGTCTGTTTCACAAAAATGGTTTGCCTTTTTTCATTGGCTGGTAAGAGTGGTGGAAACAAAAAGAAAAAGACCTATTTCGAAATTTTGTATGATCAGTGAGTTTATATGGAATCTACAGATATTTTTATTATCTATAATTAAAAACAATCGTTTAATTAATATTTTCACATTTTCTACAGACCAGTGCTTTGTAAACACTGGTTTACATTTTTATAGATTGGTTTTGTGTTGGAAAATGATGGAAGACGTATGATGTACAAAGTGTTTTTATGAATTAGTTCTCTTTGGTATGGGTTGACGTCCTGTACATTTGTACATTTGTGTCCTGTTCTTAGCACTATGTTAGCGGAGTTTGTATTCCGTCTGTGACCCTCTGTTCTTTAAATCACGTCCCTGTTCTTTCTTTTCCACTTCAAAAATACATTTTTCATTATTGACAGCAGTTGCTGTTTTCCAGGCTTTTCCAGGTTGGTGCGGAAGAGCACAGCATAAGTCACTTAGTGGATGCTCTTAGTTACTCTTCATTCTCCAATGGCATGATTGTGGTTAGAGAACCATGAGCCCATCTCAGGTGGCACTGCGGGGCAATTCGGGGCACGCAGTGTGTGGACCGTCCACCGGTCACGAGGCTCAGCCGCTCTAACAACTGAGCAGGCTAGAGTCACCTGTTCTAAACTGGGTGTCTCCATGTTGTGGGACGTAACCAGGCGACTCACAGTAAACAGGCCTGTCAGTGCTTAAAATGTTACGTTGAATTGACTGGTTTGAAATGATGGCCTTACAGTCTATTTTTTTGCAGTGCAGTTGGCGGATTGCGTGGTGAATACATGGTAAAGCATGTTGCTCCACAGGGCTAACATGCACTGGCTCCCTGCTGTTTAGTGTTTTGTTTTAATTCGGGATTGGACAGTGCCCTTTGGTGACGCGTCATCTTCTATTGTTTCTATTCGCTAAGATGCTGGCTCCACCCATCCAAACGGGGCCTGCTTAAGAACAAGAACATAGCTGGATTTTGGTAGCTCTTTATCCATTGTATTCACCAATAGAGAAAGATGAAGTAGAGGAGCACATGAATGAGCTCCATGCTTTGAGTGTATGGACCAAATTTTCATCATCTGTTGGCAACTCAGAGCACTTCAGTCTGAACATATTTGTAAAACAGCACCCAAGTTTAATGTTTTAACTGATTTATGCAAATTGGTGGGGGGGTTTAGGGGGGATTAAAAAGAGCTATTATGTCTTGGTCATTCACTGCCGGAAATGTCTGCTGTTATTAACAAAGAGTATGTATTCAGAATAAGCTTCTGTTTTTCTCCCAAAAGTCCCTTGGATGCAGCGTGTTGTACGTGGAAGCAGGGTAAAAAATGAGTCGGGGCAGTGGAAGCTGTGTATGTGCTTTATGAAATGTAATCGATAATATTTCGGCAGCTACTGTGCAGAGCTGGAGACGAGTACCGGTAATGCCTATGCTCTGAGAGTGAGGAGAGGATAAGGCATACTGGCGTGTGTGTGTGCGTGTGTGCCTGTGTGTCTGTGTCAGCATGCATCTGTGTTTGCGTGTCTGTGTGTCTGCATGTATCTGTGTGTGTGTATGTGTCTGTGTGTGCGTATGTCTGTGTGCATGCGTGTTTGTATGTGTGCGTGTGTGCCAGTGTGTTTGTCTGTGCCTGTGTGTATGTGTGCATGCAAGTGTTCAAGCATGCATTTATATATGTGTGTGTTTGTGCACGCATGCATGTGTGCAAGCAAGTGTGTGAGCATGCATGCATGTTTGTGCATGTGCATGCATGTGTATGTGCACACGCGTGCATGTGTGCAAGCAAGTGTGTGAGCATGTGTGTGTGTGTATGTATGTGTGTGTGTGTGTGTGTGTGTGTTTGGGCTGAAGGCAGAGAGCTGATGTTCAGCCTGTTGGCGCCGGTTGTGCTGCTTGCCTTCTGTGCCTTCTGAGTCCTGCCTTTTGGATGCTACCAACTCCCAGAAGTCATTGTAAATTGTACATTTTAGAAACATGAAAACCAAAATATTCCCCCATTAATTATGCTAATGAGAGAATAAGCATTTTGCTTTCTTGTCTCTCTCTGTCTCTCATTCTCGCTGCTTGTGCAGGCTTGTGAATACATATTCGAGTTGCAAATATCAGCGCGGTTATTTTTTGATGAGCCGCATCATTAAATATAACAAGAATAATCTTAAAGATCTCACTACGGCTATGCATAATGTGCCGCTGCACTTCAAAGCCGGCTTGTTTACCATATCAAGGCACTACTGTCCCAGGATATTGCACCCTGCATTTTGACTACAAAACTAGCAAAATTGTTGGGAATTGAAACACAGAGGACGTTTTTGTTAAGAGCAGTGACGCTCATTAAAAAGGATCCCTCTCCCTGATGCCTTCTCTGCTCTTGCTGACTTGTAATAATTTTGTGAAACCATCTAATAACCCTTGGAAGATGTTTGTGTTCCCTGTCTCTTATTCAGCTTTATCTTGTATGTCACTTGAACCCCATTAGAACATGACTGTGAACACTTTAAATCGCCATAACCCAGAAAATATTATTTCTACACATTATTGCTGTTTTCTGTAAGCGGATTACACTGGGGGGGGGGGGGGGGGGGGGGGGGGGGGGGGGGGGGGGGGGGGGGGGGGGGGGGGGGGGGGGGGGGGGGG
>JABJVR010000021.1:2998113-3011238 GCA_025773905.1 Chitala chitala | reverse complement strand
AATTTAACAGCGGACGCACGCTGTACCGTAGGCTGCATTTAACGAGCGTAGGCATGCTGCACCTTACGCTGCACCGTACGCTGCATTTAAACAGCGGACGCATGCTGTACCGTACGCTGCATTTAAACAGCGGACATGCGCTGTACCGTACGCTGCATTTAAACAGCGGACATGCGCTGTACCGTACGCTGCATTGAAAGAGCCATGCAGTGTGATGAGCGTGAAGCTGCTGTAAGAGACTTATTTAGAGGGCAGCCAGCAGCACAATGGCTTGACCCGGCGCTTCATTACATCGTCAGCACTGCAGTGCACAACACATCTCACTCAACAGCCCGTGATGGAAACTCCACAGGAGCTGCTGCAGCCACGCAATAGAGACCTTCTGCTGGTCTTAATCCTCCAAATGTCAAAGCCCTGCGAAATAACAAGGCTGCTCTCTCCCAGACATGTGTATACGTACGTAATGCATTCTCCCCTGAAAGATTTATGCTGGCATTTTTGGCAATACAAGGCCAGCCTGTACTCTTAAATATAAATGTTACTCTTTGATATACATGAGAGCTTAAAAGATGATGGTATTTGTGCTCACTCTCCGACTAAAAACGCTGGGTTTTCCTAGACCTTGGGAAAGATCAAAAATCGCCTTGGATTTCCTCGGCACACGTTTTCTAACTTCTGAAGTGTACATCTCTAGAATATTTGATATGGAAATAAGCTAAAAAGGAAAAGATTTACATATTTTTTTTCTTTTTTTTTTTTTAGCTGTTGCGCAGCAGCATGTGGTAGGTAAATTTTTAATCACTACAGAAGAAAAATTAATTTGGTATCCTAAAAAGGAGGGGAGAAACCAGAGAATGCTTACAGAGCCATTAGAAACGATTTGTTCAGACTCTGTGTTTGCTGTTAGTAAGCTGGGATACGAAGCCTTCACACACCCGTCTCTGCGTTCACAGACCTCAGGCTGTGCATGGATAGCCTTCCTGGGGGCTGCTGTTATTACCCATATATGGGGCCTCTTTGTAGACGGGCTGAGAAATGTTTAATATGCGAGGAAAAGAACAGTAAGCATCAGACTTGAAAGGATCTAATTACTGTACGCTTGGCTAACAGGTTTCACCGTGTTGTTTTGCCTAGCGTTCTAAAGAGAGTTCTTTGAGTTAATTTAAATATTCTCAGCATCAATATTTATGGGAAATATTGGTTGATCAATTATATAAACCACTTGTGGTTGCTGGTGCTGCAGCCTGTTTAATTTTGAACGATTGCTGGATTCAAGCAGATGGAGACGGATAAAAGTGCAGTCCTTGCCAACTTTCTCGTGTGAGATACAAATTTGGTCTTACTAATTCAGGAAAGGCATATACGGCCTGACAAAGCGGCACAGTGGTTGGATGTTTATTGTTGAGAAGGACATCAAAGAAGATCAGCGTCTGTAAAATATAAAGCTGGAGGGTCACGTTCACACGTCGGTGCCAACCTGGGCACGCACCGTCATTGTACGAAATCCAGCATTTAAATTTACAGCTTGTACATAACTCTGCAGTACAACTTCAGTAGCATAAATAACTGCCCTTAATTTTTACCTGATTTTAAAGAAATGTGAATAACAATCAAAGCATTTCTGTGACATTGAGGGAGAAAAACTCTGAAGTTTTTCCTTAAATTTACAGCTATTTTAATCAGACAGGAGGTCTAGGATTGGTGTTGTAGTTACAGTACAGAGGTTTCAGGACTGGATTTCAGACAGTTGCTTCAGCAGTTAGTAGTAACTAAAGGAATGAAGTGATGTTTTCTCTACACTGTTACGGTGCTTATTGAATCTTTACACCCATATCCTAAGGAAACTGATGCAGTAACGACTGTCGCTCAGGACACTTGTACTGTATAGCAATATGAATGACCATGAAGATTTGAAACTTAATATAATAGGAAATGCCTAAATATTGTCTCCAACTTACTGTGTATTCCATTGAAACCACTTGTCTGGATTTGACTTTTGGCTGTCATTTTGCAACGCAAAATTGCATGTAAAACATGACAAGGTTTACAAGCTTTAGTTAACTAATGCACAGATTAGTAGAAATTACTTAACCTGTGATTGACGAGAACACTGTAGTAATATGAAATGGCGCTAAATGTGATGTCATTTTCGCTAAGGAATGTCACCGTGGCCTTGTAGGCTGATCTACCGTCGCTGCGTCTGATTTGCGTCTGGGATAAACAGTAAACAAACAAATAACCGTTTTTCGTTGAAGGGGAAGCACCTAATTTGACCGGTGGCTTGCAGTGGGAATCTTCTTCAAGGTTCGAGGAAGGCTTTCTCTGGGAATCACTGTTAGATCTAGTTTCGTGACAAAGTGCAATGCATTGCTGCCCGTTAATGACAGCGTCCTTGGCAACCTGGTGTGCTGCAATTCAAGTGACTGAAATCATGTCCGAACCGCAGGGAAATTTTATGCCGCGGTGAAAGCAACAATTCACCAAAACTATATTAAATTTGCGATTCTAAACAAAAAAAAAACTTGTGCTGTAACCTCGTACCGCACCTTTCTGTCTCAGGGCTGATGAGGCATGCCTTATTCCTGTATGAATATTCATAGTTATGCTCTTGAGTGACAGCTGGACTCTGCTAGCTGAGAAAGTATTCATATTCGAATAACAATCAACAACTTTCTTCCATTAGCATAGGTCAGCCCATTGGCCCTCTGGGGACAAAATAATACTGAAACAACAAAAAATAATGATTCCGCATTTTGACTTGATAAAGAGTATTTTCAGCTTTCACTAGAATACTTGTCAGTGTGTCTTGTTGGATGAAGACAGCAGACCAAATTTACAGATTACCTAGCAATATAGCAAACTAGCATTCTTCTATATTTAAATTAGCACTTGCTTCTTTTAGCAAGTGATGTAGTTTTCCTAGTAAGGCCTTCATAGTTTTCACAGACATTTATCAGTGTGTTCAAATACACACACTGAACATGAGCAGCCCTCTGTCTGCTGCCATGGCGATGGTATATAATGGTTGTGAAACTCCACAGGGTGCAACTATATACACAAGCAAGCAAACCTGGAACATGTAAACATTTTCATGTGCGTGGCAAAGTGGGCATGATTGACAAATTGGGCCCATTAATTTTCTCATTTTCTCATTTGCTATGACAAAATTGCAAAGTTGTATTTTGTGTAAAGTGATACAAGGAACAGTGAGCCACTAGCCATATATGATTATAACATCTCAAAAAAAAATCTCAAGTATAAAAAAGTGTATGTAATAAGTGTCACTATAGTTTCATGAGCAAAGAGGTCATGTGTTTAGCTGACTGAGATGTGACTTAGATGTACAATCATTTAGGGTAGGTGTTGGACAAACAGAAAAAGTGGTTTACTCTCTCTCTTTGTCACCAGTTCAGACGAGAACCTTGTTGGTGTTTCAGGTGACATGTTACTAGAAGGGATAAGTTAGTGCTTTGCTTTTATACATAAAATAATGCTAACTTTCTCACCAATGCAGGCAAATTGAAGTTAGAAAATATCAAAGTAGGATAAAAAAATCCCAGAATTTTCCATCAGAAATGTTGTATTTCGACTTTTTTTGATTACTCGATTTCCTTGCAGGAACAAGCAGTTTTAGAAGATTTTCGGGTGCTTTTCATCTGAAAGAGTTATGTTAATTAATAAATTAAATGCAGGTAAAATATTTTATTTTTACAGAATAGCTCTTAAAGCTTTTATCCTTTGAAGTAATGTGATTTTTTTTAATTTACCCACCAGTTATCATGGAAGTGCTCAACTGATTTAACTTGTTTGTGTCCTATGGTGAGATCTCATAATGAATTTTATAGGATTTTATTTAGAAACAGCATCACAGTAACCAGCCTACTAAGGGTGAAAACCAAGATCTTCATTAATTTTTATAGGTATACGCATAAAGAAAATGCCCTGCACTGTATTAAAAATGCTTTCTCGCAAACACAGTGTTGAATGATTCCCTTTTCTTTTGTAAGCTTGCTTCTGGCTGAAGCATTCTTCATTTATTTCATTCTGTTTGCTGGAGCAGCGAGGATGTTTTCGGCCCGTTTTGGATCGGCGCCCGCTCGTTTGTGCCAACTAGGCTCGCCTGCTAAACCATTCCCCCGCTTTGGCCTCAGCTCCGCGCATTTAGCTTAAAGGCAGCGCATCTATCTCGATCATCTTTGTGGCCTGCATAAAACGAGAGTTTGGAGTGGCAGTGATAAAAAAAAGATTATAGTTCCGCACAGTGATCTTTAGCACAATGATTTCATTTTTTGAGCCAGGAATCAGAAACGTTTACTGCAAGAATACTCGTGTTTCTGTATGCAACGTTTGCAGTTATACAAGTTGACTAACTCGACAAACTCGATTAACTAAAGGGTTGGTTTGATTAATGAAGTTCCAGCATTCTCTTATCTGCATAATATATTCAAAAGAAAGCATTGCATTTTTCAGAATTAAAAAAAGACGATTATAAAGTGTACGACAGACATGCACACAAGGAAAGTTTAATAAACAGCCATTTAAAAATTCACAGTTTTAACAGTAAGCACAGTAGGGTCACACTGACACTTTGTAGTGCTTTTTTCCCTTAGCTTTGGACCATGTGGTTTTTCAGTTCTGAAACTGATCTGCTGTTGAATTTACATTTCTTAAATACAAAGGCACGGTCGTGTTAACACCTGTTAATCTGTGTCTGGCTGGTACTCTTGTGTTGAATTGTATCGGCAGACGTGCTTATGGGCTCAGTCCACATGATTTCATGTGGAACCCTTTAGCCAAGAGAGGGAAGTAGAAAAAAGACATGCTACATTTTCCATTTCTGTTATGTATGCCTTTAAATAAAGATTTTTTTTTCCCATATATATTTATTGTTTAGTGTCTGTAGCACTAGCTCTGTGTCTTTACACCGGTTTTGTTCAGACATTGTCCAGTCGTTGTACTTATCCTGACTCATGGAGTTTGACGTAACCCAAGTGGCGTTTTACATCTCCACGGTCAAGGTAACGGCGCAATCAAATTCATGCAATCCGCATCGTTCAGAATGTGCCGGCGCACCGTGCGAGCAGTCAGATCCAGCAAATGGCTTCTTAATCTGTCAAGGATTTGCCGACATCCTGAGTGAATATTGCATGACCGGTAATTGCGCGACTTGTAAGGCAGTCATAACAATACTCCTGAGCCGCTGACACGGCAAGCCTCCCGTGCCCAAGTGCTGTCATTTGTCATATGAATCATGTATTCAGACCACTGTGATTCCAGGGGAATATTTCATAATATGGTGGAACATGCAAAAAGGCTTACTCCATCGCGTTTAGTCCGCGGTTAAGACACGAGGGAGAATTCCGCCCTTCTGTCATGTGGGCGTGCCCATGCTTGGGATTTCTGTTCATAATGGTACCTTTAATTATGGGAATTCAGGATATTTCATAGCCTAATGTGGCACAAGAGCCTGGCGATTTTATAAATTGCTGCGTTTGAAGTCACACGTATTAATTGCACAGCCGTTATATTCTTGCACTGAATATGTGTGTCAGTTGAGTTTGGATTTTGCACAAATGAGGAATCAGGCTGAGGAATGCATAGCTACAGTTTGCAGTAAATGGACGAATACTGTATTGGTCCATTTAATGATAAATAATTCTTTTCCACCAGTTCCAGTTTATCGTTATTTTTCATTCACAGCTCATGGCTGAAGGCAGTGCGGTTGGCTGTCATCTAATCTCCTAGCCTCCCCTTCATGTTTTAAGCAGTGGGGCGCCAGTCAGGCCAGAGTTGCACACTAGAATTCGTCGGTCCCCAATTCATCATGATTCCAAACCAAAAGCGCTCGCCCTCTGAACTGTTCTCCCCCGATTGGAACGAGGCGTGCCGCTTGGCACCTCAACCCCGGCACCGTGGCCCGTGAAGGCCCTGGCACTCCTGGTGGGAAATCAATACACTATATCTTTCCTCCTGACCTGCACACTGACCCCGATTGCTGCTTTTGCGCTCAACAGCCAACTGGTTCGAGCAACTCGGGCCCATGGAAAACAAGCCGTTGGGGTTGGACGGGCGCTCTTGTGAAAAGCGTCTGGCTCGGCCTTTAAGGGCCACCCGCGCTGGCCTGTGTTATAATTATACATCACACAAAACGACTAGAGCTCCTTATTAGCGATTATTGTCTGTTAAAGGAAGTGGCGCGTGGCTGGCTCCCCGGGCTCAGCGCCTGCTTCCTGTAGATGGGGGAGACCAGCAGGTGACTGGCAGGTGACCAGTAGGTGACAGGGGGCTCTTAATTCCACATGGCTGCACGTCAAGGAACGGGCTGATGTATGGCTAACAGGTACTGTTTGTGACAAGAGGCCAGGGGGCTGCTGACGATATCATCATGGTCCTAAAAACTTCCCCTTTTCACACTAGAATCTTTATAAGGCAAAAAATAGCACAGGGCCGAGTGCACTTTTAACCATTTGTTCCTGCACTTGGCCTGTTTCGCAACATCTCAGCTATTCAGTTACATAGTTTTGCTCGGTGAGCTGGTGTAGAGATGCACAGCAAGTAAACAGCATTAATGCTACTGATAAAAATATGCATAACACCATTTGTGGAATACTATAATCTTTTTAATGATGGTGAATACAGGGCAGGGATTATATGTACAGAAAGGGGATTATTGTAATTAATGAAAAGTGTTTTACTGTGTAATTATACAGAATGATGTGAAAAATTAATTATTTAAGCACAATAAGATTTGGTGAATTAATACGTTCATTTATTTTATTTCGCTGAAAATGCTTATCCTGTCTAGGGTCACGGGAGAGTTGCAATTTATGCGACACAGGGTGTAAAATAGGGAGCGCCCTGAGCGAGGCGTCATCCCCACAAAAATGCGTTAGAGGACACCCTACCTTAACTGATTGTCTTCGGACTGTGGAACCCATGAACGCATAGACAGGGTGTAGACGGCACAACCATCGAGTCCAGTGCCCAGATCAAGCAAAGTAACCTCGGAGGTTCCAGGTGGTAACACTTCTTGCTGAATCGATGTGTTGTCCTAATGTTAATTTATGTAAATAATCAAGCAATTCGGCAAACGTGTGCGTTCTGTCAACGAGGAATACCGCAAAAGCAGAGTTACGAGGTGTGTGGTGAGCGGCGGGGTGTAGGATTTCTTACTGGTGGGAAGACACATCTAAGGTAAGTGTGAATGAAGCCCAGAAAAGGAAGACAATGTGGATTTCTGGTTCAGACAGGTATATGAAATGAATTTAGAATTTATTTAGTGAGTACGAATGATACAAAGCAATAATATTTAAAGCACACAAGGTGAGGTCTTGTTTGCTTAGTCCTGAACATTAACGGGGACAAGCAGGTAACGATGATTAATGTTGCATATAATAATGTAGAGTAAATCATTACTGTTATTTAGTGTATTGAGGACCTAACTATTATTTGTTGTATTTTAAACAGCTGCAGATGCATGTCTTTTCTGTCATGGGAGAAAATTTTAGAATCTAGGATACAGTCACAAAATTAAATTTTTTTTAAATTTAATTTTATTTTTATTTCCCCGATGCTTCGTGGTTGTTTTTCCACTGATAATTGTACCACTATCAATATGAGATGGAATAAAAATTGAAAATGGGCACCAACATGGGTGCCTAGTGTGGCATGGTGTACATTTAAATAGCCACGTACATTTATTTGGTAATGAGGGGAAATGAAGGCCTCATTGCCAACGGTGTACCTGCTGGTGCCAGATCAGTCAGATTGGCGACCGACGAATTCTAGTGTTTGTGGACGCGTGTGTCCGTCTTTGTGCACGTCGTGTGTGTGAACGGCTGTTTGTGGGTGTGTATGTGTTTGTGTATTTGTGTGTGTGTGTTCGTGGGTGTGTTTGTACGTGTACGTGTGTGTTTTCAGGTGCGCACGCGCACATGTGCATTTGTATGTGTGCATGTGTGTTTCTGTGTGTGTGTGGAAGGGACTGTATTTGTCCCCATTGGCCTCTGTGTACTAAGCATAATGGCTTTTGTCATGGAGTGGCACGCACAGTAGGCTGTGTGGGCCTCGGGGAAGCCTGCTGTGTCAGTGGAGCGCTGCTGCTCTCTCGAACTCACACCCTCATTAGCAGGCCTCGGGCTACTCCAGCCTGTGCCGCCTGGCTGCTGTCCACGGGCAGCCCTTCCCAGAGCACCACAAACCCAGCACACGAACCTGCTGTTGGGCAGTGGCTCCACAGCAGACGCCCGTGCTTGTGTTCGCCTGTACAACCTCAAAGCTCGATGCGCGCCCACTTTAATTTGAATGAGCGAACAGCCGTTACTCCTGTCCATATTCTTCTCTGGCCACTAATCTGCTGTCTCTTGCTGGCCCACAAGATAATTTTTGCTTTCTCCAAAATGTGATGGTGTGTAATTGGTTTCAAAAGTTCAAAGTGATGCTTTCTTTGGGCGCTGTGACTTTTCAAGTGTCTCCCTGGCTCAGTAAGGTTGGTTGTTCATGATGATTTGTGCTCATGTGTCACTGATAACAGTAGCCTGTTTTTTTTTGCTTCTACTACGTGTGAATCAGGCTCTCCAGAAAGAATTTCAATTGCCCTGTCCTACAAGGTCTGAAATCAGTTAGGAACAGATAGAGCATAAACAAAATTAATGGAATTAACATGAAGCCAGGGCTGAACTGGGTACACAACAAAACTGGCAGTGTTACTTTAACACTGGGAGTGTTATTTTAACACTGAGTGTTTATATGGGTCCACACCGACCTTGTTTATGTGGGTTAAAACTGTAAAATTAGCTTTGTAAGCTACATGTTTTTTTTCCTTCCTATGTTTAATGTAGAGCTAAGCCTCCACTGTGATTCTGCCTGTAACAGAGGGCTCCATTGAATCCAGTAACTGAAATAACAACCAAAAAGCTGTGTGGGCTTGTTTTCAAGAAGGAGATGGACAAGAGAAATCATTAACAATTACTCCTTTGAGCTTGCTGTGCAGCGGTTAGGCTTTTCATAAAAGGGGGCTTTCACAGGCCAAGAAGCCATTAGTGACACAGAGATGCTAGAATAACTGTTTGACTTTCATCCTTAAGAAACACCCAGGGCCAGCTGACTATAATGCATTGTCACTTCTTCACAAACATACTATAAAAATGTGGCATTGTCCTTGCCTTTATTTCTTGCCCCATACAAAAAATTGTATTCTGTGTATTTACCCCTGAATAGCAACACCCAGGCCGAATTTGGTTACGCATAAAAGTGAAATGTGGCTTCCAAGCTTGTCATGTATCAAAATGTTTGCTGGAAATTGTGGGGGGAAAAAAAATATAATTTTGCTATGAAGTCGCCTGTTTTCAGTTGAACTGTGGAGAGATGGATTGCTTTCTGGAGTTTTTGACAGGTGTAATTGTTAAGGCGTCATCTGTTCTTGTTTGCACAAAATACATTTTAGCCAACTGTAGGACTTGCCCGCTAATCTTTCTCCTATCATTCCATTCTTTGCTTGCCACTAGACAAATCCCCTGTTATTTGACCAGATGGTGGAAAATCCATTCTCATGATAAGTTGCTTCTAGTTTGCATTTAGATTACCTGCAAAAATGGAACAATTTACTACCATGCCTCTAACCATCTCCCTCCTTTTTTCTTACTATAGATTTGACTTACTTGTAACAAATTATTTAAACTTTGACGCGCGCTTTAGAAATTAGCAATAATACACAATAAAAATAATAATTAGATAAGGTGAGAACTGTTAGGAAGAGATGTCTTGCGTTGTCTTTTTAAGTGACCATTTTAATAAGAATTGCTGTCATAATGGTGAAATGTCGACAGACAGGTGTATGAAATCACAGGACTGGATAGGAGGATTTTGTTTGTGTTGAAATACGGATTGTATGTTAGAACCATTAAGAGTTGAGGTTGTACTGTAATGTAGTGCCAGGCTTAACATTCCTTAAGGAATTTTTTTTCCATGTGTTAAGGTTAATTGTTGCACACAGGCGTTTCTTTCAGTATATGAAAATTGTTTATTAAAAGTTGCATTTTATACTGTAAGTAGTTTTAAACAATCCAGTGTATTGAAATGTTTTGCTGCAGCAAAAAAAAAATCTTTGCTACAAGAATTGCAGCCACAAATAAACAAGCCCTAATGTATACAGGTTTTATATAAAATCGCTGATCGCCCAGGTGCAGTGCCTTCTGAAGTTTTTGAAAAGTGCATTATGTATAAATTAGCTGTCACCTTTCTCAGTCTTCCAGTGCCGTGATGAGCTCTGATTTGCATAATCCTTTTAAGAAGTCAAATTATACTGTCATGTAGCAGATTTAACATGCTAGCTAAGATTTCATTTCTTTGCAGCTAATTAGTATGTATATTACAGGGACATTTTAAATAAACTGTTCAGCTCCCAGCCACTCAGACTTGAATGCATTGGTGCCTTTTATGCCAAAAAGTATATTTGAAATAAAGTCTAGATAGAAATAAACAAACAAAGTGTGATTTAAGTTGACCTTGCAGTCAAAAGTGAGGAAAGAGG
Organism: Chitala chitala; assembly: GCA_025773905.1. Classification (NCBI taxonomy): domain Eukaryota; kingdom Metazoa; phylum Chordata; class Actinopteri; order Osteoglossiformes; family Notopteridae; genus Chitala; species Chitala chitala. Next base: position 3,000,707 of record JABJVR010000021.1, on the reverse strand, counting down.
GGAAAAAAAAACGCCCACTGATGAAAACTAGTTTTTCTAGCTTAGTTGCTTATAACTTGCAGAGTATAACATTGAATAAATGTTGCTTAATATGTTAAGACAGCATTTTTGGAATCTGCTTGGCGTGACGATTGTAAGAATGTTGCCAGTAATTCTCCATGCGTACATCTCTGTGAAGAAAAGTCTGAGCATTTTAATAATGGTAAATGGAAGAAGCATAAAATTAGAGTTTTAACGTTAGCTGTTAGTGATTGTGAAAACACATTTTGCTACCCACTTGTTCAAAGATAGAATGAGCACAGCGTGCTGGAAAATCTGACGAATACTGGCGACTAGGCAGGTGAGCTGTATTCTACATGTAAAAATGAAATGGAAAACATTTTCGCATGTGCGGCTGGTTCATTTATATCCATATTTTAATGACGGGCTCACGAGCAGCAAATGAGAGGTGGCACTGTACTACTTTTCTAAAGTCAGAGAACTTGGAATAGCAGCCGTGCGTTTGCTTTTGGTGTTCAGTATTAACTTAGGCAGACGAAAGCTGTGCATTTCGGCTGGCTTGTTTTTTTTTTTTTTTAAGTTAACAGTTGATGCAAACGCTTTACACCATCTGGAGAGTAAAAAGCTCAGGGCATGTGGCTACCAACACATTACAGTAGAGGTCATGATTAATAAGGTATTCATTTCAATTTATTTTTATATAGCGCCTTTTACAACAATGTGCCTCAAAGCGCTTTATACAAGTAATTGCAGGTACTAAGGAATAAGCAGTAGGAATAAATACAAATGAAGCCAGACAACAGTGGAGGAGAGGAACCAAAAACTCCACAGTGTGGAGGAAAAAAAACCTCTGGGTGCCCTTGGTTGACTGGCTGCCCAGCCCCTCCTGGGCATAAGGTATAACTGTGTAGCTTTTTAATATGGGTAGGACTTTTCAGACCGACCAATTAGATGGGCATGAGTTTGTTCCTGTCTGATTGTCCGAAGCTGCTACACACAGCTGAGGTGCCTCTTTGCTACAGCTAACATGTCCAGTCTGGGTTGAGTGTTTTCTGTGTAATACAAAAAAGGCCACGGGTTACAAGTGGCATTATCTCATAACTGGATGGGACTCGTAGTTCTGTCACCACACAGCTTCCTTCAGATATAAAGGGAAAGAGAAGTAGAGGTTAGCACCATGTCTTTTGATGATTGGTTTCAAAGTCACACATTTAATTATATTTCTAATTAAATTCAGAGAAGTCAAGTGGATGAAAGGTTTACAAGGGATTTTGCTTTTGTGGCTGTTGCCTTGTTTACATCAGGTTGACAGCAGGGTATTTTGTGGTTGGTTGGACTAGAAATCAAATCGCTCTTTTACAGCAAAGAGGAAAGGACACGTTTTTAAGAACATACTTACCAAAGTGAGGAACGGTCATAAGTGTATAACTTGCCATCCTGCGCATTACGTTTTTCTGAATTGGCATGAGATTGTCAATGATTGTTTTTGTGATTTTACGGGGGGCACGTGCAGCGTCGGTTATTGCAGAGGCCCAATCTCTTACTGTTCAACTTAGCCATCAGCTAAATTAGCAGCTGCTGGAGGATTTTATGGCAACGTGGAATGGCTAGCACTTTTCCAAAGCTTTTTACATTTCCCAAAGAGAAACAGAATTTCCACAGATGCATGGTGTGATCATGTAGAAAATAACAAGATTAATTCTTTTTTTGTAGTGGTGTAGCCAAGTCAGTCATCTTCTATACCACTTCATCCTGTTAAGGGTTGCAGGGAAGCCTGGAGCCCATCCCAGGATACACCCAAGGCAGGGTGCCAACCCACCGCAAGACACACACAACGAATGATTTGGACACACTAATCAACCTAACCTGCATGTCTTTGGACTATGGGAGAAAACCTGCCAACCACAGGGAGACCATGCAAACTCCATACACACAGACCCAAGGTGGGAGTCGAACTCCAGGCCTGGAGGTGCGAGTGCTAAGCACCATCCCACCATGCTGCCTTGGTGTATCCAAGTATCTGCTTTATTTAGTTGCAAATGACACATTAAGGAAACCCTCCTGTGTTGTGTACAAGGTTAGTATTTTTGTATACCAGAAATGGTGCAGGAAACATACAGAGTATATATACATTTTCCGTCGATGTCACACTTTCATTTCAGATTGGATTTAAAGACCACGGGTACTGTGGTAAAATGTTAACAAATATGATGAACTTGGATATGAACACCAACACAGAAGCAGGTTTTAATACCAACATGGACGCAGGGTTTAATACCAACATTAAACAAGGCTTTAATACTAGCATGAAAGCGGGGTTTAATGCCAACACGAAGGCAGGATTTTAGTAGCCCGCACTGTTAAATTCCACACAAACACGAAAGACAATGTGCTTTTGGAATTTATAGCAGACGTTTTTTTAAGAATAAAGCCAGTACCATACTAACAGTGTCGGTTTCATCTGCTGTAGGTTTGTGCAAACCCCCTAAGGTGCACGTGAAGTGGCAGGATCAGGGGCCCCGGAGTGTCAGAGTCAGGCCCCCCGGGGGGGGGGCGCGGGGCCGCCCCCCCCGGGCCCCGCGGCCCGCGCGCGG
>JABJVR010000021.1:2980421-2992327 GCA_025773905.1 Chitala chitala | reverse complement strand
CCACAGGGCGCGCACACACACACACACACACACACACACACACACACACACACACACACACACACACACACACACACTATAAGCAATTTGGAAACACCAATTAACTTGCATGTCTTTGGACCGTGGGAGGGAATCGGAAAACCCACCAAGCACAGGAAGAACATGCAAACTCCACACACACAGACTCAAAGCGGGAATCGAGCCCCAGGCCTGGAGGTGCGAGGCGACGGTGCTAACCAGCACACCTCTGTGCTGACCAATACTGGAGAATAATATGTATATTTCATGTCAAAAATTTGTGAAATGGGCTTCCTTGTAGTTTGGTTTTACACCACTAAACTTGGATAATAGATTCCAGTACTTTACAAAAAAATAAATCTGTGATTTTGATCTGCAGTATAGTTGTGTAAGAGATGGTGAAGTAAAGGTGCTGTCGAATGTGTAAAACATTGACACCTCTTTGACATGAATGAGATCAGGTATTACTTGCCTGTGTCTTAATGCTCAGAGGACTCTAATGACTGTGATTTATGGCAAATCAGTATTTAATCAATTTTTAAACAATGTATAATTAGCATTTGAAAACTGAAATTTAGTTACATGCCCTGATTAAGCAAGCCTTGAGATTCTGAAATATAACAAAGGTTTTTGTAACTAATGTTGAGGAGTTAGAGTTCTTCAATTTTTTTAATTGCTTGTAGTATTTGATAGCATTCATAGGTTCTTCAGGAATATGACAATTAGTCAAATTTGATTGCGTTCTACATTATTAGCACAGTAACACAGTGGCAAGTGGTCCCATGATCATTCACACACACACACACACACACACACACACACAGACACACACACACACACACACACACATATATATATATATATATATATAGAGAGAGAGAGAGAGACAGATAGAGAGACAGTTTAGTCCGATGTTTGTCAAATGTTCAGTGATTCAAAAAACGTTTTAACATATCAAATGTCCAGTATGTGTCGGTGCGTTTTTGTTAAAGGTTTGCCAATGAAATGAACAAGGGCCAAATATACATTCAGATCTGAAAAGCTAATTATTTTCTGTCAGCTCTGATTCACACAGATCTGTGTGCCGAAACAGGTAATTGACAGTTTTCCTCTGAAATCACATTGCTATGCATTCTGTACTAGTATTTCATTTAGTAGGCCAAATTATTTTCATTGCCAAGTTTAAATGTACCTTATAGCTTCAGCTCCCTCACGAATGTATTTTCACTGCGACCAAAATAAGCCTATTTACCTTTTAAAGCCCATTTCCTGTTATATAAAAAGAGTTGTACTTTCCTTTTTTTTTTAAGACGAAATGACGTCAAATGTCAAAGGCCACTCGGTCTGCTAAAATGTTGATAATTCCAAGGGGGCTTTAAATAACTGCACTGTTTTCGTTGACTGATGTCAGAAATATATGAAAGTAAATGTGTTTATCATCCTTTTTGGGACGAAGTAACACCCTGTGGAAATGGCACGGAGTGCCTGCCCTCAAATTATCCAGAAGAAAAAGTGAGATTCTGCTTTAATTGGAGCAGAAGTATTTGGCTGGAATCCAATATATCAATTACCTTCTGTCTTTTTTCTTAAGTAATGGGGTTTAATTGTTCGGTAGGTTTATTAATAAGATGCAGGGGCCTATCCTCGGTAGTACAGTTGCAATAATTACACCGGCGTCCGCTTGAAGCGGTTCTGCAGGACGAATTGAGAAGACTGGGTCCGCCCCCTTTTTTGCCGGGTGGTTCATCCCGTTTGTCAGCCCCAGCGGTGAGTGACTGGAGCATGGGCGCTGTCTTCCCAGCTGCATCACGCGGCAAATCAGATATGACAGGGGAGATTGTAAGCATAATGGAGAAGTGGAAAAGAAAGTAACGGCGCTCACAAACAAACAGCCTCCAGCCTAATTGAACATTGATACTGTTGACCCGAACTACACCAAATGTGCCCTGGTAATGGAGCTCGAATCCAATTCAGATAGACGGCGGTACACGCCGCCGCTCCCGCCGTGCCTCACTCAGACCTCAATCTCGTTTGCCTTCGTCTCCCCAGGAGCCAGCTACCCCAGCCGGCGGTAATGTTACTTTGGATAATCTTAATGGTTAGCCATTTTTAACTCTGGCTTTTAGTCACATTAGAAAGATAACTTATTACTGCAATCACAGAATTCAGATATATATATATATATATATATAGTGGGGTCTACGTTTAAGAAAATTTGGCTTATCAACGCTGCTCTGATAGAGTTGTCCCTCCTTGACCCAGACAAACTGGAATGCTATCTCCTAGCATCTCCAGACCACTGTCCTTTTGAAAGGTTCTTCAGAATTCCCAGTAACTCAAATTAAAACTTCATTCAAGTTCAGTAAATAGCCTTGTCGTGGGAAAATGAAGGTCAGTGTGCTTGCAGGTGACATGAGGGTGAATCAGAGAAACTAAATTAAGTAATTTCGCTGCCCAATGTGTAATTTTCTTTAATAAAGAGGAAATAATATTTATTCTTATCCTACCTTCCTTATCTAACCACAAATTACTAAATGCATTAAATTTAAAGATTTGTATCACTTCTGTAATGTGTTCTTTAGTTTGAACTCATTTACAGCCAGAAACGATGTGAAGAATCGTTTATTAGGGCTCACAACTAATTACGTACTTCTTAAACGGCATGTATCATTACATAGTAAACTGCTTCACATTCAACAGCAAATGCAATAAATTGTTAAAAGCTGAACTTCATTTGAAAATGAATGGAAATGTTTGATTTGATGGAGCATATTGGTGTAATTTTGAATTAAACTGGGGTGCCTATTTCTAATTACACTCTGCTATTTGATGCAGCACATTGGCTCATGTTGAGAGTTTTGCTGGATTTCAGTTACTTTGGTGCTTCAGGAGTGCAGTGAAGTACTGGGGGTGAAACTCTGGGTCGTTACGGTATTTCTTCTCATCTGTACTTAGAAGCTAAAGGGAGACTGTTGGCTTACTGCTGCACACTTGCAGAAACTCCAGTGGTTCAGCATGGGCCGTGGACTGTAAGCTTCTCGTTGCTCGATGCGCCATGTGACGCGTGTCTGAATGCTCGTTAGAGAAGTCACTGGGCTGTTCTCGGCTGCCATTTTCAAACTTGCACACTACAAGCATGTTGTTGTCGTTGGGTTAATTTTTCTAGGCGCGTCAAGGAAAACATTGCTGGTCTCCATGCTGACCACCTGCCTGTCGTATCTGGCAGCGGCGTGTTTTTTGGAAAGGAAGCGAAAGACTTTTGTTTTCCTTTGAAAGTTGTACTGGTTTCTTCTGCGACAAGGAAGAAGGCATTCCTTGCTCAGATGGTGTGCTTGTCCACCTGTCTGACCAGTGGAAAGTGCTGATAGATAAGTGTAGTGTCAGTGTTGTGTACAGATCGAGTGGCACTTAGAGCGTGATGGTTTCATGTAGGACAGCGGACCCGTTAATAATTTATCGTCGTAGCGCCAGAGCGTTGTGGGATTTTATCGGAGCTGCCTTCACTGTACCGCATTTGCAGGAAGAATACCTAAAACAATCCAAAAAGAAAATTCTCCTTATGCCAGTTTTATGTTTTTCAAGTGAAATAGCGTCAGATTTGGCTTGAGGTAGTATGGTGCTGCCGGTGATGCCTCCCTGTCGTTTTTTCTTTAGAGAATTGTGCAGGGTTGAAGCTGACTGGTTCATTGGTGTTAATGATGTCAATGTCATTCTTACCTTTGCTGTCACAAATAGTATATATACTGTGTGTGTGCGTGCGCCTATATAAGCTCACATAAATACACACACACATAAACACCTATAAATACACACTGTATACACACACAATATATTTTTTCTCTCTCTCACACACACACACATACAGACACGCAAGCACATACACTGCGTAGACCAAACCCCAGCTTGAATGACAGGCTTCTGAAGCCCCCTCCCTCCTGTGGTGTGGTCTCCTACTTTTACTGTTTCACACACAGCATCTCATCATTGCTTGCTGATTGAGACGTGACTGGAAATGCTTTAAGACGATACTGTTTCCTCCTCGAGAACCTTACCTTTTCTTGCTAAAACACAAGGCTGAAGTGTCTGTTCACCTGTAATAAGCCGATCCTCATGCAGGCTACATGTTCACGAGGCCTTTGTTTTTTCTCTATGACTGTAACCCTGGGGTGCAGGACCGCATCAGCACTTGACCTTCACAGAGGTCACCTTTAAGGTGGGCTGGATTTTTGTTTGTTTATTTTGGTTCTCTTGTCTCTTTTGTGCCTTCATTAGCTGAAGACAATCGAATGGAACAGTGTCAGAAAAACCACGGACCCCCTTTCCATGACAGACGGGTCCCATACACAAAATTCACGGTCATATTGTTTCACACGCCGACTCCGTCACCACGCGTAATTAAAGTGCGAGTGAGAGGTGCGGTGGTTGTTGCCAAGTTTTGCGCCTTGTTTTAAAATAAGCAAAGGCTCATTAAAGAAATGTAGTCTGACAGTGAAGGAAAGAAGTCTGGAAACCTCAAATAGCTGTTTCACACTGTGTTAATCTAAAACAGGTTTATGTATATTGCCTTTGAAGCCCTAAGAGTGGAAAGCTGTGCAGCTATGTGCTACTTACCTGCAATAAAGACATATGAATTGGCCAGTGTATCTGTAGGTCACATGTAGTTTGAAATTATTTTTGTAGCTGACAAATGCCATGCTGTCCGTAAAAAATTTTGGAATTGCGTCAGACATACTGCTCGGTCTCACTTTCTCAAAATAGTTTCATAATTAAGAGATGGAGAAAACAGGGTTCTTCTTGAAGTTTTTCAAAAACCCCTCTGTATTGTCCCTGATACGATGCTTGTGTGCATTTTCCCACATGGTGTGACATAAATACCATATGGCACATGGTTATGAACATACTTTCGGCTTTAACATTCTTAAAACACCTTTTTTAAATTGTAAAATTGTAAAACTCTGCATGTTTGTTTTTATGGTATTTTAAGACTTACAGTGAAACTGGGGTATTCCTAAAGAGAGCATTTTCTGGATAATATTATGCCACAGCCTAAAGGTGTAGCCGCTAAGCCGTCAGATACAGATGTCATATTCAAAAGCTGATTCCCCACTGAAAGTGAGTACAGGGTTAATGCCTTGTGCCTGGCCACCAGACTCTCTGCGAGAGATTTACACTGCCAGTGAAGGATATGGAGTTCTGCAGTGGAGGACAAAAGGAAGGGTGCAGTGTTTTATCAAAATGGACTCAACACGTGCAGGACTTTGCTTGTAAATGTCGTTCACCTTAGTCTGCTGGTTGACATCCATAAAACCTCCTTTAAATCGCCCTTCACTTCCTTCTTGCATCAGGTCGGAGTTCCACTAAACACATCAGGTGAAGCATCATGCGGTTGATGTGGCTTTGAGGTTAGAGAGCCCCCGCACAGCCAGGGTTGTCTAGATTAATCAGACACTTGCATCCATGAATCTTCTCCTTGCTTTTTTAATTGCCACACAACCTCACTGAATCCCCCATAGTGCTGATGGAAAAAAAAACTCAAAGAATCAGTTTTCTCGATGCCTTGTGGAATATACACTGCCCCCCAGACTCTTTCACAAATATCTGTCTCTTTTTTGCTTTTCCATTCTTCTTCGGATCCCTGAATGAGTACCGCTTTTTTTTCTGTCGATTTTTGGTGAATTAGTGCGAACATTTTAGCTACAGGGCTTTGGTTGCAATACCGTGTACATGTACACATCGAGTTGCTGACCTTGTTTAGTCGTTTGATGTGAACGGCTTGACTTGCTTCTCGATTTAAAAAATGCCCTCAAAGGCAAAGCAGATGTTGCTTGTATTCCCTTACAGCCACCCCTTCGCCTGCTGAGGGAGGGCTTCTTTCACTTGATGCTGTTTTTCTGGGGTTGTTTTGCTATTAAGCGAGACTGTAGTAGAATGCAGTGTTGGAGCGCTGGAGCTGGGGCCCTACCTGAAGTTAAACATGTCCAAATACAATAAGAGGGTCACAGGTGTACGCTGGCGAGCCAGGGGCAATGTCAGTGTGTCTGTGACACATTTTCAATCATATAGCTGATTCCCAGAAAATTGTCTAAAGGCACTGTTGGAGCACTTTACTGTGTACACAGGAACAAGCTGGATTAGTTTTTTTCCCATGTGTGAAAAAAGTGTATAATTTAAAAGAAAGCCCAGTATAGTGAGTAATCTAGTCTGCTTTGATAAATGGGGCAAATCTCCTGCTTCTGGCTGCAATTTACCTTTTCTGTGGTGCAACAAAATTCACCATGCCACTCTACTAGCCTTTGTGTTCCTGTGTGTATCTGTGTATCTCTGAATGTGTGTGTTTACTGTGCCCTTATGTTTGGATAGGTGGATAGGGTGCAAATTGCGGTGTGGTGTGTGACATTACCCATACCTGCAGGGAATAAATTCCTGTATATGACGTGTTGCTTGCAGATGTTTGTAAATTGCATGGCATCAATCTTGACGCGATACTGTTATATAGTGGCGCTCCTTGAGAACGATGCCATTTTCTTGGCAAATATAAATGTGTCCGTCGACAGTTTGCAGTTATTTCACTAAACGTTTTCGCAGTTTATCGGAGAAATGGACAATACTTTGAAAATTAAAAAATACAACTTTCGTTGCATGGCTAGCGTGTATGACAAAGCCCCAAATGATGAATATCTATGATTATTATTGTTATTAACAATGCACATGTTTTAATAATGTCAGAACATGTATTTGAGCTCTTGCAAAAGTATACAGTAGATCACGAGCAATCAAAGCTGAAAACGTGAACATGTGAGCATGTCAGCTGTGAACATGGCGGAGGTGCTTTAATTAGGGTGTGATCAATGTCAAAAGTGTACAGTCAAGTCAGGTTTATCTACACCAAAGTGCCATCCAGACAAAACAGCAGTGTACTTGGAGCAAACACAGAAACATGGCTACAATAATAACATAATGAAGATGTACGCTAAAAGGCTACCACGAATAAAACAACGAGTAAAATAAAATGAAACGGTGAATAAAATAGTGAATTTAAGTACCAAGAGCTCGAGTATAAAACTGCATGTGTCTGTTTAGCTCTGGTTAGGAAATATACTTTTTGAGGCAGTGTGTTTATATCCAGGAAGGTGAGGGATCACAGCGTTAGTTTAAATGTGCTGGTGCTGATGTTCAGTGTAGCAGGAAGGGGTCAGTATGCAGATGTTCAGGCGGCTTGTGTAGATTTGCAGGTAGCATCTTGGGCAGGTACTCTGACAGCATACCAGCCTGAATGCAAGTGACGGGCTTCCATTGAAAATGGCATGGAGCGCAAGCAGCCTCTTTCGTAGTGTAGTCCTGGAACTGCACCATGTGGTCGTTTATTTATTAAAGGAATTGCCAAAAAAAAAGAAAAACCCCACAGCCTCTGATTGGGAAGCGCACACCGTCCTACGCATGCTAATGACTTCGGTTACGTAAGAAGGGCTGAAGACTTCCTGTGCTCCGAAAGCTACAGGAGTTTCAAAGGCCGCCTTAAGCTCAAGCAAACAAAGAGTCAAAGCAGGGAGGTGAGGGATAGACTCTTTCTTTTTTCTTTTTTAAGCCGTGCGGTGAGTTTGCGGGATAGACGTGGTGCTGCTGTACTTCACTGAATTGAAATGTTCCTGTATTTCTCTTGCAGACGTAACAATGCTAGTGCAAACAAATTTTAGAGTTTCTTACATTCTTGGTTATATGATGTAACATTAAAAGTATAAAAGAGAAGTTAAGAAAGTATTACTCTGTATTTAATAAAATATGGGTTTTCATCATAATTTATTAAAACCAAAACAGTGTCTCGGTTTCCTTTCAAAGACCTACGTTGCCGTGATAGTCTGAATGTTTGAAGGAAGCTGGATTTAAAGGCATTTCTTCCTAAATAGCTCTTGTGTACAAATGTGTTTATGCACACGTGTGTGTGTGTGTGTGTGTGTGTGTGTGTGTGTGTGTGTGTATGTACGTACATATGTAATTAGTGTTGTCTTTTTTAATGCCTAATGTAATTCCTGTAGACAGACCTAAATAAATAGAACAAGGTTTTTTTTAATCCTTGAAGGGAAATTAAAAAGAAATGAAATGCAATGTTATGGACATTAACCAGTTCTGCTTCAGGAGAGTACCCATTCGCGGTTTTTTAATCAGTGAACCTTTGCAATTTGCGCCTTCTAGAGTGAATGCTACACCCCACATAAAAAGCAGTTAGGTCCCAAAAGCTAGAAGCCCAGGAGGGCTCAGGGTATAGGTTGTTGAAACACTTTGATGGATGGTGTGGCTTCCTGCCTGCCTTTGTACAAGTTAGTCTGTTCTCCCGTGTGACGGTTGACAGAGTTTCTGTCTTTTCTGATGGAGACGCCGTTGCTACAGTTTGACTGTTTACTGTTTTTCTTTTAGTTAAATTATTTTTTAAGGCTACCTGTAAACAGTTTTTTTTTTATCAGATGAACATAAAAAAATCTCCACTATTTTGATGCAGTACAACCACTTTGTCAGTGTTATATATCATACTGTCAAAGACACTCACAGTTGTCACACTGTCTGGAGTGTTTACAGCAGACCAAGAACCCAGTAGGCCTGGCTTTGATTTCTGGCTGTAGTTGTTTCACCTCCAGCTATGGGTAAATAGCCTTGCTGTTTTTTGAGTCCCTTGGAAACAAGGCAGGGAACTCCCACAAATCTGGACTGAGGCCCCTAAGGCAGTCTGGTGTTCGATTCCCTGCTGGTAGCTCCTGCGGTCAGGCAGGGGCCGAGCGGCACGTGTCACACACCTGTGGAGCCTCACAGTGATACCTGAGCAAACCAGAGTAACACGAGATTGTGCCAAGGCCTGCACCCTGCATTCTGGAGATGTCATGGAGCTGACTCAACTCCAAAGTGTTTCAGCACCATCTCAGAGACAAGCTGTGGACATAAAGATGTTAGGTAACAGCAGTTAATGTGACTAAAGAGGAGCATTCAAGATAACTTAAACTTAATTTAAATTTAAAGTTAACCTGTTCCAGGTTAAATAAGACTCAGACAGCTGGTCATTCCCAGGACAGTCCAAAACTCAACTACTGCTAATGACAGTTCTGTGCCTACAGTAGAAATGACAAACAACTGTGTGCTTTCAGTCACTTTCTCTAAAATAAATGATTCTTTAACATTTCTGTACACGGGTGACTGATATGTACACTATCCACAGAACTGTACTGTATAAAAAAAATGTATCTATAAATAAAAGTTTTTTTGGACAACCATTCACCTTTTTTTACATAGTGCACCAGTTTTTTCAAACTCTTATTTGTGTATACAGTTGCAACTGTAGTATTCTGAGCTATTTTCTTTTTGTGATTATTTGTAACATTTACCTTATTTACAGTCCTTTTAAAAATGCATGTCACATGTTGTATGTATGAATGGGAATTCACGTTGTTATACAGGTATTTCATAGCTCACAAAAGTATCCAGTAAATGCCAAGAGAAGCATGTGATACAGAATACAAGAACAGTAATAATTATGCATTGAGACGTTTTCAACTGTCATCTAGTTACAAGCAGCTAGTTAGTATTAACAGACTAATAGGGCCTACCATGAACATCAACACGTAGCTGGAATACAGACGATGTTCTTCACCTCTTGACATCTGTGGAACTGTGCTTTTGATGAAGGCATGTCACTGTGGACGCTAGTTAAAGATGTCCTAATCAGAGAAAGATTGTGCAATTGTTCAACTTGTTGAATGTAGGACTGGATCTAAAGGAAGGATGGAGACAAGGACGCAGGGTTAGTGCACCCAAGGTCTTGTTAAGAAAAGTGGGCTACTCAGAATAACAGTGTAAATGCCATTGACCTTTAAAAGCCCACAAATCAAAACAAACCAAATGGAACAGCAGAACAATGTGGACACCAGTCCTGAACACTAACCACGGAGGTCCTCAGTACTAACCACGGAGGTCACGGAGGTTTCCTCCGCATGTCCCTCACTTCCCAACTTGTACCGAGCATGCCGGGTGGGGCTCTGCTTTGAATGAGATGTTTTGGCACATTTCTGGACTTGTAAAAATCCTGGGTTCCTCTTGAAATCCAGGTTTGCCCCGCACGTCTCCTTCTTGACCCCCAAAGTGCCAACACCCTTTTTCCAATAACTGAGACTGTGAGAATCACGATGCACCCTCCCCCCTGACATGGACACACATGTGCACACACCCTGCTGCCGACCGATTGTATTGTAGCTCTGAAGGTAACTATCTGTCTCTGATATATAAAGCTGTCTGTGATGTCACAGGGACAGCCTTGGCTGTGCATGCTGGGAGAAAAGAGATGCATATTTTCAGCAGTTCTCATGTACTCTAGAACACCGTGCTTAGTGTTTGGAGCTTAATATACATGTCAGGTGTGAAGGTAAGACTCACCAGCGCTAATAGCTGTGCGCAAATGTTTGAACTCTGCTCTTTCTCTGTGCGGTTCCTGTTTTTACAGTGGACATACAAATAGCTGAGTTTTGAAGTGGACTGTGTAATGAGTAAAAACAGGACAAAAAAAGATAAACAATCCCAAAGAGAATGTCATCTTGGTTTTTTTCTGTAATTAAGAAAGAATTTCAGTTTTGTGTTTCTATTTGATGGGGCTACACTCCGAAAATAATAATTTTTAGCCAGTCGTAACTTCAATAGTGATAAAATATGATGTTGGTCCTTCTGAAAAATACTTTCTGTAGGTTATTTATATGTAAAGAAAAACCAAAATGATGCATGTGGTTCCGTGAAAATAGTCAATGTCAGCTTGGTGTGATGTGGCCCAACATGAAGTGGATAAAAAGAAAAACACTTAATGGTTAATTTTTCAAAAGGAAACAATTTTAATTTGAATTTAATTATGTTTCAGTGTGTTCCAAAAAATTATAGTCTCATATAAGGATAGAATGTCCAGTCAGGCTGTTCACTGGAAGCTGCAAGTCCCATTAACAGATTTGCAATGTTGAATGAAATATTGAGACAGAATTGTCATTAGGTTGCCAGACCTATGTTTGTGGTTCCATGAAAGTAATGCACACCTGTATGATATGTTTAGACCAATAAAAATCTAGTATTTACCAAGCCATGGTATAAAAAGTTTTATACATGTAAGCAGCTGTACTTATAAAGTTGGTATAATGTATTAACAGTTGGTGCTCAATAGAAAGTGCTGTTACATTACTTCTCCAGGTTTGTAGACTCGAGTCTGGCTACCAGTTGTGTGTGTGTGTGTGTGTGTGTGTGTGTGTGTGTGTGTGTGTGTGTGTGTGTGTGTGTGTGTGTGTGTGTGTGTGTGGACGGGGGATTTGCATGTTTGTCTTGCTGGGTTTACTTGAGGGTGTTCCGTTTACTTCCACGGTCCAATGACGTGCAGGTCAGGTGGACTGAGAATTCTAAATTTCCCCTTGATCTTAGCATGTGCCGAGTGATGTGTTTGTTCCGTGGTCAGGATGTGCCCTTGGAGCGGCTCCACACCCCCCAAAACAGTGTCCAGAATAGATAGTTGGAAAACTAATCAATCTAACACTCGTATTCGCAACAACATATCACTGAAGGTGAGACATTGCACAACACTTTCACTGTGAGCATTTCAGTTCCGTGCAACAAATACAGTGGTGCAGTTTCTACAGTGGTAACCAATGGATATATTTCCTTTTTTTGGAAATGTGAACATATTAAAAATGAATTTTTACTAAACTCTGATTCTTAAAGTCATACATATAAAGGGTGTTTTTTCTCTGAGAAATTGCATATAGTTTACTTCATGCCTGACTTTAGCATTCTGCTACTCTGAAAATCACTCACACACACACACACACACACACACACACACACACACACACACACACACACACACACACACACACACACAC
>JABJVR010000021.1:2939174-2967888 GCA_025773905.1 Chitala chitala | reverse complement strand
CCTGCGCGTGTGCGCATCTGTGCGTGTGTGTCTGCGTGTGCCTGCATGTGTGTATGCCTGTGTGTGTGTGTGTGTGTGTGTTGCTGGCGCTCTGCCACGTGGCCTTTGAGCGGCTCACTTGGCAGCATGGCCCCGTGGTCAGGCTCGTGATACGAACCCCGTGCAAGTAATCTCAGAGTGCCAGTCCCCCAGGCTGGCGCTGCCAGCGGTCATGTGACTGGTGGGAGAGTGGGATTATAGGGAAGTGAGGGCGGGACAGGTTCACACCACTTTTAGGGACATGCTGGTGAGGGCGTGCCACGCTGGTGTCTCTGTGTTCACACAGTCAGAGAGTGCCAAGGAACGTCCAGCATCCATACTGCGTCCACATGCATGTGGAACTTCAGGTCTGCACAGTTCATATGTGAGCTCCGGGGAGACGCTGTGCATTAAGCGTGTGCGTCAGATTTTACCACACACCAGCCATGCAGCAAATGCCACTTTTGAAGGACCGAATCCTCTCAAGAAGGTTCATAAACTTGCTCTGCCTTGACCGGCAGGAGAGCTGGATGTAACACGAGCGGCCGAGAGGCCAAATGGGAGATGATGTGAACGATGTAAATGGAAGGGTGGAAAAACACAGGGGAACGTGTCGACAGCGGTGCCACTCATTTGCATCGGCTTTGTGATGCTGAGATGTGGCGCTTTCCGGCTCGTTGTCCCCAAGTGTCTGGAGTGTTCCTTCCCTAGCCCCGCTTTAACACAGCGCGTGTGAGCACGCTCCATCTGATGTGTTTTCAGCATTGCGCGAGGTTACTCCTGCTATATACTGTATGACTTTGTTGCAAGTTTGGCCCTTTGATGTTTCTTTCTGACCTACTTTTTCCTCAGATTGTAGAACTATAGGAATTCTTTTCTCTTTTTGAGGTGCCTGGCATTCAATTATTTAACTGGTTTCTTTCACTTTTTTTTTTCATCTACCTGTTTCTTTGTCTGCGTGTCGTTAATAATGCATTGTATAGATTTCCTGAAGAGGGAGACGTCTTGTGTTGGAGAGCACACTCCCCCCCCACCCCTATGCTTGGCGAGGTCGTGTTTGGAGGGAGTTTGTGTTACATGGGCGTGACCCATCTAGTGCTGGTCTGCTTGGCCGAGCGGCAAGCCCACTGTGCTTTGGGACAAGCCAAAGTGTCGCGTGTGCTCAGCACAGAGGGAGTACCCTGTTGCCGGTGTAAATGGGGATTTGTCCAGGCAACAGGAGTGCGATTTTTAAAACGGTTCTTATACGTTTTCCCACAGTGCACTGCTCTTCACTCAAAGGCAAAGAAACAGCATGAAAATGCTCAGATTCCCTGGCACGGAGAGACTCGAACCGCTTCCCTTGAAACAAACACGCACGGCAACAGCTTGGAAAGGTGCAGTTCTCACTGAAAGAAGCACGGATGTTGAACAGACTGCCGCCCCTATGTAAAAGTGACCGTAATATCACACAATGAAGTAGTATTGAGAAGGATTATTTACTTTGAAAACTTTTGAATTCTTGCTTCAGCGTTTTAATAATTTGCTGTTGCAAGTTTGTTAGATGTTAAAGTACAGGATTAGTAATTAGGTTTGGCAATGAATTGCTATTGTACAAGCTGCGTGTGTTTAGTAAGAGCGGTATATTCAGTATGAACAAGAGCACAGCAACACAGGCAGGTTTCATTTGTAGAGACAAAGTTCTCCTCACAAATCCTGTTAATATGTTTACATGCAGTCCATATGATATTGAAATGAATCTTTCGTCTTGCTTTTTCATTTTATGGTGTATCACTATGTATGGCATAAGTAGTCCTTTTTTTAGGATGGACTGGGAATTCGGTGCTTTGAAAAATGCAGATCAAAGTCGAAATTAGGTTCATACAGGTCAATGCAATATCTAATACGGGAGCCTCAAGCAACCACATTATTTGAATTTTGCGTTGCAGCTGCCTTTAGATGTAGACTACTTTTAATTACACAGCTGTTGCTGCAGAGTGATTGACACAGGAATTTGGCTGAGACCACGTGCACTATTTATGAGCTGAGCACCCAGTAACGTTTCAGCTATAATTAATTAATTCATATACCTTTAAGGGTTTTTTAAAATTTTAACAAGACGGGATTAAAAAGTCACCGGATGCACTTGGGTTTGCCAGGCGAGTCTGGAATTGGACAGTTTGTGTTCTGCAGTTGCTCTGCATGGCCTCTGTGTCTTTGGTAGAGCCACACCCCCTGACCCAGCCTCCTCACATTTGATTGGCTCTCTAGAAGATTCTTCTGCTTGTTCCCTAACCTAGGCTTTCTAGACGTCTGGAGGTATTGCACGGCTACATTTTGACGCTTCTGATGTGTTGAAGACGACCGATAATTCGTTGTTCAAACATGCGCACAAAACCGATAAAAATATCAGTAGCAGAGATACAGTGGTTGGTATACACAGGTATACGGCACATACCCACCTAGAAAAGAAGTGGATTTGCTGTTTTCTCACATTTTGATCACTTGTGCATGAAATAATAGTGCACAGGTTGAAGGGAGTGAAGGCACAGTAGGGTAGGGTTATTGGTTATATGCTTGTGCTAGTCCAGGATCAACAAATTCCATCTCATCGTGCCCTAAACGTGTTTGGACGTGTGGTTTATTACTGATGATCACACAGGAGTTTGTTTATTTATTTATTTTATTTTATTTTTTGCTTTCTAAACACCTTCTCTCAACAATGGAAGAAGTTTTCTCTGTGTTGTGCCTGACGACAGAGCGGGAGATCGTATGCTGCTCGCGTTGCTAGCCCGACGTTTACTGAGCCGCTGTACGAAATGCTGCCGTGAAGCACGTCGTTCACAAGCGTACGTGGGGCAATGGGCCTCTGTGCGTCGGAAATATCTTCTGCTAATGGGGGATGAATCCCAGTAAAGTTTTCGTTGCAGTGAAATTAGAGCAGTGTGTCATTACTGCTCCTGAGTGTTAAAGTGATTTTGACAGAATTCCTTGTACTCAGAACCTTGATTTTTATTTTCTTTGATGTCTAAGGGGATTTGCAAGCTAGAATTTGCCATCTGGAGTTATCTGTCATGCTAATGGATGGAATGAGAAATTTGTGTAAAGGAAAATTAAATACTGTTCCTTTACAAGTCCTGATTAATTTTTAGGAAGCTGTACAACACTTTTTTTCTGCCGTCTGCTGATTTAGCAGTTACTCATGGCAGTGACTTGTCTTCTAAAGTGACCTGTGATTTTGACCTCAATGTCTACTTGTTAGTGTGGCAGTAAAATTCACTGCATGTTTGGGAGTCTGCTTTATAAAGCATTTAAAATCAGGAATCATAGATGTGCAGTGTGTTACTGTGAATATTATACCCCAGTATGTTCTGTAGCTTGGTTGTTTAACTCCAGTACTCTATTTTGTTGTTGTTTAAAATGCTAATGTCTGCCAAGGTCTTGATTCTGTTTTGAAAGACACGAATTGGCTCCATCTACTAAATAATCTCCTGACTTTCAAAAGAAAAAAAAAAAGCAAAAACTTAATCATCAAATGCATTGTTAATTGTACCGAATTGCATTTACGTCTCTTGACCCCTGAAATAAAATAAAAGTGGGATAATTAGTGTTTCTGTCCAAATTGTAGTGCATAATAAAATGCACAGACTGAATTACACACATGCTACAGTAACACTGTAACATAAAAGTCTTTAATTTATAATACCTCAACTGGAAAATGATCTCTTGTGTTTTGTTTAGCTGAGGTAATAACACACTGCAGCGATCCCATTGGGGATGTAATTGAGGCCTAAGCTTTGTAGGGCTGGTTACTTCCCTGTTTGTTTTGGCTTTAGTGGACCTGCCTGGAAAATGACCAATGAAAACCCAGACTCTAAAAGACTTGAACTACTTGTTCCCCTTGAAATGCTTGTGTTGTTGGAAGCTGTATAAGTGCAGAGATAAAAAGCACAGACTGGGAAGTAAGCACCTTCTACAGTGTGGAGCTTTATGTGTTTTACTGATGGCTGTCTGTTGCATTATATTTTTTAGCCGTTTTTTTGGAAATGTTTAATTATGCTTCTGCAGTTATGCTCCAGTACAGAAAACAGATCCATACCACTTAAATTGTAAATTTTTAACCCCCTCCAACAATCCCGGGTATGATGAAGTTGGGAGATATGAACAGCTATAGTGGTACTGACAGCAGACCCCCTAACTTCTTACAGTAGGAGTCCAGCTTGCCTTGTTTCAGATAATGCCCCTGAATTATCCTCACACTAATCCTCCCCCAGCCGGCGCGCACACACACACACACACACACACACACAAACGCAGGTGACGGGGCCCTCAACACCTGCACGTCTATCAGGTGGAATCAGCGTGCTGAATGCGGCTGCCGGCTCCGGCTGCCGGCTCCTGACAGGTAGTCACCTTGCAGGTCCCGCTCGTCGGGCCATGAATAAACATGCCCGGTCATGCTGCACTCCATGGAAACGCGCCCGGCTCCAGTAATGGCCTCTCAAGCCGTGTTTCCAGCACAAGAACCGCGTCCTCCGCTATTATGCAAAGAGCAGAAGAGCTGGAGAGGCTCTGCTTACAAATACCCAAAGCAATCGAGGTTCATTACAGTCGGCTTGGGCAGCGTCACGCCGTCCCGCACTCCTGCTTTCCCCTGTGCTCCTGCTTTCCCTCTGACTCTTGCTTTCCCCATACTCGTGCTTTCCCCACACTCCTACTTTCCTTGTTGCTCCTGCTTTCCCCCTGGCTCCTGCTTTCCTTCTGACTTCTGCTTTACCCCTGGCTCTTGCTTTCCTCCTGTTTTCCCCCTCACTCCTGCTTTCTCCCTCTGCTCCTGCTTTCCCCTCGCTTTCTCCACCCCCCCAGCACAGTGTCTCCTGCACAACTTCCGTTGCAAATTGATTTTTTTCCAACAATTTTTAAATTATTAATTCGCTAATTAATTTGTTTTCATATTTCTGTTCATTCATCAAGGCTTATCACCTAAACGTAGATTTTGAATTATTACATGTAGATTAGGAGCGGGCAACGCTGGTCCCCGAAGGCCTCAGGGTCTACTGGTTTTATATTTTATCTCGGTTCGTAATTGTTTCACTGAAGGCGTCATGAAGTTGGCTTACCTGGTGTAAATTGGTTGCTAATTGAAAGACTACCCTAAAGCAACTGCCTGATGCCGTCCGTCTATGACTGGAGCGATTCTTCCTCGATACCCACCCTGTACGTCCTCTTTTTAGAAACAATTATATTTCACACATATCAGATGAAACGCTATTTTAAAAGAACCAGCGTTTGACCTGATAAGAACAGCGGGAAACATTAAGCGATGTTCGTATTATTTTAGCCGTGCCTGCCTCGCCGTTCCTTTGAGAGCTTCATGTTACTGATTGGCCGTACAGTTGATAAAGTTCCATACTTAGACGAATGATTTTCAAGCGAGTTTTAAAGCGAGTGAATGAACTTCAAACACATCGGTCGCAGATGTAATACGTATACAGCCAATTTAACATAAGGGTTAAATGGGCCAAAACGGCGAACGAAGGTGACCTTTAAAGAAAGGCGAGCAAATTCCCTAATTCTGACGTGTTGAGTGAAACGTGTGAGGCAGCCAGCTATGTCAAAACATTATTTTCCGTGCACTGGCTGTTTGCTTTGCTTTTGGCTTTACTGTGTGAGCGCATGTAATTATCCGTCAATCTCAATAACCAAAGGGCTATGTTAAACAGGAGGTCTGCTGCACAGCAAACAGAAGCAGGCATGCTTGTTCCAATTATAAAGCAGAGACAGAATTGACAATCCATAGTTTAAACTCATATCTGACATGAAAGGCATTTAATCTTATGGCAGAAATTAGTCATGCGCCAACACAACAAAGGGGTTAACTGCATAATCTTTGTGATGTTTTTTTTTTTTCCCCTCCCTCGAAATATCTGTTTTTGCCATCTGAGAGAGAACAAAGCTCTTTACAGCAAAAGGCGATTTAATTCACAGCCAGTGCGCTTTGTGTGTCGCGATGCTCTTCGCGAGGCTGATAACGCGCTGCTCGCTCCCGCAAATTTACGGCTTACGCTTGAGGAGCCCGTGGTCGTGCGGCGGTTTCGCGCTGTAAAGGACGGTAGGATATCCGCTGATACTCAGTGCACAGCTGAAAAATTAGCTGCAGCCAGTCGAAGTATCAATAACCGGCAAACGCTCAGAAGTTAATTTATTTATAAGTAAATGAAATTAACAGATTTGCACAGGTCCAGCACTTTTGCACTAAGGTGCATAGACGACGTCGCTGACACTCGGGGAGTTATCATGCTAACATGAAGGAAAATTATTTGCATTGATTTTCTGATTGCCCCTGCTGCTGAAGCCTATTTAATGCCTTTGAAATAAAATTCTAAGTGATATAATGACAAGGCATGCTTGTTTATATCTTCAGGGCAGCAAGTTGCTCATCCTCGGTTGCGCTGTTTTTGCTGTAAATTTTGCAGCTAACTTCTTGTAATTACTGCAAGAATTTATTTTGACTGCGCTGATTTAAGTTTTGATTTTTTTATTCCTGATGTGAAATATTTTGGGTTTGTTGGCTTGCTGATGCACCTGGCCCACAGTGCGGCTGTTTCTATGCGGCGCTCATCCCCCGCCCTTGACCCAACAACCAGCTGTGCAGATTTAAGCTGGATTTCACCCACATGTCCCCTAACACGTTGACTTTACATTGCGCTTTCTCTTTCCTGGCGTGTAGACAGCATGCTTGTATCACCTGTCCTTATTTTTTTGTTTCCTTATTTCGTGACTTGGTTTTAATCAGTTGAAAGTTGGCACTGAACTTTTCAGATTTGTTCACTGGCTGAAACTGAATGTTTGATAGATCTTTATTGGAAGGATGGCAGTGTAAAATGGCCCTTTAATATTGCTTGTGGTATCAAATCGGTCTCATCACTGAAGGAGAGATGTACAGATATGGAAAATGTAGAGATTTTATATACCTTGTGTTATTGTATACATTTGGTGTAGTCTCATATGGTTGACTTAAATGTCTTGAGAACAATTTTTCTTACTTTATTAGCTTTAAAAAC
This sequence comes from Chitala chitala, assembly GCA_025773905.1. NCBI lineage: Eukaryota > Metazoa > Chordata > Actinopteri > Osteoglossiformes > Notopteridae > Chitala > Chitala chitala. The sequence continues at coordinate 2,960,827 of JABJVR010000021.1, read as the reverse complement.
GAATGAACTGTTTTTTTCCTCACCACAGGCTGCAGGAATATCTGAATGACGTTCCTTATAACATCTAGGTTTGAAAGACCTTGTTCATGCCAACATGCTCTACATACAAAAAATATCCCTGTGCATCAGCTACACCAAAGTAAATTTTACAGTGAATATATCAGAACTATATAAAAAAAACCCTATATACTTGTATGTTTTGGTGGATGCCGCTTGATGGATTAGATATACAAGGGTGTGTAGTCTGTTTTTACTGACATATCAGGGAGATACCATAATGTGGTGAAGGGGAGGGTGGTAGTATTTTAACGGACGTTTTAAATTGTAGATAAGAAATTTAATCTCCCAGCTACATACCACATATGCTACAAGTAAACAAGGAAACTGTTTGGTTTACTAATGTGTATATTATTCGACAGTGTGTTTTGACGCAGACGTCTGCTATGCTAATCTGGTACGATGATGGGTAGGCAGTCTGGAGCTGTTTCTATGCACAGGCTGTGAGGAAAAGGACATGGCAGGACAGGGATGTCGGCTGTTGCCACGCCCTGCCTCCGCATGGTAATGTTGGTCACTCTGTTCTTGGACTCATGCCAAGAAGTGACAAGAAGGCGCGGGCCGGCGAATCAGGGCACGCCACTTCTCAGTTTCCATCTAGACTCGTCTGTCTTGTGCTTATTTATGTACGTAGTTAACGGATTATTTTTTTCCGTCAGTTTCCCAGCCTAAATATAGCGTTCATATTTACCACAATAGCTAATGTGAGTTCTTAATCATATTTGCGCCCACTGGGTTTTAAACATCCAGCAGGCCACCTGTCATACACATTAGGAGATTCACAGGACAGATGGAAAGGTGACAGAGCTTGTCCTTGGATAAACATGTTCTCAAACGACGGGGGCAGTCTCAGACCGGGCTGGCCAATCCATCAGTCCAGCCTGGCTGATTCTGCGCAGTTTTGGCTGCCTTTGCTGACACTTGGTGCCAGGGATATGACTCTGTTTTCATGCTTATTTTTCGAGTGGGCAGCGTAATGTTTGCACACTGCTTCCTGTCGGTGGGAAAACAAGACACGAGCCCGCCGCATTCTTCGGTTACCGAGGCCTGGCATTCGCGAAAGACTGCTCACTTTGAAAATGACAAACAGAAGGACTGTAGGTCTTATTTATTTATGTATTTTTGGAGTTTGGATTATTGCAGCCGTTACAGAATGCAGTGCCTGTGTGCTGTTCAACGTTTGGTTTGGAATTTAATGGCTGATATCAGGAATGTCTCTGAGAGCCAATGTTCCCCTGCCTTACACTGATCAGAGCCGCGCCTGACAAACACAACTTCAATCCCCTCACTCCCTTCTTTCTTGTAGCCTCATGATCTGCTAGCTTCTTAATTGTTTGAGATAGTCTTTAAAAAACAATTGCATAATTACTCTCCCCCATATCAAATTAGACATTCTCATTAGAAGCTCATTACGCCACTTCTGTCAGTGGAGCTGTGGAGAAAAATGAAGAGAGGCCCTAAAACTGCAAGGTGAGAAGAACCCAGTAACCTCATGTGACGAAACCCTCAACTGTTCATATTTCACACAAGTCTTCGGAAAGGCAGCTGGATACACAGGAGTGAGATAGTGTTCCAAATGCACCTAATAAAACTGCTGTTTCTCCCATAGTACATGTGAAACACACACACATCCATGAATGGTAGAAGTGTTCACCAGTTGATCTTTATTCTTTAATGGATGTTTTAACATTTTTGTTTTAATTGCTACTACTTGTATGTGTAGGTATATATTTGTATAGGTGATAAAAAGTGTTTTACTAGTTATCTTTTTTTTTTTTTTTTTTTTTATTCATTTGGCATATTTTGATCTGATGTAGAAGTTAACAGGGAAGGGAATCATGTTTTATGTTTGTCACATACAAGGAATCCTCTGCATTTAACCCATCCCCTGGGGGGAGCAGTGAGCAGCCACATGGCACCCGGGGAGCTTGCGCTGAGTGTCCCGCTCAAGGACGCACCTGGCTGGGGTGGGATTTGAACCAGGGCCCAGGAGACTTCCACCTCCCAGCCTGATACACTACCCATTGAGCCACCAGGCTGCATAGCGACCCTTCCTGCCCGTTGTGTTCCACAGGTTCTCTGCATGCTATTGTAAGGAACTCAAGTGTTGTGGCCTGTAACTGTACTCATAACAGTACAAACTGAGAAGATGTGTTGAAATAACAGATTTCCTTTCATAACAGCCTTCTGTTTTGGTGAGCTTTTAAGCTTTTAGGAGTTTACTACATAGAAGATACAATACTGAAAAGCGTTATTAAGTCATATCATGCACTAGGTACAAACATGGAGTTGTGGTGAAAAGAAAGAAAGGGATAAGAGGAGAAGATTTTAGGTGAACTCTGGTGAAATTCCAGTGTCATTACCAAGGAGGCAGCTGTCTGGATTCCATAATCTGCTGGTATGTTCCACTTTCAGGGTTAATTTGGCATCCCTGTTTTAGTGTAAATTCACCGTGCCCAGTACCGAGGCGGGGAAAGGGAAGCCGGTGAGAGCAATTTTACAGACATACAGCACATCAGAGCAAGACCTTATCTGTGGAAAGAACAGGCATCAAACAGCCGACGGTGGCAAGTAGTCTGGGGCACATTTTTCATGATTATTATTTTTGTGTATCCAAGACCTTCATGAATCAGTTGTCGGGTTCCTGGCGGCCTTGGGGGGGGGATATGGCTGTATTGTATTTTTTGTTGCCGCCAAATCGCTAGCCTTTTTTCTTCTGTCCCACAGTCTTTGTTTTACTAAATACTGTAATGGTTATTAACAGCCAAACTTGGAGCATGCTCCAAATCAAGGCATTCTAAGAAAGCACTGCATTACGCATCAATTATTTAAGATTATTTTTGCTTTGTACAAATAAGCACTCTGGCAGAGAGAGAGAGAGAGAGAGAGAGAGAATGAGAAATGGAGAGAGGGGAGGGTGAAAGAGGGAGTGAGAGAGGGAAGGGTGAGAGAGAGAGGGAGTGATAGAGGAAGAGGGGGGTGAGATAGAGAGGGAGTGATAGAGGAAGAGGGGGGTGAGACAGAGGGGGGAGAGAGGGGAGGGTGAAAGAGAGAGGGAGTGACAGAGAAAGGGCGAGTCAGTGAGTGAGAGAGAGAATGCTCAGCCCTGCTCAGCCAATTACTTCAAGGTGTTTAGTTCATTTATTATTGAAGGCGTAAATCTTGTAGAGGTTGTTGGAGCTGACCCTGTGAGCAGTCTATTGTAGCTGCCTTTGATCATGTCCGACCAGCACGCTCAGGCATCTGCGTCCGCTGCGTGCCCGGCACGGTGGCGCTGGAGACGCGCAGGAGAGGGGATCGGGCGACTGCCTCTCCTCTGCAGGCTACTCCAGCATTAAGGGGATTGGGGGGGATCATTAGCCCGTGAGAGGAACAGAGAACAAAACCGTGCTTCCATGGCACCCCTCCCTTCATAACCCCCCCTCAACCACCCAGTAACATGCCCTGAGCAGTGGGCGACTCTGACATCCTCCTCTGCAGGCGATTGTCATGCTGTTTGTTTTCTGTGGTTGATATACCTCGACTGCCTTGTGGGGGGGCGGGGAGAGGAGGGTGGGGGCTGATGCTAGACTCAGATCCACACTGGGCTTTAGGGCCTCCTGCCTCGCATAGCGATCACTGAAGGCAAATTTCATAATTTCATAAAAAAAAAAAAAAAAAAAAACTGCACAAGATGGTGCTTAGGGCCCTAACCTCATGTGCTGAGGGTCACGTTTTCAACCTTGAAGCTTGGAACCTTTACTGAACACACAGGATATGTCTGTTTAAGTCAGTGCTCGATGGCAGTGTTTGCTTTCAGATTAAATAGCAACGCTATGTGAGCAGTGTGAAATGGAGTTAAAAGTGCATTTAGCCATGTACAGAATCACCACAGTCTCTTTCCTGTAATAAATATTGACAGCACAAAGATGACAGTTGATAAAATACTTTTGTATCTGTCGCTATCATTTACATTAACCTGCAAATTATTTGGACATTTAATTGATTTTTTTTAATGTTCACCACGAAATGTTTACTTGCTGAACCAAAACAGATTAAGGCTGGCATTTCAATGTCTACAACTACTTTATCGCAAACGTTGTACGTAAACATATTTCTTTCATAGAGAAAATCTCATTACTATTGTAAGTACGTACTAACTCTCTTAACAGTGTTCTTTGCTGTTATTAGCTTGAAAGTAATTTTTAAAATGCTACAGTGGGCTGGTGACTCAATGGATAGAACATCAGGCTAGAACGTGGAAGCTTCATCCTTGACTCCCGGGTCAGATGCCGCATCTGTCCCTGAACAACACGCTCCACACTAGCTTGCCAAGCACCAAAAAATGGCTGCTTGCTGCTCCCCTCAGGAGATGGGTTAAATGCAGAGAACAAGTTTCCCCATTGTGGGATTAATAATGAATTAATAATTATTGTTAGTTTATGCAGCAAACAAATAACTACTGAATGAATCATTCTATTTTACAAACTGCTTATATAATGCAGTATATTTTTTTAGGCATTTGAGCCAATATTTGGTATTTTGTGTTTAATAATGATTTCTTTTTTACTTTGTTCATGCCTGTGTTAAAGAAACATAATGTTTATAATTATATCAAACATTTAAGACAGGTAGAAGCTTTGTAAGATACTACAAATTGGGTCAGTAACCACATACTTAAATGATTAAAATTACATCCTTTAACAGGGCATATTTGCCTCATGGTGGTATTCAGAGGCAATTTAGTTTAGTCAGTGTTTTTTGGGGTTGTAGTTAGACCCTAAAATACCTTGTTTTGTCCTCTGAATTAAACCTTGTTTTTTTCTTGTTTTTTATGGTCTTGCATAGCTGTTGTGCTTTGAAGCTAATCCAGTTCAAATGTACAGTGTCGACTCCAGTTTCTTTTAATTTTATTTTAAAAAGTTAAAAAAGTTGAAACTTTTTTCTTTGTGGTGGGATCTGCTTACATCTCTTTCCCTTTCTTTGTGCAGATTAAAGGAGTAGGTAATTTTTTTAAATTGATAATTTATGTTTGACTGAATTAACTGATTGACTCAGTGACTTGTGACTGCACTTACAATAGCCTGTAGCTATGAGGGAGCAGGAAGAACTTGCCTGCTTTTGAATAGCGCAAAGGCCACAAGTGAAGGGTCACATTCTGGTGAAAACGCCAACAGTATCAGATTGTACAATCGGACTTTTACTGTCAGGAGCTAAATTTGTGGGATGGACTGTTATCATTTCCCCCTGGAGGAGGACCAGCCTGACTCTGGACATTGAGCTGAGCTAAACATTCACGTTAAATGACCTAGGAAGCATTAACAACAGCATACATTTTTCCTGGCAAACTCTTTGCTGCGACACGGATTAGAACACGTGGAAATCAAACAGAACTTTCACAGGACATTTATATTTGCATCGTTGTCGATAACATCTGTCTTAGTCCACACGTTAAAACAATGCGCTTGCTTCTGATATCAAATGCTCAGTATTGTTCAGTGTCACACGCATAAGATAATATCCATCTTTTAGGACAAAATAAAGCCTAAATGATAACCGTTCCAGTTAACACCCTTACAAAGGCAGACACCATTACCAGATGTTGTCGTGTCTTTGTGATATGAATATAGAGTTGCATAGTCTTCACATCTACAACATATCACATAATTTATCTTGTGTATGATTAAGATGATTCAAGTTTTGATATTGGTATAGCATATATGTGTATAATGCACAGATTGGACATTACCTTTATAGTGCAAGTGTTTCCTTTTCGATCAGTGAGCTAGCGGTAACAGAAGCACGTGTAGCTTTCTGCGGCTATTTCAGTAGGGAGGACCTCTGCGCCTCCTTCAAGAGGATCTCCTCATCACGCTCAATGTCAGTGACATACACGGTTTCAGGCATTCTTATGCAGAGACTGACGAATTTGTACCGCTTACGAGTAACCGGGTCTATACGTCCTTAACCGAAATGGTTCAGACAGTGCATATACACGGTCTTGTGTTTTCTCGTCTGGATTGCTTTTATAATGACCGCAGTTAAGTGCCACTACATTGAAGCAGGTGATTGGAGACAGGCTCAAGGTCATTTACATGACACTTTGACACATTCAAATAAAAAGCCTTCTTAGTCAGACAGCATAATGACAGCTATTTTAAAAGCACGAATGTCAGCGGTAACGTTCCTTGTTATCTGTTTACTAATAATATTGTCGACTGTAGATATGTTTAGCAAATCTATGGAACAGGAAAAGCAATGTCAACTTTACGTCTACATCTCTGTTTGAAGAAGCAATGTTAACAGTTTTCCACATTCTTTTTTTATACAGAGAGGACATTTTTCGTGTAATCTTTCGCTTTCACTTGAATATTCATGATCATGTATCCATTTCAAACCCATAATCCTTTGAATTAGTATATCGCAATTCAACCCTCACTGCAACGACGTTCTTTTTTTTTTTCCTTTTTACAGAAACACGTGTTCATTTTTTACCCTCATCTTAACCTTGTCCAGCCTGGCAGCGAATGGCCGATAAGGCGGTCTGCGAGATACCTGGACAGGGAGGTCGGCTGAAGTAATTTCGGGGCTCCCAGGTGATGTGGGCTTATATGCCATTAATGGTGTCTATCCCTTTTCCGCGTGCGCCAAGTCCTTAACGAGGGAGCGGCGCTAATTTCAGAGCTTAATATTGAGCCGTTCCAGCTCAGCGCCTGCAGCAGGTGCCTGCCTGAGACGCGAAGAGAGAAGAGTGAAAGAAAATTACCATTGTACTGTAGAATTTTTCTGATTGGGCCCGGTGATTACCCTGTCAGCCCGCCTGCCGCACGAAGCACCGGGGATGGCCGGGGGGACTGATCGGCGTTTGTGACCGCGCCTCACGCAGGCTCCTCGTACCAGGTCAGGCAAAGGGTTCGATCGCCAGTAGTTAGGTGTGGAAAAGCCAATTTGGTGGTGGCGTGTAGCAGGGTTTCTTCTTCAAGCCGTGGTATCGAACAGACAGAAAAACGGTATGTCGTGCAGTTATACGGGGGCGAAAAAATGTTAGTAAAAACGTAATAATTAAAAAAAACTGATTTCACTTTCGATTTTGAATGTGCATGCAGAAGGGCATTTTGTGTTTTGCTGTCAGATGAAATTTTGTGGTGAAAATATTTTGGTGATTTAATGTAACATGAGTTCAAATACATGACGGCGAGGTATATAAAATACTGTGTGTGAAGAATTTAGATAAAATTTTTGTGTACACTATACGACCTTGCTGAATATACACTATCCAGTCAAAACGTTATGGCCACCCCTGAGTAGAACCACTTGAATAATTGACGCTTCCCAGCAAAGAAATCGCACACCTGTAAAGTTGCAAATGGTAAAAAGGGGTGTAAAAAGATGGGCATTCTTACCAGGAGCAATTGTGTGGGCTGTGCACGTAATGCTGTGTTTAAGGTGTTTCAAATGGACAGACATGGGAAAAATCTCCAGTAAGCGGTCCAGTAGAGGACAGCTACAGCTCATTGACACAGTTGGGTGACGTCGGTTGTCCCGACTTGTATGGGTCAACAGATGGGCCACGGTGCAAAACCTGACCGAGCAGCTCAATCAAGGCACATCCAAGGCCATGTCTGAATCCACTGTCCAATGAATTCCACTCCGTACAGGTCTTCAGAGTAGATGTGCATGCATCGAAAATCGTGACATGATTTTGCTTCTGAATGGAGGCACTGGACCATTAACGATTGGAAGAGGGTCACCTTTTCTGATGAATCATGCTGCTGGTGCTAAGTGGACGGTCGATGGAGAGCGCAGCAGGGAATGTCTGAAAGGCATCACCCCAGCGTGGGGGTACGGCAGAGACAGGCAGGCAGGGGCAGTGTACTGGTGTGGGGAGTGTTTTCCTGGGAATCGTTGGGAGCACTTATCCCTCTGGACCACAGCCTGAACGCTGTAGGCGCCTTGTCCTACCTGGTGAACCAAGTCCAACCTTTCATGAAGACTGTGTACCCTGGTGGCACGAGTTGGTTCCAGCAAGATGGTTCCAGCCATGTTGCAAGGACTGTGTGCAGATGGCTTGAGGAGCATGACAGTGACTTCAACATAGTATTGTACCACAATATTCACCAGATGTCAGTCCTGTTGAGCATCTGTGGGAGTTCCTTGACTGACAGGTTCACCGTATGGATCCCCCACTGAGGACCCTGATACTTTTCGAGAAGTTCTGGTGTCAACATGGCTCAGCGTCCCTGTGGAAACCTTCAGACGCCTTTCTGAATCATCGCATAGCAGCAGTGTTGACAAATCAAGGAGGTCATACCACCTGCTAAGGGGGTGGTCATAATATTTTGACAAGATGGTGAAGTTTTCATTCGCTGGCTTCAAAAATTCTCATTATAACTTTAGTAGATTCCACTATAGAAGCCGTATAACAGCTGGGTAACATTTAATGCCAGCATTTGTGAAATAAATATATTTTATTTCCTACAATAAAGTATAGAAGTTTTGTTATGGTGGAAATGCAGTGGAATGGAAAAACATGAAAAAGGTATTCATGCTTACCACAGCTACAAGGCTACACATTAAGATCCAGTTTCAGATGAGTTTATGGGATGGTTTTTCTTATAGCTAGAGCATCGCAGAAGAAACAGAGCACCTTCCTTCATGTGCTCCACCCTAACATTAGGTAATCTGTGACAAGCAGCCACCTGGCTGTATGTCAGAGTCCTCCGTGCCGCTCCATTGGTAGGCGGAAGCATTTTGTATGCCCTGCTATGTAAATATGTACCGTGACACATCAGCTGTGATTCTGCGTGCCCTCTATCAAACAGCATGGTTCTGCTGGCGCCGGGATGCGATCGTCCCAGACCGGGAGGGCTCATCTGCTCATCACCAGAACGCCCCCCCACTCTGTCTGCGGCTTGCGGCTCAATGCGGTCCTTAGTGGTGGTCAGAAGAATACAGCTGAAGTGTAAACAGGAGGCCTTTTCCCACAGTGCCGAGGCTTGTGCAGCACAGGTGGTGGTGGGCGGGGGGGCTGTGCTTAGACCCCTGCTTGTGCTCCAGTGAGACCGGAGCCCATCCTGGGAGCGTGTAGCTCAGCCGGCGTGGATCCACAGAGCAGCACGCTGCATCCCCAGCTCGCCAGTGCTTATTTCCCACATCCATTATCAACACGGGGATTTTTGGTTTCCACTCCATTAATTGTTCCCATTCATGCATTTAATGGCATTCTACATTTAGAGTGACTGCATCATGGTGAACACATAAAGGACCAGCGGTGCCGTCGTGATCCATTGTGCAGGGCTCAGCATCCCTACTTGGCATAATAGTGCCGATTCACTTCCGCTGCCCAGTGCTGTGCAGCCCCCCTCAAATAATTACATTTGAAACAATTGGATGTAGGGAAAAGAAAATGCATGTCCTTTTTGGAAGCATAGCAAAATATTTTGTAGGCCAGTCAGGCTAGTAATAAACTGAGTCTAATCCAGAGCATGATGGCCAGTTGTAAAATCTTGCCAGTCTGGGTTTGCTTCTGGTGGGACCTTTGTGTAATCAGTTCTTTTCCCCCCTTTCCAGTTAATTAGAAGACTGGCATGGTTTTATTTATTTTTCTGTGCTTTAAAGTGTATGGTAATATTTCAGCTATTTGTGCTGTGTATTTTTTAACCAGTTCATTTAATGGCATGGTGTTGTTGAGGTATAAATACCATGTGCTGTTGGCCAGACTCAAAAGCAGAAGTACATGTGAGGAATCGACGCCGAGATGTAAAACTAAGTAAGCGCAATGTCTCCGATCCGCATCGCCTGCGCCCCAAGTACAACCCCTAAAAAGTGGATCCTAGCTATGAAGACATTGACAAGGCCCATGGTCAAGCGGCGTCCCAGTGAGGCACGAGCGGAGCCCGTCAGCAGATGTGAGAAGGCAGCTAGAGGCGACTGGGAACCTGGCCCACTGCCATGTGCCACTCCTGCCGCCCTTGTTCCTCTGCCCCAGGGCACGCGAGTTGATCTGCTAATTTCCCGTCAGCTCCAACAGCTGCGCGCAGGCTACGCAGATAGCGGGCCCGTCAGGCGTCCTAAGGGCGGCGTGGACGTTTTTCCTGCTCCTATCCAGCACCGTGAGTTCCCTTACGCTTTTCTCCCCGTGCTTCCCTTCTGCTGTAAATCTGTCACATGAATTATTAAATGAAACGATCTCAGTCCTCGAAGCTCTCAGCCCCTGGTTGAATGTAGATTCTGATGCAGATTCATGCTGTACTATCGTCAGTGAGGCAGGGAGTGCAATGGTGTGTTTTTGTAAAGTATAGGGTTTACTCACTTTAGCAATACCCACTTCTGCCATATTTTAGCCATGCTGTGGAGTTTGCCCAGTATGAGTTTTAATATTCTTCCTACATCCCCCCTTACAATTTTAAAGCACAAGGATTTGGTTTTTCATGATCAGTATGTCAGACACTTAAACAGGATTTTTTGAAGCGGAATTCCATTGCACGAGCGCAGGTGAGCGACAGTGGGCTTTGCGTTGCCGTTTTGGCTGCTTCGAGGCGGCGCGGTTGCCATGTAATCGCATTGCGCTGGGCTTACCTGCGCTGCCTTGAATGGATTTACTCACGGCTAACGGGATTTGCTGTGTTGCGATGAATCACCGAGCTGCGCTGCCTCCGTCACTCTGAGCGGGGCTCTTAATTATGCGCCAACAAGAGATCGCCATTGACATCCCTTTGCGCGGCTCATTTGAGGGAGGCCACCCGGAGCCGTCGCAGGTTGAAAGGCGTGAAAGGCACACAGAATCGGCGCTGTGCAGCTAGCGGGTCTCCGCCCGCCTTCAGCATCCCAGTGATGGAGCTCTTGCCAGTGTGCTGTTCCATCCTGCCTGGCCACAGAGCACAGAGTCATGGTTTGCGCAGCTGGATGCATTCACTGCCTGGCGTTTTAAAGGTGACAAAGAGGTGGCTTTTTAAATATTCAATACATTTTAAAATTCTTCTTAAGGTCACAGTACCAGTTGCAACCTAAGGAATGTGTTTTGTGCAGTTGGTCTGTGATGGGGTAAAATAAAGGTTAAAGCCACGGGTATAGAGGTGAGAGCACATTGGTGTCACATGGAAGTGGCATGCCCCTGCGTGAGGTTTGTAAGGATCTCTGTGCACAGCAGCGGCACTTGCGCTTGTGTGCTGGGGCAGCACAGGGACCTCGTGCTCCCAATGAGCCTGTGCACTCTGTGGGATACGGAGAGCGGAGAGTTCCTCCTCTGTCCTCGCCAGCAGTGTGCCAGCTCTTTCTCTCTGCTGCCTTGCCCAGCGAGAGTTCCAGCTCCTTATTCATTCACGCAGAACATCTGCGGCTTTCCTCCGGTCGGACTTCAGTTACTCGGCTAGAATCAGCACTTAGCCCAGTCTGTTTCTCAAAGCACCAGTGACCTATACAGAATGTGAAAGGGAAAGCCCAGCATTGCTAGCTGGGTTTAATCATGGAACATTTTAATATTGACTACAGGGGAGAATGTCTTTTCTGTCTGAGAAATGTTGACGGTGTAGATGTCTGTAACGTAATAAAAAGCTGGAAGTCAGCCCGTAACCCTTTCAGACATCCCAGGTTGCAATTTGTTTAATCACACATTTCTGCGCTTTATCATATTTCTGACGAGCAGAAGATTCATGGCGTCATGGAGGTTCATATGAAGAAATATGTACTAGCTGTGGGAAAGTGCGTTTGGAGAAATAACACACTTTGTATCGAACAGTTTATGACTTTCTCGTTTTCCAGTTTTGATTTTGTATTGGAGCAGATTTATATTGACTGAAGGGTAAGGTTAGTGTGCCTGCAATAAATTTCAGCGCAGGACTAAAAGGGACTAAAAGGGAATGTTAAAAGCAAGCATCATGCTTCAGAATCTGAGTAAGCAGCAGTCATGTTGATTGTGTTCTATCAAGCTGTGATCATAATTGAAGTTGAAGCTTCATTCTAATCAAGTCATATATCTATAAGAAGCATCACTTTGGGGCTTCCTTTGAAGGTTTTCCCACTTCTGAACACCAGTGGGTTTGTTTTGTATCAGTTTCAGACTTGAATTGTAAATTACTTTTGTCTTTTTATGTGAGGAATAGAAAGCACAGTTGGAACATGTCAATACATTTTTAATGTTTCACTCCTCTAATGAGTACACATTTTAAAGACACAAGGTACCAAATAATTTAACCAAAACAGATGTCAAAACTACTTAGAACATATAAATATGTTGCAAATATTTTTTATTATTAATGTAATCCTTCTCCAATGCGTTTCCGGTATACATTACACAAGCCAATGAGAATTCACTAAACGGTATTAATGTTTATTAAAATGCGCGTGAGCAGCTCCTGTTGGTGGTTGCAGTAGGGGTCAAAAGAACACAAGTGTGTGTGTGTGTGTGTGTGTGTGTGTGTGTGTGTGTGTGTGTGCGTGGGCGCTTCCCTCCGTGGTGTGCATGAACTAAAGGATAAGCGGCAGCTCCCAGTTTGACCCCCCACTTCCCTTCTGCACGCTGCATGCCCTGCCTTTTATATTCATGTCCTTCTCCTTCATCGCCCCAGAAAGAACAACGGTGTAAGGAATACAAAAAAAAACGGTAGCTGCTCACTGCTTGGCCACCCCACGCCTCCTTCTGAAAGGCAGAGCGCGTTCTCCGCTGCTCTGAGCTGCTCTGGAAGACAATGACCAGTCTGTTGTCGCCTTTCTCTATAATGTGGTGTTTATATCCTGCCCCCCCCCCCCCCTTCTTTAACAAAGCTTCAGGAGCTGTTGGCTGGGCCGCTACCAAGTGTTGACAGCAGAAATAATTTGACAGCGTGCTGGGTGTCTGGTTTCACTGGGAAAGGGACTTTATTCGCCACCAGCAGGGCATAATTCTGTATAATTTGTTGGTATTATTCTTCAAATTGCCCACATTATTGTGGTCATAATCAGTGTGTATGAGGAAAAAAACAGCACCCTGATTAATGCGGGCCTCTTACAGCCTGCTTTCCAGGGTTATTCTGTCTCCTTTGTGTCCAGACAGGTATTTCTTTCATTGGCTTCAATAGCTGCCCTCAATACCACAGCAAGAGGTACAAAAACAACAGCAAAAAGCACAACATATAAATAAATGATTGTATATTTTTTGTTTTTGTTTTTTTTTTTTTTTTTCTCTCGGCAAAGAGATAGGATAAATGAGAAACAGCTGGGCTGTTAATGTTGTGCCTGTCATTAACAGACTCATTTAGTTGCAAAGAAATGTGCACTTTTGGTCTACTTTTTGCATAGTTTATGTGTGTAGTGGTCCCTACCTATCAGTGCATGAATACTCTGTGTACTGCTGGATTTGAAGCACCCTTGAGTTGCTGAATATTAATTGTTGTACAATATTGGGCTTGTCAAGCTGGTTTGATCGGCTGTCAGAAGGCGCCGTAATGAAACGTGTGCTATTTAGAAAGTTTTACTTCAGCGGGAGGTGGTGCTAATGGCCACTGAGTACGATGTCAGAGCAGTCACTACGCTATGTACATGTATTTGGGATACCAAGGCCCCTTGCCTACTAAGGCAAATATTCATGATATGAACATGACCCATCCCCTGGGGGAGCAATGGGCAGCCAGCCACATGTGGTGCCCGGGGAGCTAGCACAAAGTGTCTTGCTCAAAGACACAACTGGCTGGGCTGGGATTCAAACCGTGAGACTTCAGTATCTTAGCCTGATGTTTTACCCATCCTTGCAAGGCCATCACTTGACCTGTCCTTTCCTCATACAGAAGATGTTTTTTAGCACACCTGGATAATCAGGATTTAGGATGCGCTGTAGTGTGTATATTTACAAAAAGAAGCCTTGTTCTTCTACACAGAGAGAGACCACCTTGTTCTTCTACACAGAGAGAGACCACCTTGTTCTTCTACACAGAGAGAGACCACCTTGTTCTTTTACAAAGAGAGACCACCTTGTTCTTCTACACAGAGAGACCACTGCACGGATGTTTTCTCATCAACATTTCTTGTTGGGGCAACACAGTGTGGTCAAACTGATGAAAAATTAAATTATGTTACCAAGGAGATAGCATTTACTATAATGAAGAGTAAGATTCTTGAAAATGATCCTTTTTTCTTTGACTGCGGCATGGAGTAGAGTCACAAAAGCAATTGATTGGTCTTGGCATTTAGCCCTCATGCGGTGGTGTCACCCATTGCTTGAGGAGGGAGAACAGTAATCTAAAGTGACATTTCTGTTCTGCCTGCCTTTTCTGCCCTGATGAAAGCAATTACTACAATCGTAAATGATAATTTTCTGAAGTTTCAGGCCAGTTTAATTGATATATGTTTTTTTTTCTGTTTGCTGAAGTTTGACAGTGGAGTGCTCTCCGGGTCGGCAAACAAAGAGGGAGGCTCGGGCGGTAATCTTTTTGCAAATGTTGTGCCCTTGAGGTGTCATTCGGCTGTTTGGTTGTGGAGCTGTGCTTTGCGCGACACGCACCCCTGCCCGTGTGCTGCGGCTGCGAAATAATGGCTGTGTTACGGTGTTTACTGTCAAGTGACCTTATGCTGTGTGTCGCTAGAGCTCGTCCGCCATCCACTTGTATTATAACCAGGAAAGAACACTCATGGTGCTGTATTAGACCAGCCCGGTGGTTCTCTTTGAAGTAGAAAAGCATGACATGAGAGACAATGACAGTGTATTCCTCCAAAATGACTGCAATCAGAAAGCACTCAGATTTCTTGATTTTTTTTTTTTTTTTTTTTTTTCCTCCTGGCATTTTTAGTACGGGCAATTATTGTTTTGCTCTCAAGTAACATTCAGTTTGCCTTGCTGCTGCAGAGCTTTATGCATCTGTTTACATGCAAAGACTTTTATGGCTTTTTTGTTGGAGGGGGAGCTTCAGATTGGAGTTTCGACGCTTATGAGGGCCCCATGGACACCTGGGGCACATTCAGTGGAGCCGTTTAAAAATCTCTATCATCGTATTTACTTTTAATTGCGTTGCTGTATTTGCTGTTGTGTCTGTCCTAAAGGGACACGTGTTCTGAAATTAGAAAATGTAAGCGGGAACAAGATTTTAAAATGTAGCGGTTTTTAACGATCTGACAGCTCACAAGTACCGTGGCTCATTTTAAAAGGACTCCGTACGTTAATGGGCGTATATGAACTTTAGAATGTGGGCGTAAATAAAATTAAACGTAAGAAAACCACGTAACAAAATGTGCACGTGTCAGATCTGAGCTGTGATCTTGAGCAGTTGTAGGGAGCTCTTCGTGTATATCCAGTATGCAGTCGTGCTGTTAGATGCCTCTGATAGAGAGGCTACACTGACCTCCTGCATGTGACAAAGGAAGCGTTACACTAGGGCTGGACCTAAATGCCAGACGATGTCTACACATCCTGACGTGTTCATTCTTCCTTTTGATAGGTTCTTTAAAGGCTGTTGCAGGGCTGGGTAGAGTTTGCTCCGATTTCATGTTAGGAGGAAAAAAAGAGAAGTGTTGCATCTGACACCTGTAAAATGTGATAAATAAGTGCCCACTATGAAGGTCACATGACCCCTAGCTCATGGTAGAATGTTTTACAGGCCTACAATAGTGCTTTCCAAGTTCGTGGATCAAATAAAATTACGGTGCTTTGTTGCAGTTTGCCTCCAAATAGTAATTTTACACAACTGTGTTTATTGACTGTGTAGTAGACCTGTCAGTAATATATTTAGTGTGGTGAGATGATCAAGACTTGTGGCATGCATCTTAGAATTTAGGTCTACGATTTTTGGTATAGAGATGAGCTAAAATAGTTTTAACGATGCCTTTAATGTCCACATTAGACAGCCTTGATCATAATTGACTAGTATGGATTCTAGTGAAGTTGTCCGATTCTTGTAGGCAACCTTTTGAAGAGCTTGGCATCAGAGCTAGGAATATTTATACGAAACGCAGGTGCAGTATTACAAATTGCTCTATAACAGTGATGGCGACAGACCGCTTCACGGGAGGTGAAAAACTGTTAACATCTAGGTCCCGGAGTATATGTGAGGAAAGCATATCCCTGCCATATTTTTTATTCTTAAATGTTTTTTTATTCACCCAAAAAAATAGTTTTTTTTTTTTTAATATCCATTTTTAAATCACATAGAAATACTTTGTTACCCCATCTTTCAAAATCCACTCTAACCGATTTTGCATTAGTGTTGCTAAAAAATTAATGTAAGTGTCGGCCAGTAGGGAACCCAAAACATCTTGGATGATTTATTGCCAACTTAATCCATTATGGCTGGAGATGATGAACACTGTGGAAGGCCGGGAGTTGCGGATGTGGTTACCATGGGTTGTTTTATATTAAACAACACATAGGAGATGGGCTGTGTGGAATAGACTGCCATTTCTATAATCATTATATATTTTTTACAGCTTTACAGTCAGCATGTACTTCTTGAATATTTACTGCGCTTGTAGCCGGGAGTTTCGAGCGAGAGGAAATTGTTGGCATAGATTTTGACCGTGCTGACATTTGGTGGCAATCTCATCTTTTGCGTTTATTACGAATGTGTTATTGTCAGACTAGATATTGATGCTTTATCTGAGGTGTGTAAACAGCAGTGCTGTGTGGGGTATCATACAGTTTTCTGAATTTTTTTGTATGTACTTTGAATGCAGATTTTTAAAGTAAATTTTCGGTTTAGTTTATGGCACTGTTTTTCTGGATGAGATTGTCAGTGCTTGTTGAAATGTAATTAAATTAGAGAATTGTCTTGTAATAACTGATAATTAGAAGAAATGACAATGTCATTTTAATATGTAAATTTCACTAAAATAGTTAAAGTGAATCTAATCATTGAATCAGCATAATGATCAAATTTCTTTGGCTGTGCTAAGGATGATTTCAATGTTCCTTGTATCTTGTTATATTTGTGGTTCTGAGGTTATAAGAGGCACATGCCAGTTTATTTTTTTCTATTTTTGCTTAAGTGTAAAGTAAAATTGATTTTGTAGTGATTCACAGGTCTCTTTTTCCAACATGTTTGGGACACACATAGTTATTTAACATGTTAACATAACTGTTTTGATATTTATTTGTTATACATTTTGAGACCTGTTGCAAAGCTTTGTGGGATTGATGTCAATCTTGAGCAACAGGTAGTGTGTATGTTACCGATATCTTAGAAATTGAGCTGTTTGTGCAAACATGCTTGCCGAACTCAGCCTGAACCCTTACTTGATCCTGCATAAGAGGAACTGCCTAAAACAAGATTAGTTTGGTGCTGGGGCAGGCCCATTTTTACGGTTTCACCTCAGCGGCGCTGGGCCAGAGACATGGAGCTATAAGGGGGGAGAGCAAAGGAGTTGTCTTGCAAGCCAGTTGTGACTACAGACTGCGCTGTGTGTCTCTTTGCCCAAAAATCAAATAAAACTGCATTGCTTCTCGACACCAAGAGTCTTCATTGTCAATTATTATCGAAGTGCCTTTTTTACAGTACAATTTTCAGACAGTCCAGATCAGGAATGAGATGTGAACGGTACACTAACCAGTTACATAACTGTGGCCGGGCTGCTCTTGAGGAGCGACCCATTTTCGTACGTGCTGTGATCCTACCATCCTGCTGCTATGAGACTCAAGGCCCTGTTGTCAGTGAAAGCTGTTTTGTGCTACAGGTATACATGTAGCACAGTAGCACTGTGTGCTTTCACAGACGACAGCTGACCGTGCCGTTCTCACAGGTTGCAGGCTCTGAGAAAGGAGAAGTCAAGGGACGCCGCTCGGTCAAGGCGTGGGAAAGAGAACTTTGAGTTCTACGAGCTGGCCAAGATGCTCCCTCTGCCTGGCGCCATCACCAGCCAGCTGGACAAGGCGTCCATCATCCGCCTCACCATCAGCTACCTGAAGATGAGGGACTTCGCCAACCAGGGCGACCCGCCATGGAACTTGCGCATGGAAGGCCCGCCGCCCAACACCTCGGTCAAAGGTAAGGGCCTAAGCCCACCTTGTATCTTCTGCTTCCTGTTCTTGTGGAAGGTTCTCCACATTTGCTCGGTGAATGCTAGCCACTTACATCATACGGGGGCGCTGACAACAGCTGTAAACTCTGTTGGCGTTGGAAGTGTACGGTATTCTATATATTCTCCAAATTGTGAATTAATAATAATTTCAAATAAGACTTACTCATTTTGAGTGGAACTATTAAGTATAGATGTTTCTAATACCTTCGTTAAGGTTTTCATAGAATAATATTTTAAAGAATTTATGTATCAATTACATTTATTGATTTATAATTTCTTTATGTCTTCTAAAAAATATATAAATCTGAGAGGTGAGATGTATGAAGGAAATACTAGGATGTTTTTTTATGACTTTTGTATTTAACATTTTTGTTATAAAGTAAAATGTACAATTAAACCGCAAGCTGAGGTGACACTTGCAACTAAAATGTAAAATTTTCTCTTTAGTGTGAGGAATGGTATTCATTTTGAGAGACATACACATCAAACCTTTGACTACTGTTTCTACCCTCACAGACTATAACACTGAAACACCTAATCTCCACCGATTACCAGTATAAATTACTTCTCATAGCACCTGTGAACTGCGAGATTAAACCAGGCATTACTCGGAATTCCTTGTGACTGGTGTATATGCAAATTTTTACATTACACCTGTATTAATTGGTTGAGTTATTTAATATTGTTTTTGCAGTTTTAAAATTTATTTATGTGCCGATAAATAGTGTGAAAATATTACACTTCCACGTAAACTGCAAAATAAACATAACCTTCAAATGCATTTCCTTTCTTGTTATGAAAGGGACTTTACCAAAATGTGGATTGTGTAGCAGGGTTAGTTAACATTGAGGGTAACGAAGAACGCTGCACACTCGTGGCTTTTCTGCGTTAACTGACTAAACGAACTGTTCGAGCAGTAACGACCCTGATGCACTTAATGAGCTAATTTTGTTCGACTGCACATCCACCGACAGATTACGTGTTATAATAGCTAGCATGCTTATATTAAACAGTTTTTGGCGTACACGCCATCAGACAGTTCAATGGCTCAACCGAGGTATGAATCTCGCTTGTTTTACGTGAAAGTTCATTCACATGTAAGTTGCCTATTTACTTCCTTTAATTGGACAGTGCGATGTAAGATGTTCAGAGGAAATCCAGAGAGGCCAGTAGACTGTTCAAATTAGGTTTGTAAACCATAGCAGTTTCTTATTTGCTGGGATCAAGGCTGCGGTTCGCATGTCTTCCATGGCCTTCAACAGGCGTGTTGATGAGAAAAAGTAACCACATTAAAATCTTTACCCCTTTAAGAGTGCAGAAAACGGAGTCTTCCACTAGGAGAAATAAACGCAAACGGAGCGTGGTCACGCCTTGGTGGTGTTCATTGCTCCTCGTTCCTGCTTGTGTTCCGCAGATGTTGACGCCGTGTGAGCTAATGTGCTCTTTCTATGACCGGCATGTATGGATGACACTCGACGGGGAGAACGTGTCGGTATTACGGCGGGTTCACACTCTGCAGTGGATAGAACATGAGCTCGCACGTTAACCAGAACCAGAGTGGACATTTAGCTCTAGATCAAGGCAATTATTTTCAGTGTTTTACATGAGCTGCTTCTGCAGGCAGGTAATTAAGGCAATGCGGCGTGTGCCAAGTGGGCTTGGGCGAAAACAAAGGCACACTTTTTAACTCTGAAAAGACGAAAACCGTGCATTTGAAGGAATAAATTGTAATTGGAAATCCTTATGAGAGGATACAGTACAATTTAGTTCGTTTTTTTTTTTTTTTTTTAAATATGCTCTTTAAAGAACCATGGCAATATCAGCAATTTGCCAAATCCTGTTGTGTTTGTTCTTCACAGTGCACAACAGATGGCATCATTGCATTGCCTTCCTTTGAAGACGGGCATGCATTTTGATGAGGATATATATATGTATGGAATAGTTTGTTTTAAAGCACCCGAGTCTGTACACAGGCAGATTGGTGTTCCATCTGTATCAAGCCATATGCACTGGATTCTGGGCTTTTGCTTTTTGTTCAACTGAAGAAAATTGCAAAAAGGTCAAAAATTAACAAAGGAATTTTATATCATTCTTTAGCTGACAAAATTTAGCGGCGTAAACCCTGCGTTTAGTCTTTTCGCATCCTTATAAGCATAATTAGTGTGGTGTTAAGTTTCATTGATGAAGACAAGGGAAAGCCAAGCTCACACACACAAGACAAAATAACCGCTGATGTTTCAGTGTCCTACAGACAGCGTCATTTTAAACTTGAATCTCAGCTCGCATGTCCATTGTTTTGTTTGTTTTTGAATGAGGTTTGTTTGGTCCGAGCCAAGGCAAAATAGACAAATAGACTCCATAGATTGTGACTGCAGAGCCAGGATAACCTTTCTTGCACAAGTGGGAAGTCTTTAGCATTGAGTTGCTTGGAGATACCAGCCATGGGTAGGTTTTTTTAAAGCTATGCACTGAATGCTAATGCCAGCGTGTGCTTTATAAATGTTTCAGTGCATTAAGGAACACGAGGAATAGCCTGTCTCAATCCGGCTTTGTTTGTGTATGCGCTCTTGACGGTGAACCGCGGCGGTAATATCATTTCTGATACTCTGGAGCCCCAGTTCATTCAACATCCCCATCTCTCGTCAGTTTGCCCATGCCTTGTCGCACGCGCCCATGTCAGCACGGCCATGAATATGTTATTACATGAGATTTGCTGAAGAAAATGACTGCTCCAGCTTCTGGTAAAGCTCTCTGCTTAATAACTGATGATTGTAACCTTTAGGGAAATTTTGGCGCAGTTTGCGGGCAAATTTTTTGCTGCTTGAGGGATGAGTCTTTGCTTAAAGGTTTAGAAGAGAAAGGCTTAATTCACGTTTTATTTTGCAAAATGAAAACAAACGTTGAGACGTTTTTTTTTTCTTACCGCAAAGGTGGCTTAGCAAGTTCCAAGCATCGTTTGAAAAAGAAGCCTCTACAGCCGTGAATGCAAATCCTTGAAGCAAGAACTGGACATGGAGTAGGTGTTGTAAAATGGTGAACACTGGTGCTTTTCAGTAATAAAAGGTCCCAATATTAATGACATCAAAGGTATTAAAAAAGTTATTATCGTAACTTGGTGCAGACGAGCCGCTCTCCTTTTGTGTCTGTTGACCTTTACCGTAATTGACCCATCAACTAATTTTTTCCTGAGCATTTTAACCGAAATTTGCTGGTCTCTGTCAGAGGTGGTTCACATGTGTTGAAGGACACCGCACAAACAAGCGTGACCTTTCTCTTGTTCTGAGGCTGGCGCATGCCTCCTGACCCCCTCCGCCACCTGTGCATTTATTATTCATGCATGCAGAGCAGTAACTCGCCGCCAAAATGCCACACTTTATTAACAGTAAAAAAACGGATGTTTCTGAGAGTGGATTTCCTGAAGCTCGTGTACTTTCAGTGTTGCTGGGCGTTTTCTCCTAGCCTCCATGCAGTTGGATACGGTTCTTGATGCTTTATATCAATGCATATGCCCAGCGCTTTCACTTTGATATGGACAGTGGTTATTGTCTTTTTCAAAGTGACTTAAAGAAAAGACATTCATTCTAAAGAGGGTAGTGTGTGTGTGTGTGTGTGTGTGTGTGTGTGTGTGTGTGTGTGTGTGT
>JABJVR010000021.1:2923782-2939164 GCA_025773905.1 Chitala chitala | reverse complement strand
CCCCCCCCCCCCCCCCCCCCCCCCCCCCCCCCCCCCCCCCCCTTGACTTACTCCCTGACAGTATATTGAATGGAAAAGTGTAGCTGAACTAGTTGTCTAATGGAACACTTTGTCCATCCCACAAGCCTCCCAGGGTTGTTCGTTTTTGTCTTTTAAATTCCTCCAAATAATCGCCTCATCCTGTCATGCAGTACATCAATGCAGCATGGATGTGTTAGCATTGCAGATGGGGGTTATGGGCAGACTGGCAGCAAAGAGGGCCCTGATAAAAGCTTTGTTTTCTGTGCGCCCACTGTGCCACTTTCATTGTTAACGGTAACGAAGGAATTAACGCATTTCGCATCACAATAGACTCTTACGACGGAGCTGCAGCAGTGGGCTGCTGGTCAGATTGTGAGCATGGCTTTGCAGTCAAAATCGACTTCCTGTATCCTTCAGCTTTAAACTGAGTAATTTACCCAGCTGTGTGGATGCAATGTTCCTTTCCCAGCTGTGGCATAAGAAAAATTGAATG
This sequence comes from Chitala chitala, assembly GCA_025773905.1. Classification (NCBI taxonomy): domain Eukaryota; kingdom Metazoa; phylum Chordata; class Actinopteri; order Osteoglossiformes; family Notopteridae; genus Chitala; species Chitala chitala. The sequence continues at coordinate 2,938,650 of JABJVR010000021.1, read as the reverse complement.
ACAGTGAGCAAAACAGCAGTAATTATAAAACTAATTACTAAATGCTGATGATGCCCATAGGCTTTGCATAACTAAAATTAGAAAAGGAAATTGCTTTTGGCTGCGTCGAAGCAGTGGGCATGTTCATGTTATTTTCTTTATTTTTTTAATGCCTACCAAAGAAAATAATTGCCATGGAAACAATTACTTGTACACCTTTTTCAGCCACAAACAGCTTCGGGACGCATTGTTTTTGGACAATGTGTTTTAATAGCTGAGAGCAGCGTACCCACTTTGTCCATAAATGGATTACAGTAATATGGAATACTTGCACCAGACAGTTGAGACTGTTTTTTTTTTTTTTTTTTTTTGCTTGAGTTTTTTTTTAGAGGTAGTTTTTCCTTTCAGGGATTTACAAGTATTGCTGTTTGGTTTTGGTTGGGTACTGTTCCAGTGTTATAGTTTTGCTGAGTTTATAGCATTTTATAAATGCATTAATTTCAAAGGCATAGGACAAAAATGAGTTTAACCACAGTGGGTTTTGGATACCTTTATGTCATAGCCAGGAGTGCCAATGCGTGTAGTGTGTGCTGTCTCTTTGGCCTGTCAACACGCCCACTTTGAGTTAACAGTTTGGTCTTGTGCGTGCATGTGTGCATGGGTGCGCGTGCATGTGTGTTTATTTGCATGTGCGTCATTGCATCAGAACGTGCAGTTGCTGAAGGTTTCCGGGAAGCATTAATTGAAAACGCACAGAAAAAAAAATTCGCCTTTATTCCTTGATGAATTCAAACACCTGAATGTAGACAAATTGGAAATAATGTAAAGCCGTCTTTTTAGATTTTAACCCCTCCTCCACTTTTACAGCTTGCGTACCATACGTAAGTTTAATGCCCTGTTTTGGTGAGTCTAGTAATTAGTCCTTCTGCAAATGCAAATGGTAAAATAATGGAGAAATAAATCAGAGTGACAGTTGGAATGAATATAGAAAGCCTTGTTTCTTACTTTGCGACTGGTCGTTTAGTCAGCTGTAGCTAATATGTGCATAAATTGATACAAAGCACCAGGCCTTTAGCTCACAGAGGAAGCGGGGATTCTATACTGTCCTAAATTATGTGTGTAACTGGAAAATTATTTTGAATATTTTCATTATAAAAATGCTAACTAAGGATTGCCGCGCCATGTCTACTACTTTGGTTATTTAAGCAAATAGCACTTCAGTGTGCATGTGTGTGTGTGCGTGCGTGCGTGCATGCTTGTGTGTGTGTGTTTCTGTTCATGTGTATGTCACTACAAATTGACTGAAAACTGTTAAATGGCTTGATTGGAGAAAAACATAAAAAGAAATATGAAGAAATATGTCTTGCATTTGACGTTTAACTGAATCTGAAGTCAACGGTTGTGAGATCAGGTTGGAGTAAAGTCCCCTGGTTGGGATCATATATGTGTCACAAGACGTGTTAGCAAGCTTCGTACCGCAAAACACGTGTGACAGGCCTTTCTCTTAGTGAATTGGGACTACTTTGAAAAGAAGGATCTGAAAACACAGCATGACGTTTAAATAAAACGAAGGGCATTTACTATTACAACTAATGCCCTTAATAATCTTGTTAGTCTGGTCTCTCTCAGTACGAGACAAATGGAACATTATTGGCTTATGGGTTGTAGTAAATAATTTAGTTTCCAATATTCTGGCTGATTTGACAGTAAATTAAAATGACATGAAAAGAGCTTGTTGAATAAAGAAAGTATCCAATCAAATTTAATTGGCTTGACTAAGGCAGCAGTAATATGTTTTATAATTAAACCATGTTGTCTTGGAGCTTTATAACCATACATGAATCAAAATGTCAAAAATAATTTCTTGATATTGTGCTTTTAAAATGCAACCATGCCAGCATTCTTTCAAGAAGGGTATTTCTTCCTCTGCTTACAAGTTAATGCTGCATGATTACACTTACTTTTTCCCCCTCAGATTTGGTACCCACTATGTATTATAACTCTTGTGCAGTACCAGTGTGGAGTGTGCCCTGTTTATTCATACCACCCATCTGTTGAGCTGCTCTGTCCCTCTGTGAGGCAGGACTGGGGTAGTGGGAGAACTCAGGCCCGAGGTCACGAGGTGGCTGGTTTCAGGCCAAGGTCGCAGAGGGCTCCGGTGTGTTTGTGATTTAAATTTGTTCACTGTTGACTGTTCCTCCCACTCTGGGACACAAATGACTCCCCTAATCATCCAGTTTAATCGCACCATTTTCTATCCCTCAATAACTAAGGCCCCTCTCAAAGGCATTCATATTGAAACCAATGGATTTCTGCCATTTAAATGTGATGGGAGGTGGGGGGGGAGGTTGGGGTGTAACGAAGGAAAGACACTGGCAAGGTCTTAAAAACGAGGCTGTTCATGCGTGAAGCATTTACCTATCGCTATCTCAACGCATGACTAACGTTTTTTTTTTTTTTTTTTGGCCACCCATTTCATTTCCTAATATCTCTAATGAGTCTTATGATAACGGACCCTCCGCCAGCACGCTTTCATCCCCGCACGTTTGTCTGAGCTTCGAGCGTCGACACTCGAGACGAGGCGGCCATGTTCAAAAGCCACTCTTGTTGAACTGTTTCTGTCGCCGTGGCTGAAAGTTCTCGTGCCCAAGGCTCAGTAAATACGAGGCCCTGGGCCTCCACCAAGAAGTGTGCCCATTACACCCCCTGCGCCACTTCACTCCTGTCGGGAGCCAGAACTAATAAGAATGTATATGTATTTATGAATTAAACATGAAGTCAGTGTTTTAGTTTTTTGGAGGCCCTCGACAAGTCGCATCTTGATGCTGCGTGCTTTGAAGTCCTCTGCCAAATCCATAGTGATTTTTCATGGAATTTGTCTGATTTTCAAGCAATTAGAATAAACATGGGCTCTGAGTGTGATGCCGCCCCTTGCAAATCTCAGATTGCCTTCATTTACGATATCTCCAAGGATCAGGATGGGCCTGCTAGCTGACGACAGGCATCATGTGAAATATACAGATTCTTTTTTTAATTTTTGTTGTTGAATTAAACAGAGGACTGAGTTGTCAAACTAAGACGGAGTATAAAGACAGAATTTGATCTGAGACTAGATGTACATCAGTGTTCTTTGAAAAAGAAACGTATTTTTTCCATTAACGGAAATTCTCAGGCCTGATTTTATTTTATTTTGTAAGGTGCAGTCTATTACAGTCGATCTGTAAGCACTCAGAGTGAAGCCTTAAAGAAGATCTCTGCTTTTGTCTTCTGAGATTTGCTTTATACCCTATAAAATACTTGCTTGACAGGGTATTTTTCACCATTAAAGTACAATATTCTCACTTCACAAATTCTCCCTAATGTGCAGGCTATGTTGACTTGGAATATGATAAACTAATTTGAGCTTTCTGGTTTTTTTTCGTGTGGTCAAGATTTTAAGAAAAGATTTTTTAGTAAGTAAGATTGAACTGCATAAATTTACACGAAATAAGGGCCACGAATGGCTAATCAGTTGCACGCAGTAAGTTTTCACATGTAAACACTAGTCAGGATTTTATTTGAAATAAAATTAAAACTAGACTTGGAAGACCATGTTTTCCATTTTTGAGCAGGTTGGCGGCCTCTGCATGTTCTGTTAATAGCAGCGTTATGAACTCTCTTTTTAACTCTCAGCTTTATTTTAGTGTCCTCTTGTTTTACTTGTTTCAGAAAGAAGAGATGCATCCAACTAGAGAATTATTTAATTGTCATATCAGGCTCCCCGACCCATGTGCAAACACTCACACACCACCCCCTCGTTTGTCTTAACGGGGGAAAATCTGCGTTTTCTCTATCTGTGTCAGACAAGCCAGACTGCCGAAGTAGGTTGCTGTAAATGAGCTGATCCCATTAAATGATATCAACTTCAAGGCACTAATGTGATATAAAGTCATTTTTCCCCCCAACAGCATTCAAATTATGCAGATCCTTTAATTAAACTTCAACAGTTTGTTGGTTTTCTATCTGTACAAGGTGGATATACACACACACACACACACACACACACACACACACACACACACAGAGTAAATGCAACACTATACTTCTGATATGATTCTGCATTAAACTGATTTTCATATTTACAATAAACTCATAAAACCAATTAAAATTGTCTTTCATCATTAGTAGATGAAGTGACGTGTTTATATACTTTACAAGAAATTACTGTAGTATTTCAGTAAACGCATACCGGAATAGAGTCAACCAATCAATCATATAAAAGAAACTCTGTCTTTAGGTATTTAGAGCTGGGACTATTGTGTGCCTACTAACTAAAAACCCTTTGTGAGTTTGTATTACAAGTACTTTTATTTATCTTACTGTACATAAATTTTAGCTGCCCGGACCATCTTAACAGGCACATATGGAATCATAAATCAAGTGTGTTTTAAGATAAGGCTGTACCGTTTCTGAGCTCCTGAATGCTCACTCCCAAGTAATTGATGCAAAATTGTGATTTACTGTTCTGTGGCCTGATTGGTTGTGTGCTTTTCTTGTGTTGTAAGGTAAAATTCAATTTGTTAGCCTTCTTCTTGCTTGTGGAACTTTGTTGAAACTGTACGAAATCTGGCGTTTTTCCATGAGGTGGTGCGCATGTAGTAGATGGAAGGTGTGGAATTGGTTTTACAGTTTAGGGTGAGTGTGATTACGCTGCGCTAGGTGTCAAACTTTGACTTATTTGGTCTTTACGTGAAGGCCTCATAGGTGGCTGCTACTGACTGTTCTCAGATGTGACTTTGTTTTAATTGCAGCTAAATGTGAACTTTATTGACAGTGTGTGGCGTTTAGCTGCAGGTGCTTTGACGGGGCTAATCGCACAGTGTGGTCACATCAGTATGTAGTGAGTGTTAACCCTGTGCTGTTTAATCTGACACGTTCCGTGGTTGTTCCTCGGGAAGTGATTGTCAGGAGCGTTATAGCTATCGCAGGAAATGAAGGTGTCCCTTCAAAGCGCTGTTGGAGAAGCTGTGTTTTCAGGAACACCATCTGCTTCCATCAGCGCAGGGCAGAGAGTCGGGTATGTCGTTTGCATTTGCGAGTCACACTGTGTCTGTGGTAGGTCACCCCCCCCCGCGTAGGAAAAGTTGTAGGAAAATGAGTGAATTAGTGCTGAATGAGTGAATCTCATCTTATTTGAGAACACCATCCCTCCGAAATCAGAGATGTTTTCACACCTGCTAATCCTACACCTCCTTCCATTCGTGTTTTCCGCAGCCACGGATTCGTGTAGACGTTGAATCCCAAAGTACATCATAGAGTATTATTCATGTTTAGTGTCTATGTTAATGTTTGATTTTTCTCCTGATTATATTCTGAGTAATTGTTAGCCATGGTGTGTAATATGATAATGAGTTTTGAATTTATATTTGTAATAATTATGTGTTATAAGAAAGCTCTGTGAGATGTTTCAACTAAGTGTGTGGCTTTGAGTTTTGCTCTCTTACCTAACATGCTGTAGGCAGGCATCTTACTCCAGATAACCACTTTTACATCTGTTGTTGATATGTAGTTGGCATTTCTTTTTACTTTGTTCTTCTTCAAGCATTTGTTATTATTTTCTCATTTTTTGCTAAGTCACGAGGTCTCTCGCATGATTACACCTGCGAGTTGCTTTGATGCAACAAAGGGTGATGAATATTGCTTAAACCGGACGACTTGGAGAGGTTCAGATAAGTGTTGCATTTGTCCAGGGTAATGGAAATGGATTAAAGTGGGCTTGTCATGAATATATGTGACAATGTGGTTTCAGATTCCAGTGCAAAGCAGCCTAATTCATTTCAGCCTGTTTCTCATGCAGGGCTGCAGACTCAACAAACCCAGCTTTGGTGTTAGTTTATTAAAGAGGAATGAAGGTAAATTGCAAGAACTCGTCATTTACTCTGCATGATTTCTTACACCTGAAACCCTTATTAGTACAATTTGATTTTCATTAGTTTTTGGAGTTCTTGTTTCTCCTCACGACGGAGCTACGCGGAATCGCTTAGGTCGAGTTGCTGGCATTACTGATCAACCCTCCGCTCTGCGCGGCAAGACGTCTGTGACGGCGACGATGAAATTAAAACTTAAAAGCAAAAACAAGAGTGACGAACAGGACAGCCCCACGCAAAAATGTGCGAAGGATTTATTCTTCGGCAACGTAACGGCTTCGGAACACGATGAAAAAGAAAAGAATGTACTTAATTGACAATTTCTTGGAAATTGCTGAAGGGAAAAACAAAAGAGTACCTCCATGTTGCCGGGGTGTAATAAGCCGTTTCTCATCACTGTCTCCGTGATTGAGCCTATACAAAATCGATTTATTTCTCGGGTAACTCAGAATAATTGAAATACAGACAAGGTTTGGTTCCAATTTACCAGCAATAAAGTTGTAATGGGGTTTTCTCTACAATTTTAGCCTTAATGCGCTCATTCTAAAGAGCAGTATTTTGCCAGTCGAACAAATAACATCAGTGGAGCTTACGACCAGTAATAGCCCCGCATTGATGCACACATTAAACTTGTTAAATCAATTCTGTAGACACTTTCTAAAGTGGACTGTCTGTTCCTTTCTACTCCAGCCTACTCAAATCCTTTTAAACTTATCAATCACTTTCATTCCCTTTTAATGACCTTGGGCTTTTAAATGATAATTATTTATACTCTGCAGATATTCCTTATTAAAAAAATGATGTTAATAGGATATATATTCATTGGCAGCTTATTACATTTGAAATAACTGCATGTTTACCAAAACCACATTATGCATTTAAATAGGAGAAGTGTAGCAGGATGCAAGCTGGATGCTTTTCGCTAGATTTTTGGACGGATTATTTATTCTCAGTGCCGCGATTGTTTTTTCCTTTGATTGGTGCTGAACAATAACTGTTTTTCTCGTTCGGTAACCTGGCCCGTCTCTGTTTTGTCGACAGTTGAAATGGCTGTACGCGCAATCATGCAGCATGTGCCGTCTGAAAGATTTTAATTATATTTATTGATGTATTTCATGAAATTAGACAGCGGGGGAATCATATCTATATATTTTTGAAGCAAACAAGAACAAATGTAAATATACTAGTTGTCGTGGGCACGCGCGTTTCCAGGAAACACAGCGACTGTCCTAAATACGTTTTCTATACTAAAAAATTACACCTAAGCAGGCCTCCGTTGTGTGTACGTTGTTCTCTGGATCAGGCGAGACCAGCGGCGTGCCCGTTATGCCCTCGGAGTCTCACGGTAATGCTTTTGGATGCTTGAGTGTGCACATGTGCACAGAAGCCTGTGGTGCTTGTGTTTATTCCCAAGGTCAAACCCAAGGTCGCTTGCTGTGCAAGCGGTAGGCAGCCTTGTACACACTGGCTGAGCGGAGGCGTGACGTCGAAGGAGTGAGGCATGGTGGCCACCCCCGATTTAACTCGGGATGGGAGGATGAGCGCCTGCTTGTTTTTGTCTGGGTGACAGAGACGCAGGTACAGTAATTAAACCGTGTCTGTGTGCTGAATCCTCTTTGCCCGGCAGCTGCTGATGCATTATAGAGACGTTGAGCTAATCGATTAAAAGCGCAGAGACAGGGGACTTGTCTGACAGCACTGTACTAAGATGAAATTAGTCAGAGGCGTGTGTGTGTGGGGGGGAGAGAGGAGGGGTGGGGGGGTGCACAGGTGACCGAGCCCCTTCTGGGAACATGCCTGGGTAAAGGGGACAGCGTGTGCTGATCCCCGTGTAATTAGGACAGCCGTGTTTCAACAGGATTTCCAAATTACGGCGAGCAAGAGAGAAGGAGATAGAGGGAATGCAGGGGACTGGGGGCTGGGGACAAATCAGGGGACACGCTTCTTTCCTCAAAACCTGGCCTCCTTCCAGCATGGCTGAAATTACACAAAATTAGTCAGCTGCCGGGGAATGTGAAATCAAACTAATTGCCTTTTGAAGTAGCCTATGTGTAGCGGCGGCGTGTAGGCCGAGATTGGATGCTGCCCGGCCGCCTGCGAGAGCACGGCACCTTAATCGATTTCACAGCTGATACTCCTGACAACCACATGTATTTTGCACCTTGTGCAGGGTTCCTGTGTCCATGTAAATTCAGTGCAGTGTTTCCAAAAGGGATGTGAGAGAGAGAGAGAGAGAGAGAGAGAGAGAGAGAGAGAGAGAGAGAGAGAGAGAGAGCAATAGAGAGAGAGAGAGAGAGAGAAAGAGAGAGAGAGAGAGAGAGCAAAAGAGAGAGAGAGCAAAAGAGAGAGAGAGAGAGCGAGAGAGAGAGAGAGAGCGCAAAAGAGAGAGAGAGAGATTCTCTTACCTCATAGAGGTGCGTTGCTCTCCTTCGAGCCCAAAACCAGTCAGCTCTTGCCAAAGGATGAGTATCTCTGGAATGAGAATCTGATTTAGTCAAGGGCAACAAATAAAATCTGGAACATTCTACAAGCGCATCTTTTATTTAAACAACAGATGTCATTGTAAGCCTGCCCTGGGACGAGCGTGTTCGGATGTGATCTTGCCTTTAGTCAGCTGATAGGGTTTCTGTAAGCCTGGTGCTTCCATTGTCTTGCTAAGAGTCCATCACACAGGGCTTTGTGATTACAGTCCTGTAAAGTGGAAAGAACTAAGCCTTGGTAGGAAGGCTGTGTGTGCACAAAGGTCTTTGCCTGGTTGGGCATTATAACGCACATTGCTCTCTCCTTCCCTTTACTTTCCCTGCACTGACACGTTAATTTCCCGTGCATTTTATGAGTGAGTCAGAAGCATTTATCAGCTGGGTGTTATGTTACACCACTGCGAACATAAGGCCCCCACCATTTCTGTTAGGTCAGGTTGTTGGGGGAAAAAAAGTGAACATTTCATCTGAGTGCATAATGACAGCAGTTAGAATTGGTTCACGGAGGTCTATCGCTTCCTGCACTGGGATCACCACGGTTTACTTTTGTCTGGCTATGCAGCTCTTCGTGAGCGTGCTTGGCTGGTGCCGGGCCGAAACAGAAGGAATTATTTTTGAAGTTCTTAAAAGCTTGTTTGGAATGTTCGGCTGTCTCTGAAGTGGAAACACCTTTTCGTTTCATCCTTTTGCAGCACGGTGTTCGGTGTGAATTGATGACGATGAATTCTTGGCAAAATCCACCCCGGCACCGGTCTTGTTTATAACTGTGCTGTCTGTACAGAGCAGCAGCACACCGTACACCCAGGGATGCATACGCCAAGCTTTTAATTGGGGAACAGATAAAAAAAAGAGCATCAACTTTGTCCCTGGGCTTTCCTTGATCAATAAAGAAGAAATGCTGTGAATTTAAAGTAGACAGGTCATTTCCTTAATGCCCATGCTCATCTCTATCCAGAGGTGAGCTTTGCATGGTTGTCTGTGAGACACTGTGTCCTACACGAATGTCAGGTACCTCCCAGGAATGCTATGCAAATGTATGTCTTGTTATACCTTGTGTGTTTTTATTAAACAACATCAAATACAAACAATGTAAAATAAAATGTGTTTAAATTAAATTTGTTGTATTGTTTTAATCGCTTATTTTACATTGACACAGTTGCCTTTTTAAATATCTAAGCTTATTGATTAGTGTTTTTTTCTTTTGAATATTTTTTTTTCTCTATTCTTGTTCTATACTGGTTACTTCTTTGAGTGCTGTATTCATAAATAATCCATAATTATAATTTAAGAAAATGCTACACGAGTGCAGTTGAGCGTTTTATGAACCAATGAGAAACGTCAAATTAGAACATCCTGCATTGAGGAAAAGCAGTATGGTGGCCAAACAACATTTGCACTGAGTGTAAGGCCGGGGTGCAGACTTTTTCTCTGTGGGTTTGCAGTGAAATCTCAAGTTAAATATAGAGCTAAGGAAGATTATTTTCTGTCTGATTAGTCTGATGTAAAATGGAAAATACCTTTTGCAGAAGCCAGGGCCCGTGAAAAGTGTTGATGTTTGCCTCATTACTCTGCAAAGTCAGCTGAGAAATGCAGCTTCTTTGAGGCCAGGGCTTCACCCGTTGAGCTGTTTGCTGACACACAGACTCCCCACCACTGGCACCCCCCCCCCCCCCAAACTAATGAGCAAACGGGGAACACCTTCTGGCACCGTGTGCCTGAACGCCGAAGACACGGGACTGGAAGCTGACGTCTGGAACATGATGCATGATGGGGACAGACATGTCCCTATGACCACATGTTTCTGCATGAACTCACTTAGTGCCACCCTTAATCGCTGTCCTTAACTAACATCCTTCAATGTGTGTGTAAGAGTGGTATTGGTAGGTTGCGACCATCCTGGTTTTGCACGTTCTTCCAGCCAGTGACTAGGCTGAATGCTAGACTACACCCTTAGACCACACCCATCTCTTACTTGTTCTGTCTTTTTTTTTGCAGACTGCCTAAGACCACCAAGAAAATAATATATAATGCTTTTAGTGTTGTAGTGTTGTGTTTGAAAAATATAAAACATATATATAAGACATATTAGACATATCTCACACATATGGAACTGTTCTTTTTGCTGTACCAACACATTTTTGGCACCATCGGGTAATAAATATACCTTGCACATGGATTTAAATCAAAGACATTTTCAGCAGCAAAGACCTTTTGGTTGGCCAGATGCTGCTGGAGTGCCGGTTCAGTTCGGCTGTATGATGGCAGCCCTGAAGACATAGGCGCTGGTGGAAATAAAGGAAGGGGAATTCTGCTTCACGTCAGCCTGTTTCAGTCAGCTGTGTGTTTACTCTGTCCTGCTAATTTAATTCTCCAAGTGGAAGGGCACCTTGGAAAGAGATTTTATCTGTAACCATGGATGTTAACAGGCAGAACACTTTGCATCGTTAAAACACCCACTGTAAGCAATAATAAAAACATTGTAGCACATTTCTGTGTGTTTACTAACAAAGCCTGGCGCTCTACACATTTGCTCGATGCTTCAAGACGGACACTAAAATTAGTCCTTGGCTGTGTTATAGTTCCCCCGTTCTCAATCCTCTGTCTCTCTTTTTAGTGCATGATATAAAGTGTGCAACCCGCCTCAGCCAATCTTGTTTTCAGTAGAGCAGTTAAACTATTTTATGGTACGCACCCTCAAAGCTTTAGAGTCTTAAATTCTTCCTGTAATGGTAGATTAATTTCAGGCTGCCTAATGCAATCCAGGACAAAATACTTTAAATGCACTGAATGGGGGGTTGGGGGGGGTAAATCAAACGATGCCCAAAAGCATCCTTCCCATCTCAAATGCCATTGACACTTTCCACAGTAAGCATCAACTAGTCTAAGTGACCTGTTTAATGTGTTTTATTTGTGTGTTACTGTGGGCGTCTCAGAGCTGCACTGTCTGCCTCCTTCTTCGTTGCAGCTGGGGCAGGTGAGTTCACCGTGGTCTTGTGTCTGCTATAGTACAGCGTCCTGCTTCTGTGTCAGGGTATAGATGAGGAGCACTCATCAGGCAGAGCCGGACCAGGTTTTACATGTTGCACACAGTTGTTTGAAGCAATCAGTGGGTGCTGCATCAGTGTGCTGCAGTGTTCAGAGCTCAGACAGACGCAAAATTACTGTTTTGGTGACTTTCTTTCTGTGCTGATATTTTATGGCGCTCGTGTTTCTGTACGTTTAATCAGAACAGAAATTAAATGGTTGATAATAAATTTCCAAAGATGAGTAAGAGCTAAATAAGTGTGACCTAATGTGTGATCATGTGTCACATCCCTTGACTTCTGTGATGGACGTCTGCTCTGTCCAGGGTGTTCCCTGCCTTGTGGCCTTGTGCCTCTTGCCCTGGGTCCCTGCATAGGATAAGTAGGTGGAAGATGGATGGATGGATGGATGGATGGATGGATGGATGAATGGATACCCTTTGTGTAATTAATTCCTGCCTCATGAATGTTTGTGTAAACCTGAGTGTTTTATGAGTTTTTTCCTTTAATGTCTTTTTTTGATTTGACCTCCATGTAATACATTGGCAAAGCCTGTCTGAAACAATATATTTAAGTATTTAAGTCAATGAGTGAAGTAATACTTCAACTTAATTCAACATTTTCAGTAATATGACTTGTGCCGTAATGGTTTATAATTAATTTCCTCCCCCCACCTTGAAATATAGTGCTTAGTGCAGTCAGCAGGCTCCATAGCTTTATAGACTACATAACATTCATTTCAAGCTCTTAATTGTGTTTAAATAAAAATTGGCTCCGTGGCACGATGAATTGTGGGAAGGAATCAAACCACCCAGCATGTCCCAGACATGTGAGCCTGAAAATGCAATTTGGCGGAGACGCGCAGAGCGGTTCAGAGTTCATTAATTTTTACTGCGCAGGTAGCTCCACTGAAGTGGGACTGATTTGTATTGAAATCTATCTGGTGGCGCGCACAAATGCTAATCTCTGTGTTATTTATCTGGCTTTATGGCGAGTGCGGATCAATGTGCAGGTGCAATCCTGTTGCTGTCCCGCGGAGCTGGGCTTGCCCCCCCTGGAACACAGCACTGGCAGCCGCTGATTGTATTCTGTTTCCCACACGTCGGCAAAGTGAACTGGCTTGAGATCAGTCCTGCTTATGGAGACGAACGGATGCCTTTACTTGACAGACCTCTACGCTTTTATAAGACTCCCGTTTGGAACTTATTGGCAACCTCACATCGTTTGCGTACCCGCAACTTTACATGCCAAAAAGAAATGCGTTGTTTTTGTTTAGAATGTTATCTGCAGGGTCAGGGATAAAGCAAAAACGAAACTTGCCGACTTTGTGTGATCATCATCTACAAGCTTCACGCATGTTTTGCATGTGTCAGTACTTAGCTGTGTGAGACGAGTCGAGCTGACGTTTGTTGTCCACGTGACTAATGCATTTAAAAGTTTGAAATTGAAATTGCCTACTCACCTCAAACTTGCCCTGAAAATTACTGCGAGAGAGAACATTTATTGCTGGGAAATTACACCGAGTGCAGGGGAGTTTGTATTTTACATGTTATCACTTCATGTTTTCCTATATCAGCACGGCTCTGAGGGCAGCACCGGTGAGCTTTTTTGTTCCAAAAATGTGCTTTGCATAACTGCTGAATAACTACATTTTAGTTAAATGCAAAATACCAATTACAAAGCAGTGCCCGTAAAAACTCATAGTGTAAGGAAATTAAACAAAAACTCACTCTTTTTTTTTGTTTGCTGCTGCATAGCCAACGAAATTGTGTTTGCGGTCTAAAAACATGAAGTATATCGGTTTGTGTGTGTGTGTGTGTGTGTGTGTGTGGGAGAGAGAGGGAGAGTGAGTGTGTGTGTGAGAGAGACAGAGGGGGTGTGTGTGTGCATGAACGAGTACAGCGTGCTATAAGGCCATAGTTCAGCCTTTGCTTGCACTCTGGGTAATATTTGACCCTGCGGAAGGTGCTACTGTGAAGAAGAGGAGAACAGGCTCAGGTGCAGCTCTGTCTCCTGTAAGACAAGCCTCTCCATGGGAGCTGCTGGCCACAGTTGATAGCAGCCCTTTCCCATTTACCATGCAGCAGTCTAGAGCTGACAGAGGTATTTCTAACTTTCTCCTTTCATCACTGGAGCATGCCGTTGTAGGTTAGTCCCTAATTACTCTCATACTGAGATGTTCCAAATATTCCCCTGGTGGTAATATTTTTCTGCCTGAATGAGTCATTATGTTGTTTGGCAGACTGAAACACCAGCCTTTAAGTGTCGGAACACTATACCTCATGTAGTACCCAATCCTTTTCACCTGTTTCCCCTTGTCTTTGTCACTCCGTCTGTCTTTCTCTTTCCTCGCTGTTTCACACACACTCTCTCTCTCTCTCTCTCTCTCTCTCTCTCTCTCTCGTTCTCTCTCTCTGCTTTCACTCCATGTTAGCTCTGTATTCTTCTTTCAGTGGCCTGTCTCTCTGCAATGACAATGCAGCTTTTATTACCTGCCTTTGTAGACAGCCAGTCCCTGCCTTATACAGGTTGTAACGTTTTGTTTTAGGCAGCATTATTATTCAGTTTTTCATCTCGCTGAGCCGTTCGCTGCCTGCACATTACAGTTAACGCAAACGCTTAATAATTTACATGCCGTAAATGTCGAGACATCCCGGGCTATAGAGGGGGGATAAGAAGGCACTTTGGATGGAATTGCAAAGTGCATCAGCGTGTTAGCAAAATCACATGTGATCTTAGGCAGGTGAACCCCCAAGCCCCCACCTGGATTCTGTGAACTATTGCTGGGTTGAAAGTACACAAGAGTCTCGCACATCATGGCTGGTAACCATTTAGAGTAAAAATGATTTAGAAGACTCAGGCCATAAACGGACGACTGTTCGATTACCCGTTGACGTGGCGTGAGGCAAGCGGTTCAGTCCAGGGAAACACTAAGCATTCAGTCAAAGTATAAATATACAGGTTTTTTTTTTTTTTTGTTAGACGGCCACTTGATGGAACATGTTCAGCTGCAGGCCACATCTGTTAATCAGCTGAACAGATGGATTTGCTTTCATTCTAACAGCGTAGTGGTACCTGTAGAATGAACACAGAGCAAGAAGCACAGGTGAACTGAAAACCAAGCGCTGCAGTCTGACGTCCTGCTCAGACAGCGCTAGCCACCCGTTTGTCACGTTTACAGGTTTTGTCGTGGTGTGTGTGACGATATCAAGATGACTCCGCCCACAGTTTAAGATAGACTCTTCTGTTACACACTTATTTGTCTTTGGGCTTAGTGGTTCCAAGCTGGCCCTCAGTGCTCATCTGCTGACTTTGTATCAGAATCAACCTTTGGATCTCAGAAGATCGGGAGCACTGTGGCTTTTTTTTTTTTTTTTTTTTTTTTTTAAATAACTTTTGCTAAACCCGCCCCCCAAAATTTTTTAAAAAAACATTTTTGATTTTCGGAAGGTGGGAAAAAACACAAAAGGGGTATTTTTT
>JABJVR010000021.1:2908835-2923682 GCA_025773905.1 Chitala chitala | reverse complement strand
GTTTCAATCTGGGCCTCAGTGTTCATCTGGTTTATTTTTTTAATTATAAAACTTTTGTTATCATTATTTTGGGTTGAATTTGGGTTTTTTTTTTTTTTTTTTTTTTTTTAATAGCAGTTTGGCTCTCCCGGCCCCCTACAGTTGTGAATCAGTCCTTGTTCGTTTGCAGTCAGGTGGCAGACAGCTCTCAGTGTGTATGTATGCCCCTCGACCACTAGAATAAGTTTATTAACAAAGGTAAAGCCATGCACTTCAGTACTGGATTGTTTATCTTCACAGAATTACCGTAGGACGGCCTGGGCTCCGCGTCTCAGCCAGAGATGAGGTTAGCGGTAATAAACGCGTTTCCAAATGAGACAGGGTTTTTTTTCCATTATTCTGTTCGGTCTTCTGGTGATATCGATTCACGTGGAAATTCCCTCCTTGAACTTGACCTCGCTCTCGGTGGTCGGTGTGAACTTCTCCCTTCTCACTGGACATCAGTATATACCCCGAGCATCGGGGATTAGGACATATTTTCGTGTAGATTTATGCAGACCTCTCTATGGTGCCTTAGTTTGTGAAATTACAACATGATATATGCACATTTTTTCGGACAGATAGAAAATACTATATACTTAGCGTAGAAGCCATGGTATTATATTCAGAAGCAGAATATGCTCAAAGTGAAATTTTCCGGAGGTAAGAAGTTAGAGTAAATGTCTTCAGCTTTGGATCATTGTCCTCTTGAAAGGCACCTTCCCTTTCTTGACGGCTGAGCAGACTGCGCTCACAGGAATATTCTGTGGCTTCCATATTTTTTTCTGCTCTTTCTCCTGATCTGTGCTTTTCAATTTATCCCTGACTTGCTTTGAAAGCTCCTCGGTATTCGCGGATGACTGTTTGCTTTAAATTCCCTTCCGGACCCAGAAGCCTAAAAGAATATCTTTTATTCTCAAAATCAAGAGAAACATTACTGCTCACAGACAGAAGCCATGTGACTAATTGTATGGGCTGTTAATGAAATGCTGAGCACCTACATTAATTTTGGTTTGGTACAGTGCGGGGTTTAAATGCATACTAAAATTGTGACGATCTGTTTATTCTTTTTATGTATTCTGGTTCGAATGTGTGAAGTTCGGTATTCCAAATATTAATTGTAACTTCAAAGTGTCACACCTCTGAACCTAAATCAATAAAATGTAAAATTATGCATGTGTCTAAATGATTTTTGAAGCCCCTGTATGTGCAATCAGTTTTATGTATCACAGCTGAAGTTCTGAGGATTTTCATATCAAGTATTTGTATTTTATGAAGTATGATTAAAGTTTATCTGTTAGAGGTAGTCAAAGGTAAAGCTTTTTTACAATGTGATGGGAAAATTTCGGTAACCGTGCTTGTTAATGGGGAAAAGGACCGGTTTTTACTTTGTGTTTAGGAACCAAACCTGTCTGCTGTGTAGCTCTTTGAAAGTAAACCTACAAATGCAATTCTCTCTTTTAGACTGTGGCTGCCTTGCCCGGGTGGGTGTCAAAATGTTTTTGCCGTTTTAGTGGCATCATGGATGGGGTTGGTGTGGAAACATCTCATGCGTGTGCAGGCTTCCAGAGTTGCCCGTTGGGTCAGATGGGAAAGAGCGCAATCAGCAGTGTTGGCGTGTTTTAGGAAGTGTTCTCGTGGCATCTTGTCATCAGCCCAGGGCACAGCCTTCTTGCCGGGCCTAATCAGCAGCTTCCAATCAGTCGGAACCGCCACGCGGATCCGTCTCTCGGCGACCTTGCGCCGGACACCTTCTCAGCGTTCAGCTGGCGGACGCTCTGCAGGCCTCCTGTGTTTTCACAGCAATGGAAAAAAAGAAAACAGCTTTGAAAAGGTCTCTCTTTCAGCTGGCTTGCCTTTTATGCATTCACGCATTTCATTTCTGCTTGCTGTCCTTATGTTTTTTTGATATGAATCGCAAATGGACAATGGTTGTCATCCAGCTTGCTTCGCAGGGCACTTACAGAGCCCTCTTATCCATGGATCTGCCACTATTGTTTCTCATGATGAGGAGAGAAATGGCAGAATGATAAAAAAATGAAATCACTTCAGCGGGGACTTTAGAGCCACTAGAACCATTGGTGGGCAATTATTCCGCAAAGAACGGCACTCAAGGTATAATCTCGTGTCGCCGCAGAAACTGAGCTGGAATTTCATTTCCTCACATGCTCCACGGGCATTTGTTCTGAATTTCAAGGTTTCTGTGCAGCAGATTGTCATAGCGATATGTAGATGGCACAGAAAGGAGAGCTCTCGGGAACGGTAACGTCTGCACAATAGGCTCGTCTCTGGGAATTTGTGAATGAGAGTGGAAATAGCGTTTCAGAGGGAACCCAGCAACAGAGATTTAAAGGGATAATGAAGTATCTCTTTTCAGCGGGGTGGCAGAGTGGTGTGTGTTTGTCGTAGAGTTCACGGGTTCTGTTGTATTGGTCACTAAGTCATTAGACACGTGAACAAGTAAAATCACGTTTGTGCTTACCTTGAGTGAAATAAACAAGAGCCACAGTAAGGTACAGAGGGGTTTGAGAAGTTCACAGCGTGGTGGCCTGCAGAAGGAAGGTGAGAGTAGGTAAGTAAGCATGAAGTGAAGGGCCTGTTCCATGCTCAATTGCGATGTGCAAGAACTGGCGTTATGACCCTGAAATGCAGCCCCAATGCAAACGTGTGCTTGATATTTTCTTTTGTCGTCCACCAAAGGAAATGGCATCAGATTGTCCGAAATATATACGCGAGAACATTTGGCTTTCTAATTTGCAAGCACAGATAAAGAGCCGTTTGCTGTCTGTATAATGGGCTGCTTTAGTGTTAGCGAGCGTTGCGGTGTACCGTTAGTGATGAATGCCTGCGATTTCCTGCTGTTCACACTGGCACTCTTGCTGGCGCAATAGATGCGCTCTAACATCTTGTTTAGGTAGGCAGGTGATGTTACCTTGTAGCAAGCGCTTTTGTGACCTGCAAATAGTGGCTGCTCAGAATAATGCTACTAAAATAGAATTATTAATATATTTATAAACAAATTTGTGATTTTGTAGCGCATTTTTTAATTCATTCAGTTTCATTTGAAATATAGGAAAGTTTACTGTAATTTTAAGCAGTGGTGAGTATAAATGAAATTTTGCATTGTAATGTGATGTGAAAGCATCAGTGATTTCTGTTGATGACAAACTCAAAGGCACTGTTAAATCTATGGTGGTTTATTGCCTATATTCTTATTTGAAGGAAATACATAGTAAACATTTTCCCATCCATGTTCTCAGATTCCCTGAAATCTGTCCACGGACCTCTTGGTGGTCCATGGATCCCAGCTTAAGATCCCCTGCTGTAAAGACTGATATTTGTAGAAAAAGCATATGTATTTATAGAGTTATGAGTTTAAATATATAAAGACATATTAATGTTAAGGTATAGCTTCACTAGAACTAAGTTACATTGTTAAAGTCCTCGGCAAGAATAGTTAGGTTTTATGAAATTTCCGGTAGTGTATGCAAAAAATATATGATCAGATCTCGTGGCTATAGTATCACTATTTTAAAGTGGAATGGCAGTAAGTCTTTGGACAAAATCAGACACTCCAATGTGACCTCAGTTTTGGTTTCCAAAAATAAAAATTTTCGGTCTCCTGAATCTTGACTTTTACTATTACTGTTATTTGTCTTGAAACAGTATTTCGTTTTTTATTATTGCTATTTTTTTGCCTTTAGTGTGAAACCTGCTTTCTCCGGTTTAAAATATTTTCCTGTTTACAGAGTGCATTGTTATTATCAGAATTTTATTTTTGTGATGAAAATGTGTATACAACAGATATGTAGTATAATTGCTATGTATATTTTTTTGCGTAACACATGCTCTACTCAAAACAGTTTCTAACTTTAAAATGAAATTCCACAGTCCCGTAGCAGAATCCCGGCAAACAGATGAATTTCCGATTTTTGTTTTTGATGCAAACACGCATTGTCGATAATACGTAACACGTAGGACAACCATTACACCATAGAGAAACAGATTATTTTATAGTAATGAATATAAAGTGTGAAATATGTTGGAATATAGAGCAGGTAATGTAGGTCGGAGCCAGGATTTATGCCGTCTTTAATTACGTTTTATGACCCTGTAGGGGAGAAGGTGTCAGTGACACGGGCTGCTTTAGGTCTTCACCGATTCCCACATCTAACGTTTAAATAGAAAATTTCCTCGTTCTTTCCATGCTGCGAAGAAGCTAACAGCCTGTACTGTAGTTGACTTTGGCTGTGGCATGTTGTTTTACATTCCTGTTGTGTGAATGTCTGAGACAGCCACTCCCCCCCGTCACGCCCCACTCGTTGGGGAGGTTGGTGACACAGGACAGACCAGCAAGTGGGAGTCAGGGCGTGAGCATGAAAACAGAACAGCTGTTTTGGTAGTACGCACATCGGGGCACAAGTAAATAAAAGGTTTGCTGTTTTGCCTCGTAAGACACTTGAAAAACACTGCATCGGTTCCATGTATAGAATAAAATATTGCCATGAAACGCGTCACACGTGGCACAGAACCACGTATGAGATTGATGACCCGGTCACAACATCCTCCTCCCAAGACAGATGGTGGTCACGCCCCTTCTTTCCCTTTCTGAAATGGGAATTATAAAAGGCTGCTGTAAATTTTTTACATGGTGATGGAAACTAAGTTAGGCTGTCTGCGTTTTGGGGTGAAGTACAAAAACCAACAGTTGCTTAGTTTTTTTTCACTTGGGTGTTCTTTAAAAAATGTTTGAAATGACTTTCAGTATAAACTGTAGGTGAATATAAAAATCTATAAAATGAGTGAGCCAATTCTGTCTGTCTTCTTAATATCCAAGTGGGTAGTACTGACCATTAGGCATTTTAAAGGCCCAGGTTGACTGACTGATTAGATAATGAATAGGTCTGTAGATTCTCAAATATTACGAACACCGATGTATAATGTGCTTTGATGATCTGAGGTTAATGTAAAAATATTAACAATATATAACAGACAGGTTTTCTTGAGGGTTTTCTTCTGCAATAAATTTGACTCAGTTACACTAATATGTTTAGTATGGCTAAATGAAATACCTGAATAAATGTATGGGTTTGGGTCTTGTAAGCCCCTAAAACAAACTTTGGAGAATTTTACTCTGAGTGTGCACAAGCAGACTGAGTTTAAAAGAACCATAATAACATTCATTAAACCCTCATATCTAAAATTATGTCCACTGATTGAAAAAAACCCAGGTTGATTTTATCCTCACATTAAATAACAACAGTGAATAAGATTTTTATACCAAATTCTTTTAGTATGTATGTCTGTCAAAATGGGCAAAGGGTCTGAAGGGGTTAAAACATGCTAGATCAAAGTATATGGAATTTCCTTACAAGATCACTGGAATGGAAATCCAGGGCATCTAAAGTGAAGATGGACTTAAAACGATTCATATTTAAACTACATTCATTAGTTGTATATTTCACTAGACCTTGAAAAGCAATGTGCATATACTGAGTACTATAAAAACAATCATAGAATGTTCTAATGTTATATGAATATAAAGTATAAAAGTTGAATTGTTTTTGTTTTGCTGACATGTTACGGAAATGTGATGTTTATGTAGTCAGTCATACACACAGAAATACAGTAGACCTTATATTATCATTTATATTGTTGAGAAAAATGTAGGAAAAATCTTTGACCGCAAAATAAACGTTTGCTTATGTCGTGTTAAAAAATAGAAGTATACTTTTTTAACTGCTTTGGATAAAGAAGCATATAATTATTGACAAATTGTACCACTTAAAATTTAATGATGTAAATGAGCAGAGAGGAGAACAGTGATTATTAAACAGGTCATCGTGATAGCTCTTAAGAAAAACTAATTAAAACAAATGTTTCCACCTCTATTTCTATCTCTGTGACTTATTAAAAGGCAAAGAAAAAGCCACTGTTAGCTGCGGCCAGTGCATAGTTTAATGATCTGTCTTCAATTTAGGAAAACCCCCCAGTGAAGAACTAAAAGTATATAGTAAGTTGGGCAACTTGTCATAAATGTAATTATAATTTTAAGAGTATTTCTTCAGTGGTTCATCCATTGCTGTGCTGTTTTACATTAGGGCTCAATGTTTTTTTTTTTTTTTTGGAAGAGATACTCAGAAAATTTATCATCTGTTTTTTCACATTTCAGATTATTTTTGATAAGTGTTTGAAATTTTCAAGACGACGAACTTCCCAGTGCCAGCATGTCAGCCTTGGATATGATATTTGTTGGTAATTTATAGTCAAATTCAGCCATATTTGTTTTACAGAATGGAAAACATACAATCAAATTCAATAAATATGTATGACTACAAATATGCACATGTGTTTAATATTTGCACACTCCATTTTGCCTTGAGGTACATTTCCAGCTGTGCACATCTGCATGAGAATACTTAATGTATTTTCCTTATTTTACAGTATTATTATTAAAGCAAGATAATTTTTGTCATTGCAAAATGTACAAACAGCTATAGCTGTTTTTCTGTTATTGTAAAATTTAGTTCATGCTGCTTTTAACTTATAACGGCAGTAATATGACAACGTTAATAGAGTGGTGTAACAGTATAATAATAACACGTTTCTATCAAATCTTGAGAGAAAAGTGAGAGTTTAACAAATTATATGTAGCATTAGACACATTTTTACTGCCTGTACTGATTATGTATAACACTCATATATGAATCATATATATATATATATATATATATATATATATATATATATAACTGCAGTTGTTTTTCTGAAGAAAGCAGGGTGATTGGTGCTGATTTATGTACTGCTAAAATACTTGTCATTTTACAACAGAGCTGACGGCAACACGGTTTTCAGGCATCTTTGCGGACACCTATGTGGGAAGTGAGGAGGAGAGTGAGGTCCTGTGATATGCCTGTGTGTCTATCAGACCTTGCGCATGGGGGGTATCACACAGCCTTACAATGTAACATTAAGGAGGGCTCAGTGTCGTCTGGCTTGCGGCTGAGAGGTTTTGACAGATTGATGAATTAGGACTGACACTTGCCAAAATGGCTGTCCTCTGAGTCAGCTGCCAGTTGAGCATTTACACCCCGTTAATTGAATTGGCAATTTGTGTAAGAGTACCTGCCCCTGAGCCCTGCTGTAGCAGAAGTTGCCATTTAGCCACCTTAATCCAGAATTTGGGAATAAAGTCGGTAAGCTTCACAAGAAATCATTGCAGATTTTAAATGACAGTCAGCGTCCCTGCTTTCAGTTTTCCATTAAATGTGAAATAAATTAACAATAGCAATAACACAGACTTATAAAAGCAAAAGTTAAATTGACTTTCATGTAACAGTGCAGTTTGAAATTGCCACTGTTCTAAGAGTCAAATTATATTTTACAAACCTACGCCAAATCAAGTTTGTAGGCTTGTAGACCATATACCGTATATTAGATTCCAAAAACTACTGCAAACAGATATTGTTACAAAATTACTCTGGTGTTCATTACATTAAATACAATGTTTTTTTGTGAAAGCGGTACTAAGATGAAAGAAGCTATTTGTGTCTTTAGTTTTTAGTTTGTTTCAGAAAACATTTTTATATACTTCAGCCATGTTCTTTCTACAAACCCACTGCACCTCCAGAACCTGCCTCAGGTCTGTTTTAAACTTAAAAATGCTAACTGCTTTCGTTTCATGTGTATTGGCTTATTTGCTGTTTTTGTTACGGTTTTCATCTTAAATGTAAAATTGTATGTTGGCTAGCGTTAACCAAGTTGAAACGATGTTTTTGTATTGGATAAATGAATGGATACGTGTATTTTAATGAATGGAAATTTAAGTATGATGAAGAAACAGTAATAGCATTTGTTGTTGAAAGAAGTGTCAAATGCAGTTATCTTTGCACAACGCTGGTCATTTTAGCACTTTGTTTAAAAACAAACAGAAGAAGAGCTCAGATTAGAATAATATGAAATTATGATTTTAAAAATATGATTAAATACTGCGTGACAGCTGTCTGAATGAAATGTTTAATTTCGTAATCGCTGAATTAGGTGGCCGTTTTACGGGTTAAATATACAGCATGCCTGACTGTGTTGTCCAACATTGTGAGTGTAGGATTGCAGTCATGATAAAATAAAAAGTGGCACGCCAATTTAATCATCAAATGTGGACTAAATTCTGTAATTCTGTGCATTGTCTGTGAATGTTTGGAAATACTGCAGCTAACTTGGCGAGATAAAACGAACGTAGTAAAATGTAAGTTGTAATTTGTGCGAAATTCATCAGCATTGGAGAGTTTAGGTGCTGTTTGGAAGCTGGGCTCAGTTGTCAGTGCAGTTAGCTAGCAGGAAAACAGCTGAAGGCAGAACCACTCCAAATGGTGCAGTCACCATTTTCACTGACGTGTGGACCTTTGCCCCACCAGTGGTGATTCACACTAAATCAGGTGATGTCTGTACTTTCTCAAGAAGGACAAGCCACGGAGTGTTTACAAAATCTGGATGTTGAGCTGGAGTTTTTCAGAGTTCTTCCATTGTTGCTGTTACTGGCAGTCACTGGATGAACATGCTATGCTTACTTAACAGTAACGGAGTACTTTGTTAATTTTCTGCAATTAATAAACTGGATGCAAGATGATTTTCTGCTTACTATTACCATTGCTCTGTTGGTGAGGTGCAAAATTTATCCTAACAGGGGTTGTGCCAGAGCATGAGATTTCTCAACAGTATGCTCAGATATCCTTGAAATCTCTGGGTATCAGCAAAGAGTAAGCCTAGAAAGTTTAGCTTGGAACACTCTGTACTTTCATTCACTTTCATCAGTGGATTCACATAAATTTTAGATAATTTACCATTTCCTTGGAGACGGCTAAAGACGATTAAATATTCCATGTAAGGAGTTCCTGCGTGAATTACATTTTTTTTTTAATTCTTTCAACATCATGTCAAAAGATTAATTTATTAATTGCTATTTAAGATAGCATTTTATGTGTAATCCCAAAACATGTGTGCCATGAATAATACATGTATTTGTATTTTTCCCATTTTATTTTTGTCTTTATTGGACAATTATTCAATTTCTTTTATTCCAGTGACCTAGAAAAATGGCATTTGTTCATTAATAATTTTTAAATGCATATATTCTTAAATCCTCAGAATGTTATTGTATGGTTGTATTTTGTAAAAAAGCTGACAGTTATCACTATCAGATAGGTTGAACACATTATTTTCAGCTCTTCTGTGCATTTAATTAATTTTATTAATTTAGAGGCAGCTTTGTAATGCTACTGTTGTTGGTGTGCCTGAAAGAATTTTGTCAAGGTCAAACATTATTATTAAAACTCATTTTAAAAAACAGTACTTTTGTACTTAAAAATGTAGTATATCTTTTTTGTTTTATTCATATTACTGTGACGATTGTGATAAAGTCTGACCTGAACAATGTCAAAACATCGCATTTTTCGGAGGAAATTGCATGCATCATAAAGTTGTGCAAATCTCATAATGTCACCACTGTTCAAACCGCATGTATTACTGCTGCATTGTTACTCTGGTGTTTCTCACACATTTCCAAGCTTTTTCTACTGAAACAGGTTTTAAAAAGGACTTTGTTGTGTCTAGCTTATGTTAGTTAGCAGCCAGGACACTAGGGGGAGTAACTGGTATCATGGCTTAAGTAAGGGCTGAGGTGTTATCTTTGGCTGAGGTGATATCGTTGACTGATGCTATGTTGAATGATCATACGTATTAAAACCGTTCAGAGTTATCCATCGCTTGCTCTACATTTACTTGCTGTTGGTCACGACACACTTGCTGGTATATCTAATTAGAGATATGTATTATAAACTGGTTTTCTGTACTGTTAATTATTTTGCAGAATATCGGTAAAAATTAGTTTATTAGTAAATTAGCACTAAAGGTAGAAGCATTTGTTTTAACACATAATACAATTTAACATGTTAAAAATATAGTACAGTACACCTGTACTGTATATGCTTTACTCACCCAAATAGTGAATTTTTTGTATACGTTTTTGAGATGTCATAAAGTCGTTTTGTCATAAAGTCACTGGCGTTTGAACGAATTACCGACGCTATTGAGATCCCCACTGTATTATTATGACCGTAGATACTTTTCCAATAATTTATTTTTTCAAACAAATATGCTCAAGTATATTGTCTTAGTGTTGCTTAGTGTGTTTTTCTTGATTAGTTAAATTTGAGCTTGGTTTGGGTGGGAAAAAAAAATCAAAAGTTACAAAATGTAATAGAGTCCAGATAGAAAGACAAACACAATAGGCAAAGTCACACTTATTACACAGTCTAATATGAAGGCGCAAACATAAAAATGCTCATTTGTTTTGATTAGACCAGCAGCTTCATGATTAATGTGGAATTAGGAGGTTATGTAAATAATGAACTGCTAATCTATAAAAGCCCACATATGAATGCTTAGAGAACGTACAACAGTTGCTTGAATTTCATAAATATTTTTTTTCATAAATAAGTTTTTTCGTTTGGCTTTACGGCTGTATATGCCTTTTATGAAAGGATTTATTTTTATTTTCAAAAAATGCGTGTTAAGCATTAACTTGAATGGGAACCCAGAACATTGACGATGACGTTATCACCTCACACATACGAGGTCGTGGGTCTGCCTGTGGTCCTGTGTGTGTGTGTGCGTGCGTGCGTGCGTGTGTGTGTGCGTGTACCTTCGTGTTCATGCTGTGCTTGTGTGGGACTCCTCAGTCTCCAGATATGCGGGTCAGCTGGACATCGGATGCCGTGTGTGCGTGTGCGTGTATGTGCGTGTGTGCACAGGTGTGCGTGTGGCTATTTCACATTCCTGCTGTGTGCGTGTGCTTCTGCTTAAAGTCTGAGGACATGCAGGTCAGCTGGGCGTCTGACGCCGTGTGTGTAAGCACGTGTGGCTGTTACACGTTCCTGTTGTGTGCGTATGCTTGTCCTTAAAGTCTGAAGACATGCGGCTCAGTTGGACCTCAGACGGCGTGTGTGTGGGGGTGTCTGGTGCTGGGCCAGTGTCTCATGCTGTCCCTCCCTCTCTAGCACCCTCCCCCCCCGCCCCAAAGTGAAAGTGCATGACCAAAAAAAGATAAATTTTGTGAGTGTCTCTCTTAATGATATACTGTCACAGTAGTGGCAGAAATGGTACTGTTTGTAATTGACTTTATTCATTTCCATAAAATCCTAAGTATGGACCTCATGACAGGCAGGGCTGTATTCAGCTCTAAACATTAGCAAGGTTAAACTGTTTACACCGGTATGTTGTGTAAATGTGCTGCATACATCAGATGAAAAACATTTATCACTCCTGATGTTCTTTGACGTGTTCACAAAAAATAGGTAATTCATCATGTCAGTAAAGTATTAAATAATAAAAACGCTATATGTTATTTAAAGACGTTAGAGCTGTTAACAGTTTTGAATAAGAATAGTAGAAAATATACAGAGAAACAATAAAGTAGAAATATCACAGAGACTTATCACAGAGAATATTCTGCAGGGAGTCTTCATGTATAGTATCTTGTGTTACATTTCATGTGTACAGTGTTATGGTCACAGTAAAGCACATTAGTGAAGCCGAATACATGGGATCTGTGTGAGTGTTGTATGCACTGCCCTTTTCTGAAACAGGATAACCGGTGTGGTTGTGTCTCGGCGTGTTTGTCGCTTTGCCGTTAGGCTGTGGCAGCGGAGATCGCGGTGAGGGAACAGCGGACTGTCAGAAATGCCTAATGTGGCCTTCCTCACCTGAGGTGCTCATCTCCATCTCTGTCCCCATTAATAACAACTCTGCGTTTGGCACAAGGCACTCGAGGAGGCCAGAGGCATCCAAGAATGTGCCCGCTTTGACATTTTAATGACTTTATCATAAAAATATTCACCACGTTCGGTTTGGAGTTTGAAAAGATCCCCAAGGTCGAGGAATTTTTTTTTTCTTTCATAGTTTAAAGCAATCCATCATTATTTTATTTTAGCTTGGACCGAGTCATGTGAGATGAGGTTTATTTTTGCATGGGTAAAATTGAATGTGAATCAGCGCTACTCTGCATTGCCTGAGCTGTGGAAATGCAGGTTATTTCAAAATGCTAAGAATCACACAGTTGGTGAATTGTGTGAAAGAAATGAGTTCCATTGCTGTGTGAGTTGAAGTATAGAGGATGATAATTGGACTTGGTCAAGTATACTTTGATCTTTGGTACTTTAATCCTCTACATGAACTGCTACACTACATGTGTAAGTGCTGGGCAGACTGGTTGGGCTTCTCTAGAGGGTCACAGAGAAGTAGCTTTCATGGTTTTTTTTTTACTCACCACTAGAATTTGCCATGAGTTTTTGCATGTACTAAATCGGCTCCTTTTGTGTTTACGGCTGCCTGTCTGTGATTGACCCCTTACGCTGTTGACTCTAGCACGTTTTTGATTACCTCTGTTAAACGTTTGTTGTTTGCTTGTCGAAGACTCCTCTTTGGGTTCGGACCCAGTGCCGTCCTTTCCGCTCGTGCCGTGTGGCCCAGGCCTTTGGGCCTTTTGGGGGGGAGCTAAACCCTTAAAGCGTAACTGGAGGGGAGAGGTGTGTTTACCATACCTGTGCTGAAGAGGGGGATAACGTGAAGGACAGAGGGCGTCTCTGGTCGCACTCGCACCTCCCTTGGGTGCGCCACCGTTCCGCTCTCCGACCCCACCCAGTCCCCTGGTTTGGCTTGCTGGAGGCCGTGTTTACTGCTGCTCCTTGAGAGCCTTTAATGGCCATCCACTGCTTTTATTACATCATTAATTGCACTTAATGCAGCCACATTACCCGAACGCTTGGCTAAGCTCTGAAAATTAAGTACAGAGCACTTTTGTTATAAAATTCACCGTAATGAGCTCTGGTGGGACAAGGTCTGTTAAGTTTGAAATTACCGCAGGCCATATTTTTTTTCCACAGAACAGCGCATGGTGCATCTTCCCACTTTAAAGTTGGAATCCTCGAAAAAAAAAAGATGCCCTAAGGGCGCAGTTCTCTGGTTACTACGTGGCAGAATCAATGCCACGACATTATCCCTCATTTACAGCAAGCCTTGTACTGGCGGATTGTTTACACAAGCACTGAATAAAGTACCGGGTGCAAGTTTGCAGTGTGTGGGCACTCAGTTAGATAGCTGCGCTTTAACAGAATGTGTTTAAGTCTGTGTTAAGTTGGAGTTGCCGTGTGTGCGTCAGCTGCAGCATGGACTGCAGTTCAAACACAGGTTGTTAAATCCGCTGTGTTTGTCGGCCGTATAAAATTTGGCCCGTCATTACGAAAAGCTCATGTAGTTTGTATGGATTTGGTTTTTTTTACATTCCGTTGTTGAGGTTGTTGAGTGCATTTATCTGTGGATTTTCCTGACTTGCCTTTACCTGAGTTTGTGTGCCAAGCTACTTTATTCAGTACATTTTACCTGCTCTCACCCCCCACCTGTAGTTCTTTTTCTGTCCTCCTTACTTATGCTTCTAGTTAATCCAAACTATTAGAATCGCTTCATTCTAGTTCATTTATGTTTCTACTTCTCCACCTATTTGCACCTAAACACCACAGTGTGAGTTTCGAGAAACCGCTCAGTGACAACAACAATGGTACGCGTTCCACCATGTGACGAGTAAGTGTGGAAACATCACAGGGTAGTGGGAGGGACCAGGAGTAAAGTGACGTTTTCACAGTTCACACGCTCTGTTTGTGTCTTTTCAGCTATCGGAGCTCAGCGGAGGAGGAGTCCTAGCGCCATGGCCTCTGAGATCTTCGAGCCACACCTGGGGAGCCACATTTTGCAGGTAAGTTGGATGATCTCCCTCCGCCGTTCCAGGACTGCTGAGAAACCCACACCGGCTCTGACCTCACAGGCCTCATTCCTTGTTTTGATTAGCTTCCAATCGAACGCTAAGGCGATTTGCTTCGTCAAGACAAATCGGTTTTCATGGGCGGCCTACGTTTCTGCAGAACTCCTTATTGTCCTCAAATGGCGAAGTCGTTATATAGGATTTTATGTCTGATTTAGATGATCGCCATTCACCGGAGAGTGAATGTAATTGTGCAACATATAGTAATTGGGTATTCTGTAGCAAGACCTCCGATAATTCTCATTTAGATTACGCTTGTCAATACGCAGCATTGAACACTAATGCTCATATACACCACTGAAAATGGAGACCTTGTCTTAAAGATTTACAGGTTTCAGCACCTCTACAAACGTGCAGCATATCTGGTGCAATAAAGCACGTTCTGAGCAGATTAAACTTTTTAAAGATTTTCAAGTAATGATTGCCAATAATGATGGGCAAAGGGAGAATGGTATTGTCTAACATTTTAAGCACATTTTCTAGAGCCCAGACTTATTTTATTTCATATATATTTAATTTTAATACAGGCTTATTTTTAATCAAAGAGCTGTACGGTAGAAGCGTAATCATATATTGCATCAAAGTTGGAATGTTATTAACACGAGTGTAGCTACAGTTGTCGTGTGCTAATTTTGTGACTGAGGGTAATGCAGAATGTGGCAACATGTGTCTTCTGCCTTAAGGGTTATGTGCCGTTTATGAAATGACACGTAACATGTAAACATCTGTTCTTTTGGACATACAGTATCTGTCCAACGCCATCATCATTATTTACACATGCATGTGATGACATCGTGGAAATGATGGTGGCAGTACACGCAAGGTTGACAGACAGATCGGATTGGCATTAAGTTTCAAATTACAAGGGTACCTATTTGTCACGCAATGAGAAGCAGTTTTTTATATATTGTGAACTTTTGCAAACCCTAACCCTGTTTTACGCCAAGCAATTCCCCTTG
>JABJVR010000021.1:2880221-2908343 GCA_025773905.1 Chitala chitala | reverse complement strand
GCAGTACACGCAAGGTTGACAGACAGATCGGATTGGCATTAAGTTTCAAATTACAAGGGTACCTATTTGTCACGCAAAACGCTTTGCAGAACAAACGTTCTTTCAAAAAATAGCAATGAGAAGCAGTTTTTTATATATTGTGAACTTTTGCAAACCCTAACCCTGTTTTACGCCAAGCAATTCCCCTTGGTTTATGCGGAAGAATTTGTGTCAGAATGAAGGTATCTCTAAACATAGATGGGCTCTGGAGAGTGGAATGACAGCCATATTTACTAACGCTGGTTTGTAATAAGCATGAACAATATTGTAAGTGACAGCTTTGTGAGTTTACTTAGATCCTGGGGTTTCGAGAGGGAAGATATCTGTCTGGTGCAGTTAACAACAGGCGTTTTATAAAGAAGACAGAACAGCGTTAGCCATGGGTTTTAATGTCATATACAATAAATTTCACTGTGCAGTGCCACCTTTATCTAAAAAAAAAAAAAAAAAAAAACAAAGGGAAAAGAAAAATCCAAAAAATGGAAATTCCGAGACCCAACGGAAATTGCCTTTCAGGCTTTTCAGTGTGAGAAGTGAGCGAAACTTATAATGAACATCGATACCAGCCGAAAGTCTGTCGAGGCGTGGCCTTTTGAAGGAAGAACTTGTTCCTGGCAAATTGTCCCCATTAATCTTCAGCTTAATTGATTGTGAAAAGTTTTAGGATGACATTTTTAAAAAGCATGCTCTGCTGGTGATTGATTTCGGGAAAATGAACTAATAATGAATGCATGGCAGTCATTACTTGTTGAGCTCGCTGGCTAATTTTAGATGGATTAGACTGTGTTTGATAGTGCTTATAAAGACTGGGGCTGATGGGCTGTTCCCTCCACTCTGCTGGCAATCTCAAGGATAAAACATCCCATATTAATCCAGCTATACCCTCCTGTTACCTGAACGTCATACTGTACTTCAGTCTGGCCGCCTCTAATACCAATCTGAGACAAACAAACAAAGCGATTTTTTTTTTTTTTTTTGGAAGTTACAGTTTATGAAGTAATATGCAGCTGTGTAATTACCCTTGATTTCTTGGTTAGTTTGGTTTGTCTGCACGCACACGCTTACAGCACACGAGTAATTTGTAGGAATAACCGATGTTTTAAAAGGACAGGGTTAGGCAGACAAAGAGAAAATTTGTATGTTTGCTGCGGCTGTTTTTGCTCGCTACATTATGCCTGAGAGATGTGATGTCGTGCCAGTGGTGAGCTGCTGTGTTATCATCTCAGGTGAAAACAAATAATCCTACCCCAGCCAAACGAAACTCGGTTCTGTTCAGCTCTGTGTTTCTGGGAACAGGCCGGACTGCGTTTGGCCCGCTGGCGGCTCACATACCTTCTATGCTTGTTTTGCCATGCGGTTGCTTTCATCCGCATATCCTTTCTTGATTCTGGTAACCCCTCTCACCTAGGAAGACAGCCCAAAGACATTTTCTTTATGCGCTTTGTTTAGAGCAAGATGCATAGAATAAATTTATGACTGCTTTCCTGCTTAGGCTGATCAATGGACAGCTTTTGAGTATTCACACCTCTAGCTGCAGATAAAAAAAATCCTCCTCGTACACAGCACCTTTATTTTCTGTTTATTTGAGACACAGTCTTTGTTTGAAATTTTTTTTTTCGAGGCCTGCTACATTAAGCTGCGGTAATAAGGAGGAAAAGTCACAGGGCATCATGGGAAGGAAGGAGTTAAAAGCACACGGAAGGCTACGGCATGCCTCATGTTGAGGAGGGAGCCCTCCTTACTCCATGTCTACGTCACACCCCCCTCCCACCACAGCTACGTCCCCTGACTCCCCCCCCGCTTGTTTGCTTCTTCTCGACTGACGGTAATCGCTACCCTGGTTCCCTGGCTGGAGTGTCACCAAGAGCGGTGGCAGTGCGCGGGAAATGACAGCTCTCAGAGGACTGTGTTGACCGTTTTGTCGTCTCCCGCTGAGTGTTGTCATTTCTATAGTCACTCGCCTGTATTGAATCCGACAGCAGCAATAGGTCATTAACAGAAATGGGAGATGTCCTCTGGCAGACAGCAAAAAAGCCCTTGCCACTGCCTAAATAATAGTATTTATGTCCCCTAGTCTAATAGTTGGACCAAAATAAATTAGACTTGTGCAGATACTTTTTAAAAGCACGCCGAAAGGCTGCATGTTCTCTGAAGGGCAAACAGACGTATTAGGGAATAAGGGAGGGGCCAGCAGAAGCAGCGGTGAGACTGTCCCCTCAGCTGGAGAAGCTGTATAAAGCTCTGCTGTCATTTAGGTCCGTGTAGTTAAGTGTTTTATCTAGCACCATGTGTGTGTTAATCATTCGTGAGGTCTGGGGCTTCCTGACCTTTAACTAGCAGCTCTCCATCCTTCTGCAGTGAAATGCTCTCACCTCCCGCTTGGTCAGCGCTGCTTTTGAGATTTTGGATGTGGAGTGGAGGGGTGGAGGGTTTCTCTATTAAACCTGAAAATTCAACGCGTTAGTCAGTTTCACGATGCGAAAATCGTTTGTTTGTGACTCGGCTTGACACAGTCCGCATAAAGTAAAACGGATCCCCTCCGTGCAAATTATATTAGCGCATAGGCTGGGAGGAACTTTTCCTCAGTGCAGAGCTCCCTAACGGCCTCTGAAAGTTTTATTAAGAAAATTAGTACACTTTGGCTAGTCAGATGGACACATAAAAGGAGTGTTTTGAAGTAGCTTTTATTGGTGAAGAATGCTGCACTCTGCCTTTTAAAGATGAATGGGCTCCTAGCAAGCAGAGAGATGGACAGACAGCCTTAATTACAGGGTATCTGCTGGAATAAAAAGCAGGCAAGGCTTCCATCAGCTGCTGTGGTGAGCGAAGCTGTCAGGACACCAAACAAGTCTTAATACACTGCAGTTATTAGAGTCCTGCGACGCAATCTTTCATCCTCGTTTGTTTTATGTGGATTTTCGTCTGTTTGTTTTTGCGCGTCGCTTTTTTCTGAGTTAACATTTGTGTGATAATGGGGCTCCGTTTCAAGAAAGAAAGAAAAAAAAAAAAAAAGCCTTTTAGAAACCTTCGATCTCCGCACCAGGCGGGAAACCAAAAGACGGCGGCGTTGCAAATGACAGCTGTTTACATTTGCATAACATCAAGGAGGAGCCAGGCGCCGTGTTTGAGACAGCCCGCTCGGTGCTGTCACGCACCGTAATCGCAGGTTGATTTGTGGTGTGGGGAAATCGCCATTACGGCTCTAAGCAGCCAGAGTGCAGGGTTACTTATGGAGACAGTTTGTTCTTTTCAGAGGAGGCCTATAATGTCCCTGCCAAACTCAAACAGGTCAGCTCCTTTTGCGTCACGTTCGTGCCTTTTTTGCATTTCTTGCGCGTCAGTCCTGTGCCCCACTGGCTGCCGGTCTGCTAGCTCTGTGGTTTCAGGCGCAGAACGTGCCGATTTAATTAGGAAAAGCCAAACCAGGCTTTGGGATTTCCTGCTGCGACAGACAAAGCCGTCCTGGTGTCTGAAGCGTTACCTAGAGGAGTGTGGCTCATTCCCCCAGAAGTTCACCAACTTCCTGTGTGTGAATCTCCCCCACGTCTCTCCCTACCAATTGTGTGCACACATAGCTACAGGTTTGCGTCAGTGTTTACATCCCTTTAATTAACATTCTGTAGCTTCTTTTAACCCTGTGACAGAGAAAATATTGAACTATATGTCATCTAGACAAAAATGGCTAAGGAATATGAAATGTGATTGTAGATAATGGAATACTTGTTTAATTGCATTTTCAGCCAATCAGTGTAGGGATTCTACAGTTCTGTATTTCGTGTGAGCGTTACCTGACTGATATAAATGTATTTTGCTTTTGGAAAACAAAAATAAAATAATACGAAAAGGTGATGATAATTTTCGAGTTTGCAAGTCAGGTTGTTCCATTTCTTTGTGCATAGATTCCTGCTTTTTCACCTGCTAGTTTACTGCTTGTTCAGTAATTTGCTGCTCAAAGCAGATATGTCAGAGGCCTGCTTGCCACGATTCAGGTCCTTGCCTAAATTATGGGACTGTAGTTTACAAAGCTGCATAGACTCGGTTCCTACGCCATCGGTGAATTGCTTCAAACCTGCAAGATGTCCAGGCGACCGGGCTGCTGACTAACTGTCAGAGCTTGAAAGCTGTTCCAGACAGTTTGCCAAATGTTCCGGTCCGCCCTCCCTGTGTGGTCGGAGCAAAGGCCCAGTTCCTCTGCAGGCAGTTCTGCACAAGCCTAATGCTTGCTGCACTGCACAAACGTCTGGGACACTGAGAGCAGTCAATCACAGTACAAACGCAGTTCTTTCGTATTCAATGCCGTGTCTTGCAGCCATGCAGACTAAATCACTCCAGGAGAAGAAGAGCGTCATGGGGAATCTCCCAGGTGTAGCTTTAATTTTGAGACATTTTTTTTTCCCCATCTTTACATTGTGATTATCATGTTGTCGCATTAGTCGAACATAGCATAAATGTAGTACAATTAACCATGTCTCTTTGCACAGTGTTCTTTCATATTTAGCTAACTGCAAGCACAAAAATTTCAGTTGCCACATTTGTTTATATTGGATGCTGCTAAGTATCACAGACAGGAAAGGTTGTGAGGGATTGCTTAACACACCTTTTCCTCAGAGAGATCTGAATGCTGGATGCAGCTGCGTGTTTCGGTTAGTGTCCAGTGCTTCTTATTAGAAGAATGTTTTGTTTTCCAACTTGTATTTCTTCGTAGGAGGAGCAACCAATGTATCCTGATTTATTAGTTTCTTTAATCTGAAAATATGAATAGTTTGTTTTTATTCAGTTTGCACAGTATGGTGTTAAAGCTCTTATTGGTTCTAAAAATCAGTATGATAAGTTTCTACTAGGGGAGTTTTGCATAGCCAGAATCGTCATCCAGGGAATGGGTCGCTGAGGCCTCCGCCCAGGATTGCCACCCAATCCACAATGCACCGGCCCCTCGGAAGAGCTGGAGTAGGTGTCTGGGGAGAGGGAAGTCTGGAGATCCCTTCGTAGACTGCTGCCCCTGCGACCTGGCCCTGGATAAGCGGCAGAATTGGATGGATGAAGTTTTACATATTTAGGATGACTGATCTGAAAGAATGGTTTCAAAACCAAGCACTTATACTTTTTGAATACTGTTTGATATACAGTGTATTATGTGTAATGATTGCCAACTCTAAGAATGTTTTCTAAACTGTATTTGTGGTCAGAATGACTGCTGTTACACAGGCAGAATTAAAGTATATGTGCTTGAAGTCTTACACAGCAAGGGAAAAAAAATTGTTTAGCAGTTAATACACAGCAGACACCATATTGCCAGTGATTAACTTTCTAGCACACATTTGATTGAGCATTTTGTGCTTAGCACTGATTTTGTAAGATCTAATTTCACTGTGAATGTTTACCAAGCACTGTATGAGCAACACAGCTGAGTGAAACGGTGACAGGCGTGGGGGGATTAGGTCTTAGTCACTGAGTAAAATGCACAGTTTAAGACTGAAAAAACAAACACATAGTTCAAATGAGAATACAAAACTGACCATATTTCCTCCTCTAACTCAGAGCTGTATATATTTTTAAATAATTTTTGTATACATTTGCAATGCTATAGTCCATCAGAATCATTTTGGATAGGCTGTTCCCAGCTCAGAATGCTTCAGAGATGTTTAGGGACATGAATGAAGGTTACGTATGTGTTGAAAAAGAAAGGCTTTGAGCAACTTCTTATTTATTTTACATGGTATGTGAATTGTGTAATGTTTAAAAGTATCTCATATTTCTTCTGTGATCACATTCAGTTTGTGTGTGAGAGCACCTGTGAGAGTGTGTGAGAGCACCTGCGAGCGTGTGTGAGAGCACCTGCGAGCGTGTGTGAGATTACCTCACGCCGCCCCCGCACACCTGGACGTTGACGTGAAAGGTATACGTCTCCGGTGAAATCCCAGCGGTTTTCCTGGGCTGCTCTGGGTCTGATGTCAGTCTGGCACAGGTGGCCTTCATGCACACTCCTCGCAGCTGAACGAAGCAACGCGATCCGTCCAGGTGCCACTTGGCTGCAGGTACGAGCGGCGTACAGGTGTCATCTGGCAGGCCGGGCTGATGACAGGGAGGCATGTGCTTGGCTCAGGTGAGCCCGTGGCAGGTGTCTGCTCGCCGTAAGACACGAGCAGCTCTGCACCTGGCGCAGGTGTTGGCGGTGTGGGAGTGGGAACTTGTTTTTTCATCACGGCAACGTCCGCTGCTCGCTGCAGTACAGAGGAAGTCAGGGGAAAGCACACCAGCTCCACCTTGAGATCAAACCGCCATTAATGTCACTGCAGTAATCATTGTTGTTTTTGTCAGAAAAGCCCAGTCGCTACACACACACACACACACACACACACACACACACACACACACACACACACACACACACGCCATTGCTGTACCTACACATTGCCAAGCTTGAACCATGGTGAATGACTGGGTTAGCTTGGATGCACACGCATGTGAACATGTTTGAGCTGGAATGTTTTGGTGCCGCATGCAGAAATGTACCATGTTTTGTATATTTCAGAGTTTTACTGGTTGCTGGCTTGAACTCTGTGTCATGTGGAAACATGATGTCACTGTGGGCCCTTTACCAGGTTGGGGATGTCAGCAGGTTTGGTATCCATATTATTGTCTTTCCACTTGCTGCCATAGCCTCCCCCCCCAAATCATTAGCAATGGGAATTTTGGAGGAAAAAAAACAGGGCTTCCTTATTATTTATGCAGTCAATAGCAAGGCTTGTCTGCATTCATAATTGTTTGATTTTATAGGCCAGTCTTTAAACAAACATTGTCTATGGTAATGCGATGCCCTGATGGATGGGAAAGGTTTTGTCTGTGAATATCATTTGGATAATTAAAAATGACAGATGAAATCGCCCGCTGTCTTGACCCTCACTTTGTTCCCTCAGTGATGCCGAGGCGATGCTGATTGCTGTCAATCACCCGCCTTCCGAGGGTTGGGAAATTCTGCCAGCCCTGAACTCTGACCTGCGCTGTTGATCTGAAATAGATAACAACCTTGAAATACCTGCAGAATTTAAACAGGCTGCACGCCAACCGGCGGGGGCACCTACCCAAAATACACCCCCCCCCCCCCCCCGCCTCTTTGGCCCATATCCAGCACTGTGTGACTGTTTGACTGCTCCAGCAGCCAAATAAAGAGTGGAGAAAGGACCGTAAAAGGAAGCCGATTAACACATCATTGTAATTTTAGCCAACAGGCATCCTTTTTTTAAACCTCACACAATAAATAGGATTAGCTGCCTCCTTGTCCTAATATGTGTTCGTTTGTAATCTAATGTCTGAGATGCGGTTCGCTGATATGCTGCTCCACTGCTGTCGTTGTCTTTTATAATTTTACGTGAGACGGTCATGAGTGTTTCAGGTGCAGACGCCTCTGCCTTTGGTGGTCAGCGTTGTACTGAATACGGTCAGTTGCGTTCCACGTAACGTTCTAAAAGCGAACGCATCGATTCCCCCGTCGTTCCCGTTTCGCTCCCATATAATCCCGAGACCGCACGAGAGTGCAGGGACTGACGATAAAGTAAAACGACAAATTAGAGAAGAATGCCATTATGTCACTCCAGGAAAGTATTTTGGATTATATTTCTATCTAATTTTGAGCTGAAGTCAGGGATAATGGAATGAGCTCAGCTGAGACACGGAGCTGTGAAGCTGTCTTAAGCAAGTCTGACTTTCTAATGATGGGCGAACGTTAACCTCAATCTCCAAACACAGAGCGCAAATCCGCTGGTGGAAATTAATCCTCTCATTTCGGCTGTTCCTCATTGTGTCGCGACTAAGGAATTTGATCCCGCTGAATAATTTCATTATGACTTGTGAGCGCGTGGATTAATAAGAGGTTCTGATGTGAAGAATACGCCGAGCGGGCGGGGAGTCTGTCTTTCCCTTGCCTCCGACTCCCTCCGCCGCAACAAAATAGCATCGCAAACACAATACCAATCAATGCCTTCATTCTCCCCTCTGAAAAACTGCATATGGTTATTATTCACTTTGCGCTCATAATCACTGCCAGCGCAACTGCGTATTGAGGCAAAACTCTTGACTTTGTTACAACTGAAGAATTGTCCTACATTATATGCATTGTGTTACATTACACAGCACATCAAACAGAGGGTTTCTACTGAATCGTTATGTGTCGACGGCTGTTCTGTATTTTGAGAAAACACTAGATATTTAATTGGGCTGCTGGTGAACTGTATTAGGCAATGCTTTTAATGGTATGTTGGCAGTCTCTGAGCAGAGACTCGTTCCCATGGCGCTAGACACGTCGCTTGTTTTCTAAGGATGCTCTTGGTGCTGTTATTTTATTGGCTGATGTTCTCTGTTTGAGCAACAAATTCTTGACAAATGTTGAGAATTAACCAAAATATTTTTGTGTCTTGCTGCTTTGTGGTTTTAGTGTGCCAGTTTTAGTTACATAATATGGTACCACTCACAGCAGCTTACGGCAATATACTGTGTTTTTAATACTGTGAAAGAGGTACCATTAATGTTAATCAACTTTGGGAAAAATGCAATTGCAGAACATGGGAGGGATAGCAACACTGCTGTTTTAAGACTATGGATATACAGATGGATTAAAATTGACCCATGATGACAATCACAGACCTATTTACTGCCATAAGGAAATTGCTGTTACTTTAGTTCATTTAGCAGACACTTTTATCCAAAGCGACTTATAACATTTCACATATGGGTCACAGTGAGCTAGCGCTGGGTGTTTTGCTCAAGGATGCGCTTGGTGGCCGGGCTGGGTTGGGATTTGAACCAAGATGTTTCTGAATCCCCGCCTGATGCTTTACCCATTGAGCCACCAGACCACTATTAGTTTTAGGCTTACTAATCATAGGGCTTATGTAGAGTGAAATATAGAACTTTTAAGTTTAACTGCCCTCCTTATTGCAGTAACATACATGTCTAACATGCATGTAGTTACCTCGACGAGGGGGGCGTGAATTGTGTCAGGTGTGACGAGCGTGCAAAGGCCATAGTAAAGTTTTTATTGGTTGTAAAATACTGACAGTCTCAGTCTCAGTGTAATAACACGGAATCAGTGGCAGTAAGATAAAACATACAGAATAGTGTTAAAAAGGATTATTTCATTAAGCATGGTTTTGATCGTAAAGGCATGAACTTTGAGCTAGCTTGTGTCTATGATTTATCATGTAAATCATTGGTTTAGCCTTTTTTTTTACCAGTACATGGTGATATTCAGCCATACATGTGCTATAATTGAAAGCAGAGCTTAGTGCCAGCAGAGAGAGATGTGCTCTTCCAGTTGGCAGTAAGCGCCTTGAATGGCACCATCTGATAGCCTAGAGTGTGCATGGAAATCAATTGGCCTGGCAGGAAGCATATTGAGGGGGCTGACACTCTGCCTCCGAGGCACACGAGTGGGTGTAGGCGGGTGGCACGGGACAGCCAAGGCGTCCGCAAGAACGATTGGCAGAATGAGAAGTCCGTCAGAGAAGCGGCAGAGAAGCGGCCGTCCGTCCTCGACTGGAACCGCTCTGCCGTGTGCGTCGAGGGCCTGGTGGACCATCACACCTTTGAGGGGATCGTCTCTTTACGGGACGACTTGTTGGGACGGCGCTCTGGAGGTAAACGGGACGTGGCTGTCGGGCCTCTACAATGGGCTCCCCGGGGTGCCTCTTGCCTTGGGGTGGGGAGCCATAGGGTGCCTGACTAAGTGTGTGGGATTGTGGTTCTGCTGCAGCTAGTTTGCCTGTAATTTTGACAGTCCGACTGAAACGTCCCGCTCTTGGTGGAACCCTTTTCCATAGCCTGCTCAGAAGAGGGGCCAACTGAAAGGCTAAGCACCGTGTGATGCTGCTACCTCTAAAACAAGCACAAGAACAGCCTTGGATCGATTCCCAGTGAGAATTTTAAATTCTCTCCATATTTGGGTCAGAGGGGTAAGAAAGGACTCTCCGAGCTAATGACCATATTGACGGATTTCTTTTTGAAGTTTTTGGTCTGTTGCGCAGAGATGCGTAGGATGACTTTAAGCCAGCACGGTATATTATGTAGCATAAACGCTGTATGTTTGTGCCATAGTGCGGTGAAAAAAATGCCCAAGCACAAAAGACCTGCACTGACACAGCGGTACGAATCACATCATTTCACTTCACGTTACTGGAGCTAAGGTGATACAAGTGTTGTTTCTCTGGTGCATATAAAGTGAAAAAACTACATTTTAAAATTACAGTATATGCTTGATCTTATTTTTACTGTTTTACAACCAGAACTGATTTAGTATCCTACATATGGATGAATATATTTTTATACACATTGTGGTAAATTTTTATATAATACTATAGAAATTTATGAGCTGAGAAAATGCTCTTAAGTCAGTTTCTCTTGTTTTCTTTCCTTTTTTAGAATTTTAAAAACATTGCTTAGCTTATAGGTTAATCCTCTGACCCTTTATAGCTGAATATCTGCTTTAGCCATTCTGTTCCAGTGCCCGGCACAAAGGTACAACAGCAGGTAGCCTTTTCGAGCCACGCTACCCGCTGCCTTGCAGGTTTTTTCAGTCAATCATTCACCTTAACCATTTAAGGAGCGGCAGACGCCGTTTTCGGGGGGCTCGTCTGGATTCGGCTAGAGCGGGCCCATCTCTGGGAAGGAGAGCAGGAGACGGGAATGTTCTGCAAGAGTGCGCCGTGGCTCCATCATTCTGCTAAAGCTAGTGCTCCTCTGTAGCTATCACAGCAACTCTGCGTTAGTGAACTCGAGCTTCTGTTCTCGTTGACATCGTTAAGAAGCTCAGGTGATGGTGATGGTCGCTGTTTGGACCTTGTGTTTACAGCAGTGTGCACTGAAGTGAAGTCCTTACTAGGACAAGAAGAGACATGAGTTACGAAACCTGTTGTTGACAGGTTAGGTAGCTCTGTAG
Source organism: Chitala chitala (assembly GCA_025773905.1). Classification (NCBI taxonomy): domain Eukaryota; kingdom Metazoa; phylum Chordata; class Actinopteri; order Osteoglossiformes; family Notopteridae; genus Chitala; species Chitala chitala. Next base: position 2,897,374 of record JABJVR010000021.1, on the reverse strand, counting down.
ACTTCTCCTTTTGGCTCGTCGTTCTTATGCTAAAGTCTGTTTTAAGCGTAAGCGCGCTCTATTTTCGTTGTTTCTGTTTCTTAGCGGGAATGGTGATTTTACAGAAAAATGTATTTGTAGTATTGAACATCAGCAAAAAATTTACTGCCAGTCCAGTTCCACATTTTAATTGCTTATTCGCATACACTTATATTACTAGGTTCTGTACTGCCTATACTTTATTTGTGTAATTTGAAATGTGAAACAAGCTCCTATAATTGCCTGTGAAATGCAGAAGAAAATGATCCTAGACAAGATAAAATCTGGTACAATGCACATTAGTGCCAACAAGTTGAATGGTTTGTCATATTTTTCGGGCCTAGTCCTGCCGATTAAGAAGCTTTTAAATGTACTTTAATCTGTTCCATTGCTCCGTCTCAAGTCGACTTTGTGGATTTGCTACGATGCAAGACCTGACTGTTTGTTGACACAGGCGTGTTTATTTTCGAATTATGTAGACACAAGCACTTTGTAAACCTCATCAGTTATCAACCTATCAAGGAAGCTCGTCCCATCTCGCTTTTTGAACCAGTCCTCGTTGCGGAAATGCTAATGTTTTTACTTGTGTGACTTTACTGACCCTTAAAGTTGAAGCCACGCCTGCAGAATTATTTAGTATTTAGGTAAAAGTATAATCCTATGAATTAAAAAAAAAATTACATTTTGCATATGTTTGATGTGTTTAATTCACGATTCATTCTTTCTCTAAAAGTATGTCAGCGCTAAGTACTTTACATGGTGAGGTCGGAATGCATTCTGCAGAGATAAATTTGCAGCAAGCTGTACCATGTCTGGTACAAACACAGATACATTATGTAATAGGGTTAGTAAGGTTTACTGTAAAGCATATGACATCCCAGACTGTAAACACAAGTTTTATTAAAGTCTTTCTGCATCTCATCTAAGCTCTGATTAATCTGTCGCAGAATTCTCAGATCTTTTTATAGACTTTTGTTTTTGTCATCTAGAAACTGTTCTGACACTCACTTCTTCCTGTTTCTACTATAACGCGAGAGCTTCTTACAGCTCACAGGCTGTTTTAATTCAATTACAGTTTTGCAAGTGCATTCATTTAAAGACCTGATATAAAACAGCTTTAAAGCGCATTTTCTCAGAGTAAGATTTAGAAACCATATCCTGGGATGCCTGTAACCATAGTGGTATTGAATATATTTCAGTGTTAAATACAGAATACACTGTTACTACCAAGGAAATTAGATGCTTAGTACTTTTTATTTCTGATAAGTGTTTTTCTTTTAAGTCTGCAGTCCTTTCTGCCCTTTTTTTTAAATCATCTAGTTTGCCTGGACAAATCTTCGCTTATTAATGCTGGCGTGTGACATCAGAGTCTGTAAGTTTAGACTTGAACCATCTCTCTAGGTGGGAACCAGGTGTTTTTCATTCATGCCACAAGCAGACAGCTTTGGCATGGTTCTGATGTGGCTCCGGTGTGGCCAGACTCAGGCAGACACGGCGTCCTGGACTCAGAGATGAAGCAGAGGCTTTAAGCAGCAGCGACTCAGCGAAGCAGCGTGGGGATTGGTGCGAGTGCCCGGCTGATGTGCTATACGGACCTCGGCCGTGCACCGCAGCTCTAAGCGGTACGGGGCCATTCTCAGCTCTCGCACAAAACCGAGTCGCCTCGCAAGCAGGCACGTCGGAGAAATCCAGCCGTCTCAGTAGCCGGGCAGATGCGTGTAGACATTCAAAGCAAACCGTTTTGCCTGGCGGGATCTGCCTACAACTTCATTTGTTCCGTGGAAGGTTCTCTTTCATACCAGTGCAACAGTAAAGCTTGGTGACCTTGACTGAGTGCATGCTAGTGAGTGTGACTTTTCCAAAAAAGCGTCAGGTGTTGGGATTACAGTGGACTCTCTACACCCAGTAGGGTATTACTGGCCTAACCCCCCCCTTCTCCTACTGCCTGGGTGTGGCCCTCCATGGGGTGGGGCCCCCCCCCCCCCCCCCGCTCAGCTCTGACAGCCACTAATAATAACGCATGAAGACAGTCGGGCGAAATGAAGACAAATGCCGCGTGTCGCCCCAGAATCATAATCTCCCCCAGGCCTTGGTGAAAGAGACGTTCTAACTGTACAAGCACGGATTTTTTTTTTTTTTTTTTTTTTTAATAGCTGTCCTCCGACATTGCGGGCCCTTATTTTCCCCCGTACAGTTTTAAAGCTTGGCATCTTCCTTTTCCCAGGGAAACCCATAAAGGCGACATATGGGGCCTGTTGGGTAGCTGAAGCAGAGCGGTGCTAGCGACGAGGGAGGGGGGGAAGGAGGATTGGGGGGGGGGCTGCTGTGGCGTACAGATGGATATTGTAAAAGATTCATGAGCGGAATAAAAGATCTGAAGTAACGTGGGGGCTGAAACGTCAGGCGGGAGATGACAACCGACAGTCGTATCCCAGTGTTTACACCTCTGGAGTTCAGGCTGTAGCACCAGGACACAACTGTAACACAGGTACATCCGGCGTGAGGCTCGGTTCATTTTGGTGGGCAGCAAATAAGGCCCTAAAAGCCCCAATGGGTACATCGTTTGCTCCTCAGCATCCGCATTCTAGGCTGTTTGCAGCTTGCTATTTTTAAAATGATGGATGTTTACAAAGGCATAAAAAATGAAATGGTCCATCTGACACCAGATGCTTATATACTGTACAACAATGCCAATTTGCTCGGGCCTTTTAATAGAAGAGCCCAATACAGCCCACATGTCTGAAGGCATCTGTTTGAAAATGCTTTTGTTTTTTTATGGTGAATTCTTGAGCATGTATACAGTGTGAAATGCAGAAGCTAAATATGTTTACACTGAAACTCTAATTAATATTGCCCTGGACACAATATAAATGAGTGTAAAATATTTTAATTTCCAAATTTAAAGTTGTTTTACAGTCATGCTATTTTAAATATTTAAAAGTTTAACATAATATCTATATTTGTGTTGGGTTTTGTGGTAATACTGCTGTGCATTTTTGTTTTGGTTCTGCATTGATTTAAAAAATATTTTTTACAAACCTTTGTTTTAAAACTACTTTAGGTGAACATTATTAAGTCTGTTTTTGAAGCTGCGTGGTTTTGCGGTATTTTCAGTGACGCCAACTTTCTTGTCAACACACTGAAAAGATCAACATTGCTAAATATACACAGTGAGGTGGCCTTGATTCTTGTGTATCATTACTAATGATGTCTTCAGTTTCTTTATGTACATGGCATGCTGTAATTTAGAAAAAGGCAGTTAGATTTAGTACTTATTATGAACAATTCATGTACGTTTTGCAGAGAGGTGATATGTTGGATTTATAAAAAACAGAACCTGTACATCTGAAGTAAGAAGTAATTGTAAGACACTGACGTAAGCCTTTATGCAATCTTAATATTTTATTATTATTATTGTTGTTGTTGTTGTCGTTGTTGTTTTCATCATCATTTAAAACTCTATCATAGTAGTTTACCATGGTATCATAGTAGTAAATCATAGTAGTTTATTCTTTGCAAGTGCTGAAACAGACTTTCTGTTAGCGTTGTGAAGGGGCCCTCTGCTGGCTGACAGGAGAAACGCCTCTTAGACTGCTGCCTTCTACTCCGTGTCTGCAGAGCATCTCTGGCGACCATGTGACAGCAGGAGTTTTTGGCCGTTCCGGCTGCTAAAGCCGCTACTCAGTTTTACTGGCACACTTTGTAAAACTGAGGTTTTATATAATGTGACCGCAGTGTTTATGCTTGCAAAGTGTAGCTTTGCGACGTGTGTCGTTTTACTGGAGGGCGTCTCTCACTTGTCCAGTGTAAATTAGCTGTGCCGCGCCTGTCAGGTCTCTCCCATGTTCTGACATGTGTGACGTGCGACATGTGCGACATCCCGCTGTGCGCCTTCCCCCCATTTGAATAATTGTGGCGGAACGGTTTACGAGAAGAAAGTGTTTAAGATGGACGGCGTGGGGAGTGAGTGTCCCCTGTAAAAGGACTGAAATCAAGAGGCCAGTGAGGGTCACCAGCACAACTGGGGTTAACCGCCTACCTGTAAGGAAGTAAAGTTTAACTGCTACCTTGGGGACCTGAGGGGAGTGAAACGCTATTGAAAGGTGAACTTCACATCACAAATGTTGTAGACCTGGCTCTGAAAATATTTGCCAGAGAAAAGGGGAAAGGTAACAGTCTCTGCCCCTTTCCACCCTGTGGTATCCATCTTCACGAATAAATAATTGTTACACGATTAACTGTCTTACTGTTTTTTTTCTTCCTTATGTTGTCAATAAACAAGGAAACCAAAATAGTTGAAATTGCTTCATATACAAATTGCATTTGCGTCACCTCCATGTGTTGGTTATTTACATTTTTAGACGCTTCTGCAAAAGTATATGTTCTCCAACACAAAATTTAGCTTTTGAGCCAAAATTATTTGAAAAGCAATTAGCACGTAGCGTGCTGTCAAGCATGGAATCTCATAAACAAAAATTACATTAATACATAAATGTAAATCTGTCTTTTAATGCCAGAAATTCTTAAGATTGGATGTGGCGCTACAAGATGTTATAATCTCTTTTCACGGATTCCGACGTTTAATGTGAGTGAAAGAATGTCTGTTTTCAGTGTCTGTCACGCACCTCTCCAGCTGCCTATAATTCCACAACGCTCGTCAGTTCGTTGCTAACTTGCTTCCTAACAACATTGCAGGGCTGGCGTTATTTTGCCCTCGTTATTAAAACCTTCACCAACATGAGAGCGGCCTAAAGGAGTCCAGATAAATCAGCTAAACTGGAAGTCTTTTTGCTTGCCACCCCAGTTTCTAGACTAATGTGTCATACACTACCTCACTTTCCTGAAGCTCACGGCAGCGTTAGCATGCAGGGAAGTGACCAGGACAAGGGAAGGTTCTTGCTAAACAGGTGCTGTAACCCTGCACATAGAAGGGTGGGGTGCTGCTCGCCCTGTTAGAGGACTCTGCTGAATTCCGCCTCCCTTTCACCCCTTCCTCCTCGTTAGCTTCAGAAGTGACTGGGACAAGGGAAGGTTCTCGCTAAACAGGTGCTGTAACCCTGCACATAGAAGGGTGGGGTGCTGCTCGCCCTGTTAGAGGACTCTGCTGAATTCCGCCTCCCTTTCACCCCTTCCTCCTCGTTAGCTTCAGAAGTGACTGGGACAAGGGAAGGTTCTCGCTAAACAGGTGCTGTAACCCTGCACATAGAAGGTTGGGGTGCTGCTCGCCCTGTTAGAGGACTCTGCTGAATTCCGCCTCCCTTTCACCCCTCCCTCCGCGTTAGCTTCAGAAGCTTCTAAGAATGGCACTGTGTACTACCTACTCTACCCCAGCCTTCCCTATCAGATCCACAAATCCCCCAATATAAACGCACATCTCATTAACATTTATCAATGGGGATATTAAAACCGCACACTTTTAGAGATGGAAATAAGCTCTTGCAAATGTAGTTAATTAAGGCCCTCTTCCCTTCGGGAGTCTTATTTAAGGTGCCCGAGATGGAAAGCGCTCCGTACGGCGTGTGCGTAATGTGTAATTGTTGTTTCAAGGCTGGGGAAGGCGAGTGCGCCCACGTCGCTCGTTTATATCACGCCGCGAGGGCTGGCCCGGGCCGCCGCTCCCGGGGAGAAAATGAAATGGAAATAACATACTGTAAATATCGCAGGTCACGCACGGCGGAAGCATCAATCAGGCACGAGATGGACAAAGACGTCTCACATGTTTTGACAGGCCTCCGACTCGGCCTCCAGCCTTGGACTTGTCAGGGGTCTGTGGTTTTTTTTTTTTTTTTTTTTTTTTTTTTAGTTTGAACTTGCAACCAATAAAAAAAAACCCACCAGTAATGATGTTGCACAACTGTCAAGTGTTATTGTTGCCGTTTCAATCAAAGACCGATAAGGGAGGGCGCGGGCAGTGGGAGGACTGTTTGGAAGGGTTTAGGAAGGTTAAACCAGAGAGACACAGCTTCCATCTGGAATGCATTAGCCAGAAAGATTTATTAGCACGAATGCCTTTGCATAATGTAGCAAGGATGGAAGAGGCTTGCATCTCATCTCCATTATGATGTCTGTATGATGCAGCACCATGCCAGTGTGCTTCCAAAACCAGAGCAGCCCTGGGCTGGCCGGGTATTTCCCTTTCCCTTGTTCCAAGTGCAATTTCCTGTTGCACGGAGCTCAAAAGTCACTTTTTTTTATTAATCTTTTCTCATCTGTACTAAATTATTTCAGGGACAATCATTGCTTCTAGGCAGAATTCAAAAAACGCTTTTTCTGGAAATAAATTAGACAAGATTTGGGAATGTACTATTATTTAAACAAAACCTTTAAAAAACACAGCTAATTGTATTTTTTATTGTCTTTCTATGTTTAAAATAAATAAAATTGTAGGGCAGGACGGGTCACGTGATCAGTTATAGTCAGTTCACCTTCACCAATTTACATACAGGCTTCTTTCCAATTAAATGAGTATTCAATTGTCATGGTGAAAAGTGCCTATTTTGCAGCATCACAATTTCAATACGATTCCATTATCATGTCAAGACTGTCACATGAGTTAGAGCTGAGATCTGTTGTAAGAATTTGTTCTCACAGGGTGCCACGGTAACACCAATAGCATAAACAATGCAGGAGGTTTGAAAGCAAAACATTGTTCAAGGCTGAATTGAAACCAGGTTCGGCATATCGGAAGTGTCACTGCGCGACTCCTCAATAAGCGTGATTTAAGTGTCGTCTTACTTAGAAGGCTGCATAAGGCTCTCGGCAGGTTGTTGACTGAGGAGCTCCTCCGTGTTTGACAATCTGTCGGGATGAACACAGCAAGGATCAATACACATTTACATGGCTGTCAGACGACAGCTAGTACCCCTCCCCCTCCCAGCCTTTTGCCTTGCGGCTACAACCTTGACATGCTATGAACGCTAGACAATGTAGCACACACCCCTGATCCAGATGTTCACTTCTGAATAGCTACGTTTTCCTACATAATTTCTTCTTAACACCAAGTTTTTAGTGGAATTTGTCATTAAGAAACCGGTTGTGTCAGAGGTCCGCCATTGCTTCACATCTGGCCACCCTAAATATCGTGCTTCGTTTGCTTTGGTGAAACCAAAGTGCATTGGGTGGACTGCAGATGATACTGTGATGAGGAACGCTCCTCTAGAGCATGGTTTCTGAAAACGGAAGAGTAGTATTTATGTTCTCCTTCGTTCTCTTTGGACTGTGGGCAGACTCACACAGTGGTCAGGAGATGAATGTCTCTGAGGTGTCAGTTAATTACTACATCTGTACCTCCATTACTGCTGTTTGTAAGGACTTGCTGCAGTGCACAGGCAGAACAGACTGCGGTCAAATATGCACCATGGCAGCAAGACAAAGAGCAGATTAAGATTAACAGGAATATGAATATATAAAAAAGATCTTACAACTGCATAAAAAGACCCAATATTAAAGTGCAATTTTATATAAAAATGTTCGTGATTGGTTTGAAAACATTGATTGCGTATAACTTGTTTAATGAGATAATCTGCGATATCATTTATATTTAAAAATTAAATATTCATGATGGAAAAATAAGGCAAATGAATCACTTAAAGCCAGTTGTTTATTTAATATCTTCATATAAATTCTGTTGTTTTCGTGTATTTTTGTTTTGACAAATATTGCTATTCCACTTAGGAACATAAAACAAATTTGTTGCATTTGAAGGAAATGCTTAAGATAAATTCCACGCCTTAATTTTATTTATATCACATTTAATTCTGTCTAATTAAAACTAAATTATACAGCACGCATTAATTAAAGCCTATTAGTTACAGGTACTAAACTGTTCGTAGTTTTCTTAAATACGGCAAGTTTTGAAATAAAGGGAAAACATATGCAAATGAAGGACGTTTGTTTGCAGTATTTCCCGTTGGATGAAAATCACCCAGTAAACATCTATTTGTTGTTCCTTGCCCTCACTTACAGAATAACAAACACATGAGCATTATCTTACAAGAATCATTAGTTTGTTAAAATTAAATAAATAAATAAAAACGCTAAATGTCTGAGGCAGGTTTTTTTGCACTTTAAATGGCTCATTAATTATAGTACACATGCTTGAAATGTGAAGGTTATAGAGTTGTAATGTCAGACAGAAACCACACAGAAAAGCTTGGGAAAAAAATTCCAAAACAGAAAGCAGCACGATTGCTGTTGCACGATTTCAATTTAACTGATGTTGTTTGAAAGTACATGTCGTTGCGTTTTTGGAATATTTACTCTGCAAGCTAGAAAAAGGTTACAAGAACAATTCTGCCAAAGTATGTCAATTTATATTCTTGGCTACATTTTTGTTTACTTATGTTTAAGAAATTTGAAATAATTTTTGATCTAAAACACGAGATATTTTATATAATTTATTCTCATTTTTTGAATGTTATTTTAAACATTTTCGTTGCTGCAAAGTTTAGCAGTTAAACAGGTTCAAACTTAATGAAATTCTCCAGATCTGTGGCAGTGCCATATAGTCAGAAGCAATTATCTACCTCTGTGAGGTAGGGACATTCTGGGGGAAAACATTTTCCTAAAAGCAGCTTTATCAAACTTCTAAGTACATAATGTGGTACTTTATGCAACCTCTCTGTTAAAAATTCAGCGGAGTTATAAGCATGTAATTAGAGCCTTCTATTAAACATTTAATGTTCATGCAAGTACATGTCAATTCCATCTGATGGTGTTTGTGTCTGCAATATTGCATCAATTAACCAGTAAAAACCTGACCTCCCACCTGACATCAGTGTGACTGGGAAAACTGATTTAATTGCAGTTTAATTGTGATTTGATTGAGAATTGTGGATGACACGTGAGTGATAAGAAGAAGCATCTTCCGTTTAGACATTCTTTCTTGGGATGCATGTGTTTCGGGCTCTGTCGCGTCGAGTGAGATGAGCACTATACACCGTGCTTCGTGATCCCTGGATCTTCAGCTGTTGTCAGCAGTCTTCAGCAGCCAGTGTCTGAAAATGGGAAGTTCACATCTGAACCCCAAGGATGCTTGAAAATCCCCCCTCCTGTGCACCTTCACGCAGTATCGAGCGACGCCAAGCAACGATTCGCGTTTTTGCTCATCTTTGGCTTAAAGTGCTTGTTTTATTTCTCTCCCACTTCTTTTAAAATTTCATTTGAATGTCTCCCCAGATTTGGTCAATTTTAGCGAGATTGGAAGGAAACAGGGAGGGCGAGTTGATACAGAGCGGTTTGCTTGAAATTAGCTTAATTTTAAAATGTGTGTAAAGAGTCACAGAGTGACATGTTGTTGGAATGAGGTTTCAGTGCCCATGTTTTTGCCTTCCATCATTCACTCTAATCAATCCCCTGTGTTTGTCAGTGAGGGTTGAATCAATACATGGATATACTGTAGTGTTGGAGGTGTAACTTGCAATATGGAGAGCCTACGATGTTACACAGCACCTGTTTAAGATGTATATTGCTCATGTCCTGATCACTGTATGATCTATGATGTATATCACATTGTATGGATATAATTGTATACAAACAGCAGGATGCTTTTCTTGCATTGTTCACAGTACAATGATATTTAAAAATGTCTTTAAATGGTTATTCATCCTTGGAGTTTTTTTGTGAAGACCTTTAACACTCAAATACTCTATTGTACTGCACGAAATGTTACATCATTTCAATAACAGGTGTGAAACATGCCATCTGAAGTGGAAAAAAATTGCGCTTGTGTGCTTTCAAGTTGTGCTGTCAGTGACAGAGTCTTTAGTTTGTTTTGTTCACACCTGGGGGCACAGAACGCAGAAACACTAACAACCCTGTGAAGATAACTCACATCAGTGATAAATTAAACATGCTCACCTCCTCTCCTTGTAGTGGAGGCGCTGACAGTGTAGCCGATAACCATCTGTAGTTTGACATGCAATGACACACACACACACACACACACACACACACACACACACACACACACGCTGTATATGACTATACCATAAATATGAAGATTGTTTAAAAAAAAACTGCAGCGTGTTGAAAAATGGACAAAGGTTTTCATAAGATGACACTACATGCTGAAATTAACCAGAATAAGTGTGTTTTGTGTCAGCAAATTGTAAAGAGTTCTCCAAAGTGAACACCCCTTTCATTTAGATCTCTGTAGCTGTGTAGGGTGTCAGGGTTTGAAGACGACCTCTTCCCATGCATCCAATCAGCAGGCAGCAGTCAGCCGTCTCACACAGTTCATATTTGCATTCATAGCTGTCACTTTTGGGGGGGGGGGGGGGTGCTGGAATCACTGAGCAAAGAAGAGTGGGGTGCTTTTGCCCCACCCAACGCTGCTGCTCTCTGGTGCTGAGCTATTGACGTCCTGGCATTTGGCCTGGACCTCCCTCCCCTGGGGGCTTGCTTCTTTCCCATCCTGGCTGTATATTGATTGGTTAATTTGATAGTTCTATCACCAATCAGCTTGTGTCTGACCTTTTGCCTTGGCAATGATGGGAGAGCTCTCATTTCTCCATCGTGGGCCCCGCCATGCATTGACCTTTGCAGTGAGAATGTCAGCGCGGCCCTTGATCTTAACCTGTCACTACATTTGTTATAGTGGGAAGCCACCTCACCCTTGACTTCCAGACAGAGCCTTCATCAAGGCACACTGTCCAAACACCTTTTATGCCTCAGAGTTTTTAAGCTATTGCTCCTTGATGTGTTGTCTTTTATCATGCCAGGAGATATGTTGCGGAACTCTCTGTAAGGGACACAAAAGCGGGTGCTGGTGGGTTAATGTGGTTCTGATAGCAAAATGTATTGTGCAAGTAAACCTTGTACACTTTGGTGTAAATGTATAAAAAAAAATCATCAAGAAAGGCAGCTGTGCACAGTTTTCCATCATAAAAGGGAGAAACTCTTCCGTTGTAATGCCTTGAGGGGGCACTTGTGAGCGCTTATTGAGACATTGACGATTAATTTACAGTTAGGTAGCTTTGGCAAATGCGTACCATGGTGCTGTTCAGCTATCTGAGATGGTAAACTCATTTAGAAATAATGGACTAATTATTCAGGAGAAAAAAATGTTAATATTTTTAGTGTAACAATTTCTTTTATGTCACATTGCGTTGCAGCTACCTATGTGTGGAATGGGATATTCTGCCTCTATATAAAATTATTTTATTTAACAGTAGAGTGTTTATATACTGTGTGTGTGTGTGTGTGTGTGTGTGTGTGTGTGTGTGTGTGTGTGTGAGAGAGAGAGAGAGAGCGATGGAGATGATGATGGTGGTTGTAGTGGTGATGATGGTGAAGACAAGGAGTGACGTCTTCTGTTTTTGGAGTTGGTTTTAGCTTTGGTTTTAGTGTTTCAACAGTCACACAAGGATATATCTCATTTTGAGAGAAAAAAAACCTCAAACCCGATAGGCAGACAAACGGACAGATAGGTTTCAAAGAAGTAGGTAAACACTGATTTGTTTCCCTTCTTTTTGAAAGTTACCTTTTACCTATTCATAAGTTTCTTTGAGCACATCTGTGGTAACCTTACATCAGTTTACAGTAAAGTATAAAGAGTCGTTTTTAAAATCTTTGAACATATGACAGATCACTCATCAACCGGAGTTTCAAAGCAAAAGCCATTACAGAGAGAATGTTTTTGAGGGTACTGTTATAACCTCAAAGTCACCAACAGAGTTTCCTTTCTTTATTAGTAGCCAGTTTTTTTTTTTTTTAACACTTATGCATGGTATGTACAGCGTGGATGATACAAGTAGCAAATCATTAATGACAGCAGGTCATTCTTAAATATACATTGAAAACTTAAGTCACACATGGCTTTGGGAAGCTTAACATTAATGGTTCTTTGTATAGATATTGGATAATATTGGGTTGTTGTACAACATGACAAATAAGCAAAATTTTGGGGCTTTCTTAAAAAAAAGAGTCATCACTGACTCCAAAGGCTGACAGTTTAATTTTGATGTTACAAGAACAATGAAAAGCCAGAAACAAGCATTGTACTGTAATGAAACAGATCTAAACAAAACAAAGGGCCAAAAGGAAAAAAAAAACATAGGAGGAATAAGGACCACGTGGAATAGATCATAACAGGGTAAATTAGTAACCCCGTATTCCATTCTTTATCTTTTCATATGGCTGACAGCCACACTGCTCCCTTTTTTACCACCACATCATGTTTTCATGAGCTTTAAATAAACATTGATTGATTATTATGACAATACCAATATTTGGTAAATGGAGTGTATAATGTAAGGTGTCTAGAGTGCATATTGTGTAGTGTACAATTTTATGTAGATCTCTTAACCTTGTTTACATCACCACCTCTACTGACAGACACAAGGTAGACCGTGAGTAGGCATAAGTGTACGCCATTCTTTATAGCCACCAGTAGCAGTCTGAGCAAGTTTTAGAAAAGAGCCACATCACTATGATCAACTGTAGCAATATGACAGGTCGTCTTGTGGGAGCTGCACCACTGGTCCCTTAGTGCTCAGTGTTCTGCTTATAACAGCAGGTAAAAACCCCCGGTTGAGCCTTGGGCTTTTCGCTTCCACTAGGACTTTGCTGTGAGCAATTGATAGGTAGCAGTTTGAAGAACTAAATAGACTCTAGGAGCTAACTCTAGGAACAGTGACTCTTTGGGAGGGGATCAGTTCAGAACTCACAAGAGGAGTTATAGTGGATGCCGAAATGTAAGTAACAAAGGGTCACTGCCCTCTAGTGGGCAGGAGGACTCATACACATCAAGAAAATAAACCAAGAGATGAAGTTGTAAGCTACTTGTATACAGTGGTAAGTGGCAATAGTGTTTGTCTCTTTTTGTAAATCATAAACTGAAATTGCAGACATACTGACTTGGTTATGGAACTCAATGTTAGGTGATTCACAATAATTCTTACTTTGATTAAAAAAGCTGAGAAAGCAAATGAGTAGGACTTTGCTTATTAAAAATAAAAACGGTTGGAGTATGTTTTACCATGACATGTTACAGCTTGTGTAAAGAACAAGCAACTTTTTTTGTGAGGTCCGGCTGGTTTTCCACATGGCCCATATCCTTAGTGTTATCTGCATAGCTCTGAAAGAGTGACCATATTGCAACATTTTCCTTCAAAATCCTAATTTACAAGTTAAAATTTACAAGGTAAATTCTACAGAAATGTAAATAAGGGACCAGCTCTCTCTTTGATGGGGTTGTGCTTAAGGTTTTTTAAATGGCTTTGAAGAAAAGACACCTAGTCTTCAATCATTCCAGATAACCAGGGACATCTGATTCAGTCATCTGTCGGTCTGCCTCAGCTGCATGCTTATCCTTCGTCGTTTCTAAATGCTCTTTAGGACAGTGAAGTCTCTCAGGGAGAACACATCAGAGGCAGGCTGGGTAGTATTTAGGGAGGATGCTAGGAAAGTGTACCAAAGGAAAAAAACCACGCTGACACCTTGCTGTGTCCTAGTGGTGTCTTTTAAATGCACCATCAATTGTCATTTCAGTTTCTTTGGCAGAGCTCCATGTTTAGCACTGATGAACATTTATATGAGGGTCACAAGAGGATATATTTGCATTCTTGTTTTATATCCCTTGCATTCCTCGCACAAACATAACACTGTTTGCCAAGTTTTAGTGCTGTTCTTATAGGCTCATAAAGCAGCTTTTGGTATAATTACTGCAGCTTTTACTTTGATCTCAAAGGGAGAAGGGATGTATAAATACCCATATGCTGTCTTACGAGTCTCTGGAATCTCCCTGTCATCTTAGTACTCTATTTGTTGTCTCAGTGTTTTCTCATTCGATTTTGTCCTCTGCATTAAATGGATTGAATTATTTTGCAATAGTGTTTTTGTCCATGTCAAACCCTTTGTGTCTGTATGATGTTATAACATGAAAGAGTGTAAGACTTTGAAAGTAACGGCATATGGGATATGTTATTTGCAGCACAAATAATTTTAATTTGAACTAAATGTTGCCTAAAAGAAAATCAATTAGTGTAGCATCGGCATGTAGTGTTTCTAGACCACGGACATGTTGCTGGAATATGCACATTTTCTGTGGCTTGAGTGCACGTTTTTTTTTTTTTGTGGGAACTACCTCTTTGTCCCAAGATGCTGTACCGGTCCTGTTGAGCAGCAAGCTAAACAGATTTTTGGGCGTTTTTGTATGACGGTGGAAGAGGGTACAGCTTAAACACTCCCTGGAGCCAGAGGTGTTTAACCTAGATTAGACCAGAGTGGTCTGAGGGCTCTTCAAAACAAAGGCAAGTTCAAGGCGGCTTCCTTAAGGATGTGTCGAGGGCAATCCAGACAAAAGACGAATGTCTCTTTTAGAGGCCTGATAAGCATCTCAGCCAAGGCAGCATGATTCAGCCCCTTTCTCCGCACCCTCTTCTTCCTATTCAGCCTAATGTGGCTACAGCGATTTAACAAAATATGGGGCCGCGGTGATGGCTTATCGTAGCCTTGAGGGCACAGCGCCACAGCCGCGCGGCTGACTGATAGGCTTTATGTGAGACGGCACGGAGGTCTCGGCTTTGTGAGAAATCGTCGCATTAAAGGAACGCAAGGTTTGTTGGAATGATTAATGTGCGCTTAATCCCCCGCTCATATCGGGCAAAGTTCCCCAGATGAAACTTTTGCAGAATCTTGATTTCCCTGCAAAAAGACGAGTGTTTTTTGTTGTATTGATTTCGCCGGCCTTCTCCCCGAAGATGCGTGTGCCCCCGCGGAGCCTGTCCCCTTTCATTTCTTTACGTGCCCCATTTCCTGCGTCCGCAGTATGAAAAGAAGGTGTCAATGGAGTCTCGGGCTGTTGGCAAGTGTCGCTGTTGGTGTTCAGAGGGGAGACACGGGGAATATAAAAAGTAAAACACCACACTTTTCTCAAGGTAACAGAGAGTTAGAAAACTAATAAAGGTGAATCAGCAAGCCATGCAGATACTGAGATAAGCAGATAGATACACTTCACCTTCTCGGGAGGCCATTAAAAATGTTGTATTCTAAGATAAGTTTTAATGTCAGTTTTTAAATCTTTTTCACTCTTGCCTGTTTTTCACTAAAATCTGTGAATTGTCTCATGTTTAAAAACAGATGAAACTTTAATAAGGACCTGTTGCTGCCAGTGTTTAATTTTTCAACAATTTTTTAACCATATCTTATGCTAAATTTCTCTGTTCGTTTTTCACTGACCCAAACGGAACAGTGAACATTTAGTCGCAAAGTTGTTGGTCTTAATGTATTGGTCTGGCGTGAAGGTGTGGTCAGTTGTGAGATTTATTATGTTTGCACATGGCTTGTGGTATAATTAAACAGATTGATTATTTTTCTGTTTAGTGGCTTCCATATTTAAATATTTCACTGTGGCAAGGTCAAATGTGAAAGACAAACAACGGGCCTTTGTTCTCACTTTCGTTTCACTGCGGGTTTGTTCATTAAGCTGTAATAACACCGACAGCTGTTTGGAGCTCTAACCATAGCTAAATTTAGTTGCCCTGAAATGGCTGCGCTCCGTAATGTAACAGCATGCGTGCTTTGCAGACTTTTGGAAAAAGGTTAGGGTAGATTATTTTCATTCGTTTACTTGTGATGATCTGGTGGCTGGTTGCTGTCCTCAGATGTGTCTGACAGTGCAGAAGAAGAGGATGGTATGAATTTATTGCAAAAAGTATCTCGCATTAGTGCCCTTTTACCTAAACGGGACAGGTCTGTGGGTACAACTGTATATTAAACTAAAGTGGTAACTTATTTTGGTAAAGTAATGGAAATCATGCTTCTCTGGGAAAATACATTTTCATTTTGGATAGTACAAGACAAACATCAATAAATGTCATAGGCCATTTAATCACTTTCTCTCCTAATTAACTTTTGTTTAATTAATTTTGTTTTGCGGCAAAAAAAGATAATCACATTGGCTCTTCAAAGCGCACCCAGATATGTCCCTGTTAATAATTGTCGGCATATACATTTTGAGTGCGATTTTTTAAAGACAACAGCAGATCCTCCCACCAGTCACTGAGCATCGTCCTCTGGTGAAAATGCATTTGATTTTGTGCTATAAATAGCACATATAACACCAAAAATCAATCTAACATTCCTGGGTGTGTGTGGGCCAATGGAGATCTGCTGTCACCTTGCTGACAAATCAATTGTAATCTCCTCAGTGACAATATTACATATTATTTCTTGTTGCACTGTTGTGTTCTAACATTGTAAACACGGGTAGCATTTCATAGTCCTCTACTCTTTTATTTTAATGTTATTAATAATACTTTTTTTGTTTGTTTGCATTACTACAAAATCGTATTGAAATATTTTCTGTTGTGGTGTGGTTTGCAAAAGTCACACGGCTTAGGTATTAATTGCAAAAGTACTGCTACAAATGTTATATGTTTGCTGGTCTACAAATTTAAAGAATATATTGGGAGTTTGGCCAGTTGTATATGTCAGTTAGAAGTTCATTTGACTCATCAGTGGAGTCCGACTGCTGGTGACAAGCTAACGTATCAAAAAGATGCAGGGAGTTAGAATATTGAAAAGTTCTGATTTGGTCCTGTGATGGGTTCGGACCCTGTCCAGGGTGTTCCCTGCCTTGTGCCCTGGGCTGCTCGGGACTGGCACCAGGCCACCCGTGGCCCTGCACAGGATAAGTGGCTCTGTAACGGATGAATGGATGCATGGTTGAGTAAGTGTACTGTTAAATGAAAATGTCTTTTCTTTATTCAGATGTGTTTTTGAAAACACAGGCATTTTTTCATAGTTACGAACAAAAAACAAATAAAACAATTTGCACCGCAAGTCTGTTGGTGCGATTAGACAAAGGTTTACTAATCCTGTCTTCAAAAATATACACTGGATTGTTGAACAAAACATGCAAATCACCAAAGATGTGATCTTTTCTGACCCGTGAGTGCGCCGAGACAGAGAATGGGAATAAAAGAAGGTTAAAGAGACCACGAGCATTCTTCTTGCATTTATATTTACTCTCATTTTGGTGGAATTACAGTCATTTTAAGGATATATTCCATTAGCCACACGTCCACATTGGTGCTGCGCAGTGCACATATATATATGTGTGTGTCTGTGTGTGTGTGTGTGTGTGTGTGTGTGTGTGTGTGTGTGTGTGTGTGTGTGTGTGTGTGTGTGTG
>JABJVR010000021.1:2867737-2880121 GCA_025773905.1 Chitala chitala | reverse complement strand
AAGTTTTTAGAATAATTTTAAACAGGCAGATCTATTGGCAGAATTAGACAAAGGTCTGGTAACCCTATCTGTAAAAAAAATATACATATCCCCTAATGAAGCATCCCCTCTTGCATGTAATATGCTAATGTTTGTTCTTTTCCCGCTCTTTAGTGAGTTTAAATACTGCAAAGCGTTTAATTATAAAAAAAAAAATGGAGACAGACTCAGTCCTGGGACCATCACATAGAGAAGTAAATGTACAATCAAAACCGCAATTACCTGCAGAATTTTGGGGTAAACAGATCAGCAATCTCATAACAAACACCGACTAGTTTGCATTCTGAAATGAATACAGTTAGATCCAAAGCAATTTCCTTTTATTTATCTTAGCCGCCACACGTAAATAAAGCAAGGGCATTGAAGCAATTAGCATAATTAGACTGTGGTGGTCAGGCCCTGTGTGATTTCTTAAGAAGCATCACATTGCTTTATTCATGTCTGTGTAGGTGTGTGTGTGTGTGTGTGTGTGTGTGTGTTTGCGCATTTCTCCTTTCCCATACTAGAACAGTTTCTCAGCCTTCACTCTATTGCATTTGGCATTTCTATATACAAGTTTTTATGTCTTCACTCTGCCGCTCTGGAAGTGTACTTCATCAAGGACCCTCGGAAGTGAGCAACAGCACAGGAAGTCTCTACTGCAAATAAATGCAGTGCATTAGGACAGGCTGATCTGTGGTCAGTGCGTTGAGGAGTAGAGAAAGTATAGTTCAGTTGTTTAAAGAGTTTAGATTTTTTGTAAGTGCAGTTTTTTGCTTAACAGACAAAATTGTAAAGTCAGTATTTCATATTTTAATGATATAATCATTATACCACGCTACATAAAATCTGTAACTCTACTGTTGTTTAAATTTTGAGTTTAAATTTGCATGTATCATTTATTTTTATAATTATATAGCTATATATTTAACTTTTCTAACTGCATGTAAACATAAAATTAATGTTATAGTCTTATGCAATTACTTTGCAGATGCCTTTAGTGTACAGGGCTGGCAGCTGTTTTTACTCTAGTGCTTTTCTGTGTTTTAAATGAAGAAATCATTGATTTGAAGGTAGAAGTGTGTCACATCATTCCACACCAGCCTCTTTCAATACTTCCGATTGGGTCAGGACTTAGCATTAATGAAGTGTTCTCATCTGATAATTTAATCAGCCTGGCTCTTGATAAACATGAGAGATTTCATAAAAGGAGCATTAATTACTGTGAAAATCTCCAGTTCACATCCTCTCCTTCGCCCTCAGTTAATCCTCTCCGCAGAATTTACAAGGTCCTCCTTTGTACAACTTCTTGCAGGTGAGTTTGCACTCAGTCATCAGCCGCTGTTTGTACGTGTGACTACCAGATGGCTGTATTAAGTCTTCATTTAAAGACATAAGCTTTCAAATTATAATTAATCTTCTTAGCATTGAACCAATCCAATTTTTTGAACCCCCCCCCCCAATTAGTAGGATTGAAATTCCCTGTTCTTCACTCCGGCTTTCTGACCGTGCTTGCCTAACGTGGTTTGGGCCGAAAAACGGGAACGTAATAATGCGGAATTAGGTGGAGTCCTTTTTTGCCAAGATAAAACCACTGTAGCTCGCTCTACTCCGCCCCCCCACTTTTGCCCTGATATTATTGTCTAGTGCAGTCACCCCAAGGTGACTGTTATCACTTAATTAAATCCGAGCACATGGGGAGGGAGAAACAACATTGTTGGCTGGTCACCCCAAGGAACTTCCCAGGGCTTGGAACCAGGGGCCCAGGGAGAAAACCTGCAGTGCTTTCAGCTCCCGGACACCCGGATCATGTGCTTCCCCACGCTATTTTTGCCATCGCAAACGCCCAGGATGCCAGGCAAATGCAGAGCACCAGCCTTTCAGATGGGCTGTGCTGACAAACAGGAGGTTTTTTTTAAAAAAAAAGACCTTTGAAAGATAACTCTGGAAGTGAGAGCTAATTACTCCCAATCTGAGAAACATTTAATCTTCTTTGCTTTGCATTACTGTTGAAGTCAATATTAAAATTACAGATGCCATGCAAAAAAAGAAAAAAAAAATCCTGACATTTATTGGAAGCATTTTGTCATGAAAAATTAATGACTGTCGTGTAAAGTGCAGAGAAGATTGTTAATGGTATATTAAATGCTTGCGCTGATGTCATTAAGAGTAAAATTCATTATATGTCAGTACAAAAACTAAACATCAACAATCAAATAAATTTTGATGTTATGTTTTTGTTAGAACGGGCAAATTCTTTTACTTTTCGGTTGAAATGGTTTCAGAGCAGGGTTTGTGGTGACAGTCACTGGTAGCTTTCCAGCATGGACAGGAGAATGTTGAATGGCGTGCGGTGGGTTCACAGAGCTGTGCCACAAGGCGTGGCCTGGGCCAGCAGGGCTTTGTGTTCTCGCCCTGCCGAGGCCAGGGCAGCATGGGAAATGAATGCGAAAGAGGGCGGTGTGGCACAGAGAGGCCCTGCTGTAATAAAACAGCTGTCTTTGACATGCCATTGTGCTCTAAATGTAGGCAATAAATATGTCGTTGGGGGCATAAGCAAAAGATTCGTTTTCTCTGGCTGGAGTATGAAATAAAAGTGTTGCAATAACTGTTGCCAGGTTTCAAAAAGGCCTTGAACATGTGAAAAGATGAGCGATCGCATTTTGCCTGCGCCATGAGCACCTCCAATAAATAAATCAATACGCTTGTCTCTGTCTCCACATTTCGACGTGGATCGCAGGCTTTAAAAATCGACACGTATGAAAAGCATGACTTGCTGCTCACGTGGTAGTTTAGTATTTCTAATAATATCCCTCACCGCTCCCGCTAACTCCCCCCTCGCTGACGCTCGCGTGTAAATGTACTTTCCCAGCCAAAATTTACTGTCATAAATCCGAGCTGAGCACCTCCTGGTAAATGAGGTAATTTGCAAAGAAAAGATCTGACTGTAAGAGTCGATTTTGTTTCCCTGACTTGCGTGTGGAGTTGGAGAAGACCAGCTGATGCTTTTGCACTTGAAGTGAGAGATGGTTTAATAATGGGGGACTCCACATGTGCGGTTGCCTCCCCCCCCGATTTTCAGAGGCAGAAGCCTGGAGCTTTTCCTCATCAGACACCGAGTCAATAAGTGCCGATTTGCCGAACCCTGCTGGAGCTGTTAATTGCCATGATTTTACTTTAGCAGAGGGGCAGAGAGAGACTGGGGAGGGGGGCGGAGGGTGGAGAGGTTTTATGCCAACATGTGTCGACCGCTTCGCCAGCTGCCCAGCGTCTCTCCGCATCTTGCCATTTTGTCTGACCTAATACTTAATGACATGTTAATAGTCAACGAGCCCCGTCCATGCCAGCTTCCACTGAGTTTGTTAATATCCAATTGGTTTCTCTGGCCAGGGTGTGTTGCAGATAGATGTTCTTTTGGGCCCTTGTTCTTCAGAAGAGAAGGACTTGCCCTGTGCCTCATAAGCTCCCATGCCAAACCAATACTGGCTTCAAAAACACGAGAAAGTGTTTGGCTTTAAGGCTCTCGTTTACGGCTCTGGATGGCACTTGTTGGTTTTGATAATATTTTAACTGTTTTTGCAATATTTTAAGAGTTGTTCAGCCATCAGAAGCTGATCTTTATGTGAGATTGTACTATTCGTGCTTGATTTTATAGAAAGCCTTGTCATTTTTGGAAGTACATGACAGGAAGGAGGTCACTATTGAAATAGAGCCTGCAGTTTTCCTTCTTAGTTTTGGGCACATTACCTACTCATCTTGTTATAGGTTATTTAATAGAATGACATCACATTATGACATCACAGTTCCATCATTTGAACATGGAGAAACCATGATTTTCTGGTAAGCATCTGTAGACCAGAGCTTATAACACTGAGTTTGTACCATCACTGTATTTTACAACAGTCCGCACACTCCTTAACTATGTAATATCTAACATATATTTTATATTATCTTCCAACTTCCTCCGTTATGTGCAGGCAGAGGCAATGACATATTTATACAAACAGTTCCATGGCCGTGAATTTTCAAAACGTTAATTACGTTTGGCTCTGTGATTACCGACACTTGAAGCGATCCGGTACAATACAGGATATCTGTGCTCGGGAGGGCGGCCGTTGCAGTGCATTTGCTGATTGAAAATCCCTCTGTTTTTTTTTTCCCCCATTCAGTATCTTTAACTTCATAATTGAGAGTGCCAGTTGGCTTACTGTAGAGGGAGCTTATTTTGATTTGTGGCACGTGATAGCATCTCGGTCTGTTTATCTTCTGCGGCTGCAAGTAATGGGTTTACAGTGAGCGGGCGTGGGTGGGAGGGGCCACGCGCTCGTGTCCAGGGACGGCGCTTATGCGGTAGCAATGCTGCTGACAGCTCGGCACCCAGATCCCCCTTGTCTTACCTATGCAAGATAGCGGCAGCGGTGCCGCCTGGGTCCGGAAGGTCAGCCGCTGTGCGAACGGGCATCGTGTCAGCGTGAGCTCTGCAGGGGCTTACCAGCCCACCTCCTCCTTTGTGCTAGATCAGGTGCCACTTAACCGCACGCAACGGGGAAAGGGCGCGTCGCGTGTTTGCTCTAAACAAATGACATCAAAGGCGTCCCTTAATGTAACCCGAACTGTGTTCCTCTGATGATTTATTGCATGCTTTACACAGTGGTTAGCCTGTAAACAGCAGCCGTTTGTCAAGGCAGAAGGCAGGCCGCTGTGAAGGCATCCTCTCCAGAGGCTCGCTGCTCCTGGACCACAGATGCTGGCTGCTTTAAAGAGGTGTAGTGGGAGCAGGGGGAAATTATTGGAGACAGGAAAGGGGTGGCTGGCAGGGCCTTTACTGACAGGTGGGGTTAAACCCTGAGGGGGATATAGGCCTCAGCTATTGTGGCTGAGAGAACATACTGCGTACTGCAACACCCCCCCCCCCCCCCACCGAACCCAAGCCTCTAGGACTTGTGTTAGAGAGGCTGAAAGAAGTGTCCCAGCGGAGATGAGAGATGAACTGAGACAGAATACCTACTGGAACTTCTGGGACAGAGTCCATTCAGTTAGAAAATGGCAGATAAAGCAGCACATTTGTGTCGCCGAGATGGACGCGGTCCTTTCCCATTGTCTGCGTCCTCGTTCTTTCCCAAAGGCAAAAAGTTCAACTGGAATTTGGACGTTGTAGGTTTTAGAGCTTCGGCTTGTGTTACACTCATAGTGTGCAGGGATTAATTGCTTTCACCTGTTTGAAAAACAAGGTACCATCTCTGAGATTTGTTTGATTTTCTTGCTGTTTTCATTTGTATTAAGCTCCCTGGTAGACCACAGCTGCCTTGCTATCAAAAGAAGGATGCATATATTTTCAGCTGGATTTCAGATCTATGAGTGAAACTGCTGCTGTTTTGAGTGTAAAAACTATCAGCTTTAAGTGTAGGGTGAATTTTTCTAATTATATTATTTTGAAATTTAATTTAAATTACACTTTTGCTGCATAATTTTAAGATTGACATAGCATATTTTCTTATGTTCCAAGGATGCCGAGGGTAAGTAGTAAAATCACAGGGTTATGCACAAAATTACACATTATAAAAATGACACATAACACTGTTCATCTTAGAAGGAGACATATTACACTGTTCAGCTTAGAAGGAGACACATTACACTGTTCAGCATAGTAGGAGACACATTACACTGTTCAGCATAGTAGCAGACACATTACACTGTTCAGCTTAGAAGGAGACACATTACACTGTTCAGCTTAGAAGGAGACACATTACACTGTTCAGCATAGTAGGAGACACATTACACTGTTCAGCTTAGAAGGAGACACATTACACTGTTCAGCGTAGTAGGAGACACATTACACTGTTCAGCGTAGTAGGAGACACATTACACTGTTCATCTTAGAAGGAGACACATTACATTGTTCAGTTTAGAAGGAGACACGTTACACTTCAGCATAGTAGGAGACACATTACACTGTTCATCTTAGAAGGAGACACATTACACTGTTCCGCTTAGAAGGAGACACTTTACACTGTTCAGCTTAGGAGACACATTACACTGTTCAGCTTAGAAGGAGACACATTACACTGTTCAGCTTAGAAGGAGACACGTTACACTGTTCATCTTAGTAGGAGACACATTACACTGTTCAGTGTATTTATATAAAAAAAAAAAAAACCCTTACATATTGCCCGTCAGATATTCAGAGGCGGAAGACATTACAATTATTTATCTTAACACATGAAAACTGGTTTTTGGTGTTTACAAAAAATTTATATATAATTTTATCTTGAATTAATTCTGCTTTGTACAAACATTTACTTTAATTGAAGGCAGTAGAAGTATTTCACACAATTTTATTATAATTATTTTTTTTGCTGACATTTAAATTTTGTTTTAGTCATGGAGTTCAGCTGTTACACACTAAGGCATTTATATACATGTATATATTTTATTCCAAAATAACCTTCTATTTTTAAGGCTAATGTGACTCGACAAAGCCGAACGCGACTAGCCGTGTAATATAAAGTACTACACAAAGAGCTGATAGCAGCAGATGTGTGTTTTGGGAGGCCGGCATGGGCAGGCCTCGCTGGGAGTTGGTGTTGTCAGCTGCATATCAGCTCACTGTAAATAGCCGCGGGGCTCGGGCTCTTCATCGGCAGGAGAGAAAGCGCTCTCCCCGCGCCAGCTGCCGTCCCTTTAAAGTCACAAATGAAACGGGACGCGCCGCCAAACGCCGCCGCCACCGTTCGTGCTTTCGGTTGTAATCCTCATTTTCATAAAAAGGTGATCTGATCAGTGCTGACATTGTGCACAATTACTTGTTCCTGCTAAAAAGCCTCGTCTCTGTGTGTCACTTTTTTTTTTTTTTTTTTGACTTGCACCAGTCTTTAGCACTTTGCTTCTGACTAGCTGCCCCTGCAGATTATCATAAGCCATTGGGGGGGTGGGGGGAGCAATATGTAATTAACCCTTCTGACCTCAGTATCTTAATTGAAGCCTTTTTTAGGCTGGATTCAGGTTAAAAATGTATTGTAAGGTTAGTAGAGGGATTGTGTGCTTTCTATGGTGGAACAAAAAAAAACATACAGAGGATTTTGTGAATATAACCTGTATGTATATACTGTACATCTTACCCAAAATTTTGAACATATGATATGCTAGATATAAAATGTTACTTTTAAATTATTTTAAAAGTGGGAGCCTTTGGGCCAGCGGTTGGTTGGAGTCACTTTTACTGTGTTTGTTCGTGTAGTGTTAATGTATAGGAAGCGGCTTTTGGGTTGCGCCCCTTCATGCCGGCTCCTGCCCTTACCTCTTTCTTCCCTCTTCTCTTCCACAGTCCCTGGATGGATTTGTGTTTGCACTAAACAAGGAGGGGAGGTTTTTGTACATCTCAGAAACCGTGTCCATATACCTTGGACTTTCACAGGTAAGTGAATTGCAGGTTTCACTTTGTTACACTTTCTACCGGGGCTCCGCGCTGCGTAAACCCAATTTGTCCCCATGTAGAATTCCACTCAGCTGATTTCGCTCCTCTCCATTTGTGGTCTGTGGCCCTGTAAATTTAAAAAACTGTGTTTTTTTCATCTATTATTCAGTTTGGTTTCTCACCTCTTATAGTCCAGTGCCCAGCGCACGTCAATAGCTGTATGGGTCTTCCAAGCCCAGGGGGGTGGGCTGTAACCCTGAATCATCTGACGACTCTATTCAGACTTCTTCTGTCTCCAAAGATGGCAGGATGTATGCTTTTGTGGGTGTTGTCAGTACTCATAAGAGCTGTCTTCTTGAAGTTTTCCAGTTATGCGGCCCAAAAGAGGTTTCTTAGTTGTGCCTACACATGACAATACAGTGTTCTTCTGCTTAGAAGACGTAACCGCAGTGCATCCTTTTGAGTTCTGAGTATATTACAGTTACGTACACTTAATGTATGTCCAACACCGGGAGGCTGTTTGCTTGAGCGCTGCAGATTTTGCACAAACATTTTATATGCGCATAATTTACATCGTTACATTTCTAAAGGGATCAAAGGAAGTATTTTGTTTAGCAAAATTAAGTTTGATAAATCAAACTGAGCTGAGTAACTGTGGTGAAATTTCAATTAATATTAATCGATTAAAAGTGATTTTTATCAAATAATTGATTAATTGTAAAATGAGTCCCCTAAGCTTAAGAGTTATCTATTTGGTTTTATCTGTGGTTTGAAGGGGTTCAATTTGGGTCGTGATAATACTGTACATGGAGTTTTTCTGCCCTAAATCAAGTTAGCACATGCTCAGATAAAGCATGTGGTCTTAATTTTTTTTCTGAACTGGCAAGCAATGAGTTAATATGTCCATTTAACTAAAAAAAAGTGTGTGTCGTACTCCTGCCAAATTACTGAAGATTACGTTGTTGTAGTTAATTAGATCACGGTTTTTTAAAGCCTTTTAAATTGACAAGGTTATGAATATTTTGGTGCCAGACTATCTAAAGCAGATTTTTATAAGCGGATTTTCACCCCTTTTCCTTTTATTCAATGTCTGGAAATTCTGCATATCAAACATATTGCTAATAAAGTAATTCTTTGGGTTTGCACAGTAATTAAAGTTCATCCTTCCAAAAAAGTTGAGTGATTCTTTATATTAAAACTCGTAACATCTGTTATAATATTTTTATTACATAAGTGTATGGATAGTATAGGGAATTCTCCCTGTTTTAAAGCTGAGTAATATAAAAAACAATACCGGGGTGTATAGGTGTGAATTCATAACTTTTAATAAAAATTACTGCTAGACACTGACTGATAGGCAGTTTCTACAGAGGCATTTTGACTATGTGTACTATGCAGAGTTTGTATTATTATGTTTGTTAATGTTATTAGAGCTACAGTGTTATATTGCAAGTTTTCATTCATTTACCTCTTGGAATTAACATATACAAGGAAATTGTAATTTGAAATTGTAATTAGAAGGTAGTGACTTGGTCTGGTTGCAGAAGAAGGACTTAAATTCCTCAAATGTAATGAATTGTCTGTCTTAAACTTCTGACTATGAAATTTAGGATATTGGTACAAACTGATTGGAGCAGTTAGCCAGTAAATAAATTTAACACCTAAAATTTTTTCACACAAGTGTGTTTCATTTCTTTTTTAGAGAATTTCATTCGACATTGTGTAAATAAGGAGATTAATTTCTTTCAGTAAAATTTACATAACACTCTACTCCATAGGTTTGTTGTCAGTTTTGGACAAGTTAGGCTAACAATGTCCGCATGTGTAAAGCCAACACGTTTTTACTGACTTCTCTCTGTATACACACTTCCTTTACAGTTATGATAAATAATTATTTAATGCACAGCCACTTGTATAAAAATAAACATACTTAAATAATGCTCCTTACACTTACATTAACATGTATCACATATTGAATAGCACCTATGTACATACGTGCTTCATGCAAGTCAACTGTTTTTAGGTCAGCCCGATGCAGAAGTTTATCAACATGCAGTTTGGTTCCACGGTTTTTTTTAGCTGTGCCTTTTTCCCGTTGCCAGGGTTCTGAAGGACGCACTTTGAAATAGATGCCGTTTGGGCAGGATAAGCAAGGGAAACAATGTCAGTCTCCTTGTAGTTAGATTTACTGCTTCTTGTTTGCAATAATGGCTGCCTGGGGCAAAAGGCTGCGAACAGCGACTGCACTGTCACAGATGTGCTGGGGGATTGATAGCGTGAGCCTGGCTGAGAAGACAACTCCCCAATGCCGTAGCCCCGTAGACTGCACAGTGCCGATTGAAAAAAGAACCTGATGCTGTGTAAGATTTCTGAGTACAAATGGTGTCTCGTCTGGTCAGAAAGGGACATAAATATAAGATTTATAATTATTGATTTGCGATGCTGTGTAAAGTGAATCAGTTTAGGTTTCGCTAAACATGTTGCTATTGAATTTTTGCCACTTTGCAGTGTACTTTGGCAACGTACGTAGTTCTGTCCACTAAGTCACTAAAGCATAACTATAAATTTATTTATTGACGTACATGTTGTTTTTTTGAGGATAGGCAGTAAATCGAATCATAAAGTTGCACCTCTGGTTAAACACGTAAATATTTTACTTTACGTTGATAACTTCCTCTGACAAAAGCGTGTTTTTGGTGAAGATCGAAGCACGATGCTGCAGCATTGTCAACACCGGTGGTGCTAGCTGTGCTTCCGTAGTAGCCGCTTAAAGATGCAACACGTGTTAGAGATGGTGTTAAACATTTATTTACTGCACAATATGGTGAAGACACAACATGAACATATATATTATATATATGTTATATATTATATTTGGGTAATATCACGGGTAAAGCCAAGCTAGAATATAATTATTACATACTCCATCACTGTGGCCAAAGAACATTGTTGCATTCATCTGATTCTAACATATTATCCTGTTTGCATTGCACCCTTTTACATGTCAGAAAAGCCTGGTCTGGGTCACATGCTTAAAAGAATTTTTAAAAAGTTGTTTTATGTCACATGATTAAATTTTACTCTCATTTGAACTACAGTGGCAATTACTAAATCATTAACAGCCTTTTAAAGCACTGCCTGAGACACTGAGCACTTTAACTGTTTGTTGTAATCAAAGAGTTTATTCAGTGCTGGGGAGAAAGAAAAGAAATGAGTAGCTATGCAGAAGGGGAAACGAAAAATTCAGACAGCGATGGTTATTTTTAAATAAAATCTGTGTAACAGCATGGATTGGTAAGTAACGACATGAAAACGAAGCAGCACCCGGTCCTGTAAGTGGATGGCTTCCTCTCGAGAGACTCTGGCGGAAAGAGGATGTAGTTTTTTAATCCATGCTAGATGAAAAGTCGAGCTTGGTTTCTGCTGTATTGCCGGGATAATGAAGGTACTTAACCGTGTCTGCGTTATCCGTGATTTCACCACACAAAAGAGACAATTTATGTACCACACAGCACCCTGGGCTATGTAAATCAGTGACCTCCTGTGCTACAATAGCAATGTCTATATATAATTTAAGAAAGGCTGCAACTACGGGACACCTGTCTTTTGAAGATGCACACGATTGTGAGGTGGAACCTTAAACTCCATCTTTTCAGCCTGGTTTGAGGTTGTGTATGACAGGGAAGCTGCCTTCCCTTTAATTGAGATGTGTATATTTGCTTTGTGTAACAGATGGCACTGTGTGCTTAGGCTGATAGCTAGGAAAATAATAATTGCATTATTCTGGCCAACAGAATATTAGCATTTGGATTTCGGCCACTTTAGCTGGCGTCCCTGCCAGTGAAACATATGCACATGCATGGGCTGAATATCCGAGGAAATTGATGCATCTGGAATGGCACGGCCATCTGAGTTTTCATCTGTTTTGAGATGGAGAGTGTTAACCCGTTCCAGACCATTATCTGGAAATAAGGCAGGGTAGTTTTTAAAACAATGCTTGCAATTGAGATGCTCATTGTTATGCATTGTCTGAGTGATGGTGTTATGATTGAAGATGGGTTATGTCCAGTTTTTTTTATTATAATTTTTTTTTATATGACAGGAAGACCGTTTGTCACGAAACATGCATTGCCCTTCACTAAGGAGATACAGGAGCACCCTGCCTTTATCCTTGTCTTTATTTGAAGGCTTTATCCATTTCTGGACCTGGATATGAATGTAGACATCTGCTAGCCTTCCAATGACAGCCTTCCGTCCGAATGCACGGAGAGGCCATCCAAAGGCAGCCAGGAGCCTGATCCCTCTCCCCCTGCCCCCTCCGGAGGGACCAGGCGGACCACGCTGACTCCCAGCGGATCCTCTGCCAAGTGGCTCAGAGAACGTGGAATCTATTAGCATTAATGGCGTGCGCTTGGGTGTCTGATCACATCTTTGCGAGATCACTCACCAGAGCTGATCAGGCTGCCTGTCCTTTGATACGCTTCTTCTGCGATCATGTTCTGCAGCGTTCAAGTTTACTCTTTGTCTGTATAGGACATTTGTTGTCAATAACCACAAAATTAATTGCTTGCTATCCTGCACTCTTAAATCTGGAGTGCCTCAAATTGTGCTGCATTAAACCCCTTTTTAAAGAAACCAGAACCATTCCTATGACTTTTTTTATCGTGATAAAATTTTTCTTATTCATAAACGATTAAAAAAAAGGCCTCTCAGTGTAGCTGACAGCTATTTTAAGCTAAGTGTCCACAGGTCTGGCATGATACTAAATGGATAATAAGCATTGTTTTATTTATGATGTCGCCAAGAATGGGGGTCACCATTTGCATGAGTGCCCAGAGTAACGATAAAACAAGATGGGGCATGGTTTCGGAGGCACAGAAGAAGGGGTGAAGAAAGGTCACGTTTAATTGCATCGGGGGGGGGGGGGGGGGGGGGGGGGGGGGGGGGGGGGG
>JABJVR010000021.1:2832320-2853138 GCA_025773905.1 Chitala chitala | reverse complement strand
CCCCCCCCCCCCCCCCCCCCCCCCCCCCCCCCCACCCCCCCCCCCCCCCCCCCCCCCCCCCCCCCCCCCCCCCCCCCTGGCAGATGGGTAATAAAGTTCTTGATGGAGTGAACACAGCATCCCCAGCTTACTGGGTCACACTAAATGTCTTACCGTTGACATCGGTCTCCGTCAACCAGTTCTGTTGCCCGCTTGCCCAGGCCTGAACAATCCTCTAAGCCGCAAGATAGGTCCATCGATTCCTTTCTTAAAAACTCTCCTATTCACTCCTGTTATTGTAATGCGGGCAAGCCTATTATAACCCATTATTCATGCAAAATGCACCATTTTTCACGATTCCCCTACCTAAATCCTGTTTTACCCTAGACAAATGTATTTATCCTGCAAAGGAAACAGCTGTATTGAGATTTACATAAATCGGCAATTCGTTAGAGCATGTTTAACAGTGCATTAACAAATATTGTTGCCTTAATGAGTTGCTAAGTAATTGCAGTCCTGTCCCTGAATGCAGACAGTCCATTACCTACAACTGTATGAATTTAATTCTGAAGCATGTATTTGCGGTCCCCTGGCTGAAGGTTAAAGACATTTTCAGCTTAGCGAAAGCTAAACATGCTTTTATTTGAACTTTCACATTTGAGTGGCCAGCTTTCTATATAGCATCTTGGGATGCACAACTCTCTGCTCAGACCATCTGTGGAAACACCATATATTACATGTAAGGATTTAATGTACAAGATTTAATTATAATGACCACTTTGCCACTTTAGACCAGTTCTGTTTCTTCTTGGTTCATGCTCTGTGTGGTGAAATGATTTTTATTTTTCTCGTTGTTCATACAGTGTAATGGGGAACCTCAGACCACATTTTTTTTCTTACTGAATTTAACACAGTGATAAAGCAAGAAAGCAACTTTATAATGTTTATGCAACAACTCTACAATAAACTGCTATCAGATTTTGCAGATGACCACCCAGAAAATACTTCTTTAGCTTGTTTGGCATTTAATTTAGTTGAGTTCACTGCTAAACAGCAGAAAACCTACAGCGTTTGTTTTTGAACGTGTGAAGAAATTCTTGTACGTTGAGATAAGAATTAAAGGCAAACAAATGTGTTGTAATCAAAGTGGATGTATTGCAGAAGACAGTTTATATTGATAGACCCATGCCGCCATAGCCACGACCTGTTTGTTCCTGAAAATGGGATGTATATGAAATATTGAAATAACAAACATCAAGTAAGAAATAAGGAAGTAAGTAGAATAATCCCTTACTAGTACCACAGTGGGTACATTTTCAGTGTTACAGCAGCAAAAGGGTAGCAGAAGCACTGAGTGAAAAAGTAATAGGGTAGGAGCAATATCAATACACAGAAAATATACAATAATAAGAGGTAGACAAAACAACAACAACAATAACAACAACAGTAATAATAATAATAGTGAAAAACAACAAACAAACTTGACACTATAATTCCATAAACTGCACAAGTAATATAGTGCATACTGGTATGGGGTGTTATATATGGGAGAATGGGTTTTTCCCATATATATATTATATTTATATATATATAAATGGGATTATGGTTTCATCCAGAAAATCACCCAAATGTGTAATATCATGAAGAAAAACATTTGAGACATTATAACATTGAATAAATAACAATTGATACAATATAAACTGGAAATGTCTTCTCACTAGATTAAATCTCAACTGATCAATCATTAATTTCAAGTACATTCATAATATATATTATTATGAATTAATTAGAGCTGTAAAGCAAATTAAAGTAAGACAAACGCACAATTATGTGTGTTCTGCCTATCAGAGTAGGCTCGTATAGGCCTTCTTTAGAATTTCACAATTTCAGGGAGTATAGTAAACCCCTTTTACAGTCATTGAAATTTGCTAGTCTCAACATCCTTCTACACAGTCCTCATTAACCTCAGCAACGCTGTAAATAACTCAAATATAAAATTGACCCGATTTTAAGAAAGCGGATAATGGCTTATACATCATATTGGACAAACTCGAAGAAGCAACCCCGTTTCGCTGTTCTTAATGGTGCTGCATGCTGGTGTAATAGCTGCAGTTGTTTAAATTGCAAAACTACCTGCAGCTGTGTAGGCCAACTGTGTAAAGGCTGCCACATTAGCATCCTGTTTAAGCACAGTGTTGTTAGTAAGATTGCATGACAGATGCTTTCCATACATTTATTGTTAACTTTCATTGTTTTAAAAGAATGTTCCCTTGTTATAGTTGAGCACAGTAAGGGCCTTTTGG
The DNA here is from genome assembly GCA_025773905.1 of Chitala chitala. Taxonomy (NCBI): domain Eukaryota; kingdom Metazoa; phylum Chordata; class Actinopteri; order Osteoglossiformes; family Notopteridae; genus Chitala; species Chitala chitala. The sequence continues at coordinate 2,850,856 of JABJVR010000021.1, read as the reverse complement.
CATTGGGGGTGAAGTTGGCTGTGATTCGCCTCCATCTGGGGCAGGTAATTCAAGGGGTGGGGGGGGTGTTAGCGTAAAACTCAAGGGCAGACAGTAACAGGCACTGTAATGTGGACGGCGTACTCCAGCGGAGGACATGCACTCTTTTCAAGGAAGCTCTAGATGGATCCACATGCGGTTCTAATAGATGCTGCAGAGAAAATGACTGCGCCTCTGATAATATTTCAGCTGCTATCGTCCTACATCTGTTTCGGGATAAGCTTTCATGTGAGCCGGCGAGGCGGCACAGGCACGAAATGTATCAAAAGCGCTGGAGTGGAAAAATATGAGTTTACACAAAAGCAGGCACAGAAATTAAGGGGGAATTTATTTTCTTATCTAGCCCCACAATTCATTGCTTTCTAGTATGTTGCCGCGCGCGCGTTGTCAGTAGACAATGCCTCTGTGTCTGCTCGACAGAGGAGACAGAGGGAGCGCGTCGACATAAATAATCAAGTCGTTCTTTTTTGCAAAGCAATCTGGGAAATCTCAAATTGGAAATCATTGTAGGTTTTCACCTAATTTATGTTTCATGCATAGATTAGAAACTTGTTCAAACATGCACATTGTCTTTTTTTTTGCACGACATTATTATTATTATTATTTCAGGTAAATTTATTCAGTCACTCAGACATTTCTGTTGTCCTCGGCAGCCTCTGTCCATCGGCCGTGTGTCATTTCATTGTGAACTGCGTAAAGGTTTATAGTGGAAATAAAGTGTGTTGACACCAGCATGGAATTTTTGCATGGCAGTGTGGCAGAGCCAAGAATTCAAGCATATTGTAAGGGTACCAGCTGGGAAACGCTTGAAAGGTATTAGTCGTGAATTAGTGTCCAAATGTGGGAGAAGTTGACTTGGAAAAAGACTATGTTAAAGGCCTGAATGTATTGCGCTGAAAATTTTCCTTTCATTATTTTCACTGAAATTAAGTTCATTATTATTAGCGTTATTATGCCTATGCTCTTGCAAGTATTCCAAGTTTTCTGAATTGGTGAGTGTAAAGTTTGCCGTTTGAGATTCTTGGCAAGGTCATTTTTAACCGCGGACTATATGGATCCTGAGGGACCCGAAGCCCAGTCAGTCGTAGCTAGACTAATAATTTGAGAGGGGCAGAACTGTAGTCAGGACTTGTCCTGCAATTAAATTAATTGCCCTAGCATCTTCACAAAAAGGACTAGTGTGGGAGGGGGTGTGCCAAGCCAATTGCTGCATTGGGGGGGGTGAATTTTTTTCCCCCTACTGTTAACAGGAAACAGAACAGAAAAACTCTGTTGTATTTTTATTGTGATGTCATACATCTGTCGGCTATTTATGAATTGATAAGTGTTGATCTGAGTCAATAAAGCTTACTTTGAAATAGATGGTTGAAGAACTCCGGTCACTGCCAGACAAGGTGTGAGAAGGTAGCAGAATAACGAACAGATCGGTCTTTATGTTAATTTTAGCAGCATAGGTAAAAGACACGCAGTCAAACATTTAGTGCCTGCTCATTGGCTTATTAGCTTTCAGTATAAGGGATTAGCCACGAGTGTCTCAGAATGTTTAAAACCACTTTTTAAGAGCAGCATTACGGATGTTTGGACGATGCATTTCTGATATTTATGCCACGGCTTCCACATTTGTGTAAACATAAAATCTTATGCTTTATTACTTCCCTTTGCACCCAGCGCCGTGACCCCAGTCATCGTAAATTGAGAAATAGTGGGGAACTAATGGAGACAGATGGGAATATGGCATGCCATTTACTCAAATTGGTGAAGTAATTAACCTCGAGGTGCTTCGGTTTGCAAGAAAAATTGTTGGAATATCTCGGGGAGCCAGATAAACAGACTCCCGGCCTAACCGCTTCTGACAACTGCATCATAAACTAGACTCATTCTGTTCAATTGACCTGTCACCATCTCAAGACCAAATAAAGATTTGTATTACAATGCACTTGGGGAGTGAAGAGGGAGGCCAGAATGGCCACTCTCTTGAATTGAACAGACACCTTTTTTTTGCTGTGGTAACACTGTATCTGCTGGTGCACCTCTGTGCTCACCTTCTCCTATTTGCTTCCTTACATTTGCCAGGCTTGTGCCACACACGGTCGTGTGGATTTTTATAGCTAAATGCAGCTTTGGATGGTGTAGAGCGTGGAGCGTCTTTCCAAAGCACTTCCTCAACTCAAGGCACTCTTTCCTGACCTAGTATAGGCGGTACAATTTGGTTCAATTCATTCCAATTTACTTTACACGGGGCCGTTCACAACAGCTGTCCTTAAATGTTTAGCAGAGCTGCAGAGAGCACCATGCTGAGATGCATCTGCTTTCCAAAGGAGTTTAAACAGAATGAAGGCACCACAAGCCAACAAATGAGAGGAACCAAAAGCTTTCGAAGTCTGGTAGACTTTTTGTTAACCTATACACTGGAATAAATATACAGGAACAGTCCTTGTGTTTGGTACACGTGTGTGTGTGTGTGTGTGTGTGTTTCTAAACCCCTATAGTAAAAAAAAAAAAATCTAAATAGGTGTGTTATGTGTAAAAAGACTAAAATTAGATCTTCAGTAAGTATTGCGAACGTTTAAATGGGTAAACAGGATCGATCCAGTTTAGCGTCAGCAGCTTTTCATTGAGTCGAGCAGACGTGATGCTCTGACTGTATGTTATATTCTTATTGGTGGCTGCTTCAGCTGACAGGAAGATGTAAAACACCTCATTTTTTGCCTGGGGCTTTTTTCTTTGACATGGATTGAAATGAGACTCCAGCATTTGCACCCACATTCAAATGACAGAGGACACAGGATAATACATGTATATTTATTAATGTGCTTTTAATAAAAATTCTAATTATACTGATAATAAATAATGCTAATTCAGATGAATTTCTTAATATTTTCACTATTGTTGTGTTCCTAGAATGTTACAAATTCCTGGCTCTGCTAATGGGTTTCATATGAGGAAGACTGAATTGTTGACACTGTCCCCTATGAGTGTATATGTACTGTCATGTACCAAACTGTTTCACATATATTTTTATAGACCAATAATACATTCTGAACCAAATCATGATGTGTTCAAATCTGTTTTTCGTAAGCCTATGCGATCTATTTCTTATAAAACTACTAACTGTGGACAGACCCATTTAATAAATAATTGGAAACCATATACTTTATAGTGGAAAACTGGATGTCTTAAAAGATGGATACATTAATATTTTTTTTAATTTTTATTATTGAAACCAAAACCAATTCGACACAAATCATTTTTAGTTGTGTCCTCTATAATCTCTACTGTCTTTTTGTGTGATTTTTAGTATTTTAAAACTACGAAATAAAATACATTGTAGTGAGTTTAATGCTACTGAAAGGAAGTGTATTCTCTTACAACTTTCACATCTTTAATGTTTTTTGCAACTTGAAAACCGCATAACCAAAACATATGATGTGCACAAGAATAACAATTCTATAATCATGGCATTTTTTTTAACGTTCAAGGCCCTTTAAGTACCAGTATTTCTGATTCAGTCCTCTGTTCAATGTTTGATTTGATTTGGTTTGCAGCAGAAGTAAAGCTCGTTTGTGTTTTGTGCTCAGACGTTGCTAAAATGGCAGTAAAAGTACAGATACACAAACGATATTCATAATGCTTGTTTTAACGGGCTTGCTTGTCACGGTTTTTTTGTTGTGTAAACAGCGGTTTTTCTGTGGACCCGGGCGCTCCCGTGCTGTACCCTTTGTTTTAGCAGTCTTAGCGGCCGAACGCTTTAAACCCCCTTCTCTCCATACTGCACCTGTGTTTGACCTCGCCTGGACTGTTGGCCAGTGTGATGATTTTCATGCGCTGTATCGACAGCAGGGGGAAAAGGGATAAGCGCAGAAAGGTAATGAGTAAAGGGGAGAGAAACCAGGAACTGGAGACTTGACACATCTTCCTAGTTGTGACAATTGATTTGACAGTGACAGGTGATTTGGGTCCACCTCTAATAAGTGAATTAATCTGACATAAAACATAGCAATCTGTCATGTTCTCGATACCTTAACAGCTGGCTGGCTTGTCCTTCGGTGACAAGCTAGTTTGTCCTGTGCAAATCTTCTGTCACCCAAAAAATGGAAGTGTGGTGTCGGGGAGAAAATTATGTGGTCCTGGCGATGTGAGTGAGGAATTCCTTGTCAGACATAGCCAGCTGTGCCAATAATATTATCTTCTGTAGCATTAATCACATTCCTTCCTTCCAGCACCTCTTTGTCCCCAATGGCTCCCATAGGAAACTGTCAGAAAATGTAGGGATTTGCCAGCAGCATTCCTCACCTGAAAGACTGTCACATGCTTCAGAAAACTCAGAAGTGATGAATGAGAGACCTCCGCATATCTGGAGGACCTGTTCAGCCGTTTGCAGCTCAGAGAAATTAACTAACTTTGATAGAGAATGGGCAGATTGTTGCCATCGCAATAGCCTTCAAAAATTAGGAGACAGTGTTATTACCTCATTATAGTGAATCTGTATTGTTTGTTTTATTAGACCAGGCCCCAGTATAGTGAATCTGTAGTGTTTTATTAGACCAGGCCCCAGTATAGTGAATCTGTAGTGTGTTATTAGACCAGACCCCAGTGTAGTGAATCTGTAGTGTTTTATTAGACCAGACCCCAGTATAGTGAATTTGTAATGTTTTATTAGACCAGACTCCAGTGTAGTGAATCTGTAATGTTTTATTAGACTAGACCCCAGTATAGTGAATCTGTCGTGTTTTATTAGACCAGGCCCCAGTGTAGTGAATCTGTAGTGTTTTATTAGACCAGACCCGGTATAGTGAATCTGGAGTGTTTTATTAGACCAGACCACAGTATAGTGAATCTGTAGTGTTTTATTAGACCAGATCCCAGTATAGTGAATCTGTAGTGTTTTATTAGACCAGGCCCCAGTATAGTGAATCTGTAGTGTGTTATTAGACTAGACCCCAGTGTAGTGAATCTGTAGTGTTTCATTAGACCAGACCCCAGTATAGTGAATCTGTAGTGTGTTATTAGACCAGACCCCAGTATAGTGAATCTGTAGTGTTTTATTAGAATAGACCCCAGTATAGTGAATCCTTAGAGTTTTATTAGACCAGACCTCAGTGTAGTGAATCTGTAGTGTTTATTACACCAGTACAGAGAATTTGAATTTGTGACTTTCAGGTGACTTGTTTCATGCTGCTATAGTGCCCTGTTGTGTTGAGGTTGGGACTTACATAGAGGTTTTGTATTTGCTTAGGGCATCCAGACCACTTTGGCTATTCAACTGGTGTTTCAGTTGTTCCCTTCATTCATTTGAAGGTTAGTAGCATGGTGGCATGATGCCTGTATGTGCCCCCTTGATTTTTTGAGCTTTGATTTTTTTTATTGCAATTAAAAAATTATTTGTGGATTATAATTCAGTTGCAAAAGAACAATAGTGAAGTTATTAATTTTCTATAAAATGTGGCAGAACCCACACAGTAATCTGAGCCAAAGTAATGTTATTATAATATCATAATGTTATACACAGTAATGGTATTAGCAAAATATGTAGACAAGTATAGTTTTTATATTAATATTTTCTGTTACAGTATGTGAAAGTAAGTTCATGCTGGTTTTGGACTATAGTTCGTTTTCTTTTGAATGGACCAGTCGCCAAACCGCGTAAGATAAAGCAGGAAATGAAACTTATGCCATGAGATGAAACACACATTAGCTTAAGTACACTGGCCATTTGTAGTTTATGTAATTAATTTGCAGAGTTAATGCGACTGCATATCTGTGTCCCTCTATAAAAAAAAAAAAAAAAAAAAACGGATGCGCGGTCCCCCTGAGCCAGCATAGTAATGAGGACTGTCTTTCTTTCATTGAACCGAGATTTAAGTCTTTTCATGACACATTATCCTGAGTACAGAGGCTGCTCACTGGGGTTCACTTCCAGTGAGAGCAGGTTGTATAACTAGGTATTGTGTTCCCTTTTACCTTTATGGAGTGCTGTATTAATGGACAACACAAAATGGAAAGAGTTACTGGATTCTAAATTCTGAAGATTGCTTTGAAGTACTGTCTGTCAAGCTGCCCTTGAGAAATCATTTTGATATCTACAGTACCATTTTCTTCAAGACCAAAACGTGCGGTTACACTTTGGAGTTTTAAGTCCAGAGTGAGACGGTGCTGCAGTCCTCACCCGGCTCTGTGCAGGTAATCCAGGTAGGGCACTGGTCTGAAAGCAGCAGTCGTCCTTTACTAACCTTCTGCGGTTCCTGGATCATCATTTTTGTTCTGTTTCATTGGTCATGAGAAGACAGAGCAGAACAGGACTTACCAAAGGTGTGAAAGAAAACCTGGATGAATAAAAACGCTCAGGGCTGAAAAAAAGAATGTTAAATTAGCTGATAGGAGGAGGGAGAAAACACTTGAATATGTGTGCGCGCACTTTCAGGCACGAGCGCAAAAATGTGCTGCCTCAAAGCCTCGGCTATTTTCCCTTTACCTGGTTGACTGTGTGAAATATCGACTGTCCTTGCAGTGAAAGTTGGATTATTCATTGTGCTGGGAAAGTTTAGCTTCCCTTTGAGGGTAATATCAGGGTATTACACTTGAAAGGAGATTGGTCTTCTGACATGTATTCAGGCTTCAGGAGAAGTCAAGGCCTAGAGGCAAATGGCTCACTCGTCAGAATTTAAAGCAACCCAAGCAGTGCTGGCTAGGTGTTGAGATGGGCCTAACAGCTGTCCAGAGAACACGAGTCAAACTGTAGACACGTTGAAGACACGACAGACACACAAAAATATGTGTTGGCAGCAAAGTGCAAGCCAATGAAAGGCTAGTGCAGTCACGTCGCAAAACAATAATAAAATGTATTCCAGCATAGTTGTGTCCACAACTGATGCTTAATGGAAATTCTGGTTAATTGTGTTTTACTGGTGTTTGGCATGCACGCAATTTCCAGGAGAACATCAGAAACTGTGAACTCTCAACAATATATAACTTGTGACACACCTGCAAAGTACATAGAGTGTGTGTGTGTGTGTGTGAGTAAGCAGTTGGGTGGGTGCATGTTTTTATCCAGAGCCTGTAGTGTGTAAAACTGCTGAAGCAGAAATGGGTTTTTTATCTAGTGCATTCAGAAGAGGCATGCACTGGTGCATCGGTGCACTGGTGCACTGGACTGAAGAACTGCTCACACACGCTAAGTCAAAGGTCAGAGTGCGCAAAGTTACGAGGTTTTACAAGTGCAAACTTCATACTCATCTGTGACTGACAGTTAAGGGTAGGGATTGAGCTGGTTCGTGTGAACGGCATTGCTGACCTCTCCCTCTTAGGACACGATAAACCACAGACAAAAGGACAGAGAAGAGCTGGATGCTAAGATCAGGCATCTCAGAACAACTGGTGGTTCAACTTGGTTTTTTTTTCCTTCTTTTTGCTTGGTTTCCTTGATCCTCAAGAAGAAACGGCTAAAATGCATCTTTTGCCCTATCTTCACAGAAGTGGGCTGAAGGCTGTATAAACCCACTGTACCAGAGCAGCCTTTAAGACCTTAATGCGAAACTGAGAAGGTGACGGGAAAGAAAATTCCTGAAGGGCAGCTGTGGGCGGAATCAAAAACAGTCCGTAAAAGCCATGATGCATTGGCATTAGATGGTCGCGGCCATTTAGCAAACGTGTCGATGTGCGCCTCAATGGTAAAAGGTTCTGATATATGTGCGCTTTCCTCAAATAGCCTAGATCTCCTCATTCCATTAGACGGAATGGGCACTATGCATGACACTAGTGGCTATGGAACTGAAAAGGTTGCCATTTAGAATTTCTGGCAAAAGAGATGTTCTCACGCCAGAGGTGGGACGTACAGCGGCGTAGAATGTGATTCACAGTTATGTTAAGGACACGCTTCGTTTTTGACACGGCGTGGATGTGCGTTTTGCAGACCTTTACGAGACCGTGCGCCTGAAAACATTAAGGCGGCAAAACGTTCGATTTGTGAAAGACGTGCATTTTTGCCTAAATGTAAAATCTGTGTTCGAAAAAATACGATGGAAAATAGAAATTTAACGATACTGCCTGTATCTGCTCAGCCGTTTAAGAAAGAATGTTTTGGCAGGATGTGCAAAGGCTCTTGGAGAGCTTTGCTGTCAGGTTCTGGCAGATCTTAGGAGCGCTCTGTGTCTTACAGAGCTGAGCCCTGTGCCGTTGTCCTGGTAAGCCCTGTTTGCCAGTGAGGCATAAACTCTGCTTACGGAACAGGGGTGAGATGCCATGGAGACCTCGATTTGAAGGCAGCACCGTACAGACTTGGGGGAGCAGGTCTTGCCGTTCTTCACTGAAATGAGCAGATACCGAAGTGCTTGGACTGCAGATATCATGAGGACCTGGCCTAATTCTTAACAGTCAATCCTTGGCATGTAACGAAACCTAGCATGGCTGCACAACAGTTCCTGCTGAAGTGTCAACACACAACACATGTTCCAGGGCAGTAAAAACCTTCACTGGCTTTTGAGCAGACAGCTCAATTCAGAGACTTTCGTTACATAAAAAAAAACGTGTCAGCACGTGCTGTTTCGGACGATACTGCTATGTTCGTTATGTTTTCAGCCTGCGACTCGCTAACGTGATTCGCCATGCCTGTAAGCTCGTTGAAGGCACACGCGCGCACACATGCTCCAGAATCATTTTTCATTGGGGTAATATGGAGTCTGGCCAAGAGCAGGGTGTGCCTGTAAATCCGGAGACCTTCTGAGTCATTTCACTCAGCTGTTTTGCTTCGCAGTTCAAGATTGGACAAGGAGCCTGAGGTCTCTTCTTTACCTCAACTCTCTGGTTGGAGTTGTGCAAAGGAGTCTCTGATCTGGCACTTAAATACAGACAGCGGTCTTTTGCAGGTGTGTTTTGAGTGCCTAACAACTCAAAACTTTCTTTTAGAGTGCTTTTATGTGAACTGGTAATTGATCTGCGAGCAGACGCCCATTTATCTCTCACATGTCTTCCTGCACTAAAGCTGTCAGTACAAATCTTATCAAATGTTCTGCATTTGTTTTCTGCGGTGATTTATGACGGCTCTGAAAAGGTCTGGTGATCCCATAGGCTCCTGTAATTCTGAGCCTTCTTTCCATCAATAGAATGGATTCTTGACAAGTCAGACAGTGTTTTTGTATCTCATTTGATATATCAGTGCCTGTTGCTTACATTAATTGATCAGGAAGCAGCTCCCAGGTGGGTTCATTAAATATCATGACAGTCACCGCACTGGCTTCTTGAGTCGCCTTAATAAAAGATCGGGCCCCGTTTTGGCCCCAGCCTGGACGGTGGCTGCCGTAACGAACGTGCTCGCTAAGAGTGTAAGCGGAATGGTCCACTGAGATTAAGGGTACAAGGCTGCATCTTAATGAAATTGGAAGGCAATTTTTAAACAGCATGAATAAAGCCACGTGTGAGATTACAGTACTGCGTGCTTGTGTTTTGGGAAAGCAAAGTCACGTTGCACGAAATAACTTGCAGAACTCCTGTTTGCAGTTTATATTTTTTTGCCCCCCTCTTTCAAGATTAGGATCCCTTTGTTTCTGTTACTCCGATACTTCACTCAATAAATCATGGCTTTCTGAGAAACAAAGCCTGGCTAGCAAGTGGTGAAAAATCCCAGATTTACAAGTGTGAAATGGCTTGTAATATGTTGAGTTTGTCAATATAATGACAGTGGACTCTTTGCTATGGATTGATTCTTTTCCCAGCAGAAGCTTTAAATCTTTGTATCCTTTGTCCTGACGTTTGTGCTGCAATTCTAAAAAACATCTAATTTTAAAAGGCAATAACAGATGCAATAATTTATTAATAGTATTAATGCTCTTTAGGTTTAACAGTGTAGGGCTCAAAATCAAATATGTATAACGTAAAACTTAATAATTAACAACTGTCTTGTGTATCATGTATCTCTGACAGTTGCACTTTGTTTTACATAATACTAATCCACATTCTGATTGCCATTTATTGTATATTTAGATTTGTTCCATTTTATTTATGAATTATGGATGCTGATGTGAGAGCTGGCCCTGGGCATAGGCCACATACGCAAATGCTCGGGGCACCGTCCATCCATAGCACCCCAAATGAGGGAAGAAAAATGTAAGGGGCACCAGCTAAAATCTTGCCTAGGGCACCAAATTGGCCGGAGCCAGCTCTGGCTAACGTACTCAAGAAATGGAGATTATCAAAAAAACCTCTGCATGCTACATGCAAGAAACACTTGTTTAAATTGGTGAACTTAAATACCTGAATTTATTTGATAGCTTTCAGATTCATTAGAGTTTTTTGTTGATTTTTGTACTGAATATTGTCCGTTTGTTTACCCTTCCGCGTGCTTAGTTCTTCTCCCCTCAGAATGTCCATTTGAAATGAAAGCTACTGAGGCCTGAAGCCCCGTGATTGTTCTGAGGAACCTCTGGCAGGTTTCCCAATACTGAGCTCAACGTCCCTTATTAGTGACACGCTTAGCCATTTGAAGCCCAGATGAAGCTACTCTGTGCAGCCTCCGTCATTAGCTTCACCTGGCCAGTTGGCCTGATTCAAGGAGGCAAGCTTCAAAAGGCTTTCGGGTGTGAGGGGTGCTTGTAAAGACGTCCCTGGGCACCCGTAGCCTGGCGGTAACAGGGTGTACTAAAGAGTTAACGAGCAGAGCAGCTGGGAGCCAGGGGAGGGGCGCTTAATCACCAGTATGAAGATGAACGAAAGGAGCCCGGCCGCCCCGGGGCCCGCCCGCCCACCCCCCTCCACACCTCCCAAAGTGTCAGCTGGTTCTCTAACCTCAGGTTTTTGACAGTTTTGCACCTGCCAACGAGGACAAAAAGGTCATTGTGTTCACTCAACATTTTTGCTCATAGCAAAGTAGTACTATGCACTGACAAAAAGACAGAAAAGTAATTGCACATTTTATAATTTTTAAATCATTGGGCTATTTTTAGTGTTGACATTTGGTTTTGTGCTATTTGTAGTTGAAGTGCTCACAAAAATGATATTTTTTAGCTTAACCACGCATTGCAAGGGGCAGGTGTTCTAGACCTGGCAAATTCTTTTTGGCCTGTCTGCATGTGAGCAGTGCCTCCCACTACCTGGCTGCCCTGCTTCTGTTCCCAACACCACATTCCTGCCATTCTCTGCCACATCACAGCGTAACCATGACAACACTCAGGCTCCTCAAGAGCCTGACTGCACAACCTGGGCAACACACCGTCAGCGTGTGTGTGTGTGCAAACGTGCACATGTGAACGTGCCCACGTGTGTGCACTTGTGCGTGCACACGTACATATGCGTGTGCACATGCCAGCGATTGTATTCTTCAGTCTCATAGGACAAAATGTGACTTGCACTTAAAGTTACACAGGACTAATTTTGAGCATAAGATAAGGATCTCCAAATACCTTCCTGGGAAATTCAGTGTGTGTTTTTTTTATAATAATAATAATAATAATAATAATAATAAGGCCTGAACTGCATTTTCCAGCTATGCCCCCCTTCACTCACCACAATGCCTGGCCAAACAGTGCCAACACCACGCATGAATCAGCAGCCCTGTGAGCAGGATTTAGGGGAATAAATACGCTGATATCATACAGCAAAATGATTTATGCATGGCGCCCAGCCGGTGCCCAAGCAGGAATCCAGCAGAAATCGATAGGTAATTACAGACATCCACCCCAAGTTGTACTCCTGCCCCATCACACTCAAAACAAATGTCAAAATGCTTGTTTGCCAGCTAAGCTAACAGAAATAAGTAAGCGTCTTTTGGGAACCTATTTTTCCCAGCTGGGACGCAAGTTGAGTATGGGGTTTTTGTTTTTTCTGGTCTGAATGTTTGCAAAGGGAGAGGGGCCCCTGATGCCCTCAAAACCCTAACTTTTTAACTTCTTCAAATAGTCATAACTCCAGGACTGACCAGACTACTGGCTAAACATTGTCCAGCACTTGCCCATGCCTCAAATATCTTAATCATGGCCAAAATAAGGGGCTGTGATATAATACCTTTTTAAGATGTCCTTCTCCCCCATCGTTTCAGTCAGCACCCCCTGTTGTCTGTCTTTGACAGTACTGTTAGCTCCACTAGCTGGACTCTCTGTTAAGCAGACATAAAACAGCATGACTGTGAGGAGAGGCCTTCTGTGAAGCACCTGTAGACAGAGCTCTGTGTGTCAAGGAGTATGTGAATGGGTGTGTGCGCACGCGCATGTGTGTGTGTGTGTGGTGGGGGGGCTATAGAAAAGGGCTGAGCCCATGGAATCTGTCATTTTGATAAACAGCTATAAATAGGTCAGGCCTGTGCACTGCTCTGAACCAACTCTAACCTAAATCAATAGAGTCGCCACTGTCCTGTAAGCCTTCCATAGTCTCAGCTCTTATCTGTCCAGACAGTTTAAGGCTGACCCCTTGTAGGCTGCAGGTAACACCCTAATCCATCTCACAGGGTAGACAGACTGTAGTTGTAGCAAAGAGCTCCAATCTTTTCTCTTTTAAAAATCCATGTTCACAGACAGAAGCAGATGGATTTCGGGACAGAACAGCTAAAATGCGAAGTTGACTAAGACGCGTGTCACCATTGCTTATGAGTTCCACCTGCATGCAGTCTTTTAAACAATTACAGACACTTAGGCCGAATAGAAACTTGTGTGCATTTGGTTTTAATTCACAACTAAGTAATTTAAAAATGTAAGCGGTTTTTGTATAGACCTCATCGACTTTAATGTGGGTCTTGGCATTCTTCGAAACCAAGTGAAAATATGATTTAAAAGACAGTAACGATAAAATGTGTTCAGATTCCATGAACGTAGTTCAGCATAGTGCTTTGAGCTAGACAAACCAGCAAAGCAGAGAGAAGATCAGCGGCTTTCACGAATCGTGTTTGCCGGCTGTGGCCAAGAGAAACAGAAAAACCAAAAGCACTTATTTTTGGAGCGAGGAAAATATGCAGTTTCGTCTTTGTGCGACGAAAGATCCAGCATAACGCCGCGTGCTGATGGCAGGAGGCGCCACTTCGCTGATTCTCGTTGATTTAACAGCGCGACATAGCCCTGGGAAATTTTCTTTCCACCCTGCATCGGTAAATTCTTTGAAAGAATTTATTTCTGCTTAACTCTTTCTCGTTCGGTGCGGCATCACAGTAATGCGTAGTATTAGTGCTTACACACAAAACAGACAGTACATTTCGAGGCATCAAAAGCATTGCATAAGACCACGAACTGGACTCTTTTTCATTCGGGTTATTGCTGAATTACTCTTTTAAATTTACGTAATGTTGATGCACGTCTAACAGTCACTGTTATTGAATTTATATTTAGTTATCCATAAGTCGTGCATTTCATTTCCTGCATATATAGACCTGTAAAATATTCAGATAGCCTGTGCACACATTTAAATGTATTGACAAATTAAATTGGGAGAAAAATGTAAAGATGGGTGGATGGATTAAAAAAAAAAAAAAACTAGCATTATTAAGCCAGGAATTTACGATTATTCAAAGTGAAAAAGACAGCAAAACTGCAAACGTTTGTTTCGCTAGTATATCGCTAACATCCACGGTGTGCTCGAAAGCTGATGTATTAGTCAATGGGTTATTTGTAGAAACACGATGTAACACTGACAAGTGACATGTGAAACTACAGCGACAGTAGACACAATCGCACTAGTGCCGTTTACCGAAGCTACATTCACACTTTCATCTGTTACCCATCGTTTCTTTCCGGTTGACCTGCAGATACTGCCACGGTCGAATTCTTCTAGGAAGCGGTTTTTATTTCTGCCCTGTACGGAGGAGCACGCTGAAGTGAGGGTAAGGTGGCTAGGGTTATGTGGGGTCAGTTGATGTTTTGAGCATAGTTGTGGCATCCCAGTCACCCAGTCCAGCCTGGTGGGGTTCTAATGCAACCCACCCTGTTTAACATCCATCTCCACTGAAGCTGTCTACTGTTTGTTCCGTGCACAAGCAGCTGGTGACCATCTTGGTTTAATGCCAGCCCATCGCGCTTTCCCTGTTTTACACACGTCGACAGTACATCTACGGTCTCCTACTCTCCACCTTACCATTGTAGACAGACTGCCGCTACATGGATCTTCGGAAAGAAACCCGCTGTTCAGAGCATAAGCAGAATAACACCTTGTACAAAAATATAAAGAGATAAAAACCGAGGTGCTGTTGCAACAGCTGGGGCGCATCTTGAGCCTTTTGCTTCAATAACACTAATGCCAGTCCTGATAATTGCTTCCTTTAAGAGATAAGACACCTACGATTGCACTTATTAGAGAAAATATAAGGTGTAATTATGTAATTGCATGTGATTTAAATATGACTTAATTTAAAGAAAAACGGCAGTTAAGCAAGATATAAGAAAAAAATGCGCGTTTATAACTGTGAATAGTAATATCTAGTCAGTCTTTTATATTATCAGTGGTATATATGTAATGTTTTGTGTGAATTGATTTGGTGGTAGTAGTTGCTCTATGTCTTTGTCCAGATAGGCTGCTTTGATGTTATATGTATACGTTTCCCTGACCACACCCAATACACTCATCATGTTTACTATCAGGGGTTTTTTTTAATTTTTTCCAATAAAACGTGCGTGATTTTATTACATCCGTCCTGGTTCAAACCTAAGGTGGAATGGCTCGCTGTGCATTTCGGTACATAGCACAAAGTCTTTCTAGCTGCTTTTTAAATTCAGATGTGCTCTCTGGAGTCAGTCATATGGTGCACTTGGAATCACGTGCCTTGCTTTGTCAGGAAATCTCCATCTTAACGTGTGTTTTTTTTTTTTTTTTGTTCACATTCATTTGTCACCTGGGGCAAAATTAAAGTTTTATGAGGGCACAGCACCTGCCCTGAGTTACAATTCGCATACTGAGAGAATCGCGTCCAAGGGGTCTTTGTATTGATTTGTATCCCGCGCACAGTTCCCGCAGCACACCCCCTACGTCCCGTTTCTGAGGATCCGGACCCACGATCAGAGATAGCCAGGGGCCGCCTCAGAGGAAACAGGGGCAGCACGTGTTAAACGTGTTGCATGGTTCGCTGGCTCCTCGCGTACATCTACCACGCCTGTCTTCGCTGCCTTCCCTTGCACAAATATCTGTCTCGCGCCGTATGCTGTCAAATCCACTTTGAGATAAGGTGTGTCATACCCACTCCTCTGCATAAAACCTGCGTCTCTCACTTGGTTCTACTTTTACTGCCTTTTTGCCTTGTTTGCTGTGTGCGCTGCCCCCCATAACACTTCCTCTTTTGCAGTATGTGAATATGATGAAAAAGCGCATTTCTGTTCGGAAACAAATATTTTATGTTAATATTGCGGTAAATAGCACGACTTAAAAGTTTTGATGATTTGGTGTCGAACATTTTGTTAACCCTGTACTAAAATTGAATGTAATCTTCGCGAGTAAAAATTAGTCTACAGTGTTTCCTCATTACTACTCTTATTTTATTATTATTATTATTATTATTTATTTTATTTTTGATAAACAAATTGTTAATATTGTTTTTAAAAAGGACACAGGAGAACAAGAACATTGGATGATTGTTTCTGTGTTTCCATTATTGTCTTGCTTTGAAAAAGGCTTTAGAATAAGTTGTAAACCGACGTGGTGAGAACAGGAAGAGACCGCAGTGTTATTTATGAAGCATTTAGACAAGTCAGTAAAACCGATTCCAAACCAGAGATACTCATTACAGTTTACAAATGCCACACAAAGACAACTAATTGATAGTTACACCCAAATGAATTATTATGGAATGCATCTAAAAACATCTCGGCTTTTGTTTAGCAAAAACAAAGTGATTTTAACCTTTCCACAGGGACTAGTACTGAATTGACTTTCACCATAAGGACTCAGAATCGTGTTTTGTTGTTTCTCTTTTTCTTTGTCGAAGTCTTCACTTCCAAGACTACATCAGATGTAGACACGTGACATGTTAAAAAGGATGTTGCTAAGCTCTTCGTCAGTGTGAATTAGTGTCTCAGAACGAACAGTACGGTAAATATGGCCATTGTTTCATAATGTGGAGTTGTCCAATCTGAGGTGGCAAAAGGTACGCAGCATGTCACTAATAACATCATTCAGCAGCGGCTGGTGCACGTGCTGGCAGCACGTGTCAGATGAAAATGACTGATTCTCAGAACATCATTCTAATTATTTCTTATGCTTTGTGTTTAGTATGACTTTTTTACATCCTCAGGTTTTGCTCCTATTCTGGACATGGCACATGGTACTAAAATAAAATAAGTATCAATTACTGTATGTAATGTTTATTGTAGAATAAACCACATAATTTAAAACGTTAACTGGATTAATTAATTCTAACTATTAGAGTGTCATTCTAGAGTTTCCCAGAGTTTGGCATGTGACATAAAAATATGCAAGAATTGAAGTGTGTTATGGTGGCATTGTGACATTCTGTTAACACTTATAGTTATTTAAAGTTATATATGGTCAGCTGTGTACCTTTGTATGGGCTGATATCACCTTGCTAATATTCCTCTGAATGTGTTAATCCAGTGTTTCGGATACTGTCAGAATCCACACTGGTTTATCTGAACACCCGTTCTTTTTATGTGAATTGATGGGGTCAAATGCATGTGTTCATTCAGTCGTTGTTTGTTTTTACATGAATATTTATTAAGCTGCAGTACAGATGATCCTGGGCTCCATAGTAACTCAGAGGGCAGTGTGTCTGTCGCACTTTATTGCACTTTGCAAAGTACGTTACTTTTGGACTCAACTAAGTCACTATCCTGTGCTTCATTAATACAGTCAGACATTTTAACATTCAATTCTTTTTTTAATTTTTATTTATTTATTTATTTATTTTATAACCACTTTATTTTCCTTCCTGGCTGCAAATTGTGGTTATGTGTCATAGCTGGAAACAGATATTGCGAGCAACTGGTAATTAAAAAAACTGCGATATTCCTCGTCATTAAGCTTGAATTGCTGTGACTGGTTACAACTTTTCTTCATTAGCATGCTGCAGGTCTAAGCTATTGTTTTGCAGCGTGACAGACAAAATAAATATATTTGTGCTGTCTCAGCAGGGTATACTTTATACTTAAATGCTTTTAAAGACTTGATGCGTTGTATTGCCATTATAGAGGACTGTGTGCAAAAATTAAATGTAGTCAGCCACACTTTCGAAGATGCTCGGGTGAATGTCGTCATTATATTACAGATAATTATTTTAAGTCAGTGTTCTGACCCTCTCAAAATAGATACAGTACATTTTTATAAATATGTTACAGGGTGAGACACAATCATTCTGACAGAATAAATAAGGCAACTGAATTTAGACTAGACTTTGAAAACTTATTTATCCCTATATACATTTCACCTTTTTATTTTACTTCATATTTTTGTATTTCACTGTAATTTATACCCTGCAGAAGCAAATTACTGACAGTGATTAAATAAAATGCCCCACGATTTTTAGACCATCGTGTCATATTATGAGAGGACAAAAATAATGGAAACTGTGTATCTTGGTTCTGTTTCAGCTTACATCAGTGTTAGAAACATTGTGAATTGGTGGAGAGTGCAGTGACGATTTTTGACCTTCTGCTGGAGGTCTGAATGCAAATTGTTACCATGCATTCATTTACGTATTCTCGTTACGTTCTTGCCTAGATTAATCTTTGCTGCACTAATGAGCCTACTTTTCCCTTTAGAAACATTAACTGAAAATTTGTTTTAGCAGTTTCCTAATATGATGTTATAAAACTTTCTACATTCATGTTTATTTCTGGAAGACAACTTTTTTTCTAGTCATTTTATCTTAGTGATAATGTTAATGTAATTTTGTCTGTGTATGGGAGCTGTCTTTATTTACTATACTACTGAATGGATGAGCTAATGCCTTTGTTTTTTTATATAGGGGGTGTGACAGTCTACGAAGCCACTGTACAGGCTGGAGCAGATATCAGAGCGGGACAGCTGCATGTCCGTCCCTGGACCTCTGCTCCCTCTCCATCTAGCTGCTCAGAGTGTGACCTCTGCAGACTTTGTTTCACCGAGCCTGCCTTCGTGCACAGCTGCATGTCTCACTCAGCTTGTTGACATATGAATGAAATCCTGGGAAATGTAAGTGCTGGAGACATTTCCATACCACTTTTTACACAGTCACGATTCATAACACACATGGGCTTTCTCTCTTATGGGAAGTTCTGAAGTAATATATTTACATGTGGCACTTTTTGGGTTTTGATCAATGTTCAGTCTCTGTGAGATATGACCATGAATGTCACCTAAAGTCAAACTCACAAAAATGTCAAGGGGTTTTCCGTGTACCTTCTAAAATGTGATGTGTGTCTTGCATGAAATTTTATGCTTACTTAGAAATACCCATGCCACTTTTTCTGTGAAGGATCACAGGGGCCTCGATCACAAGCTGAGCAGGGTGGCAACCCTTCACAAGGTACAATCTCTCTCTCTCTCTCTCTCTCTCTCTCTCTCACACACACACACACACACACACACACACACACACACACACA
>JABJVR010000021.1:2770143-2822873 GCA_025773905.1 Chitala chitala | reverse complement strand
CAAAAATTAATAACATCGTTAAAAAATATTTAATTAGGCTGTATTTTTTATCCGGCCAACAGGGGTTATGTTTTTTGCATGGAACAGGTCGCGGCCCCCCCCCCCCCTCTCTGAGGGAGATTAGATGTGAACAGAGTTCAGAGGGTCACCAATTCAGCCAAACAGTCAGATTCGCCAAGGTCACACGGAGAGCCAGGTACTCCCTTGGGTTCTGCTGCTGCTGCTGGGTAGACTCCCCCGATCGCCCTTCATTACTCGCTTCCTTAAATTCACTACGTGTTTTCTGTTGGAGACTCATCAGCTCCTCCTCCTTCCTCCGCTCTCCCCCTCAGTACTGCCTCTAGCTACATTAGCTTGTCCAAGGCACAGTGAGGGCCCTTGTAATCAGATATTCATTGTAAGTAACGTATGTCATGTGTGTACATCATTGTTTGCTGTGAGCGGGTGAGATGTTCTCTTTAACTTCCAGGGTATCCTTTGTCGGGGCCTATTCCTGCATCACAACATGTATAGCAGTGTTATTTACCTGGTGTTACAGGCTCGCTACTGGTGTTATTAATTTTTCTTGTCCCCTCCCTCTTTCCACGCGAACTGCAGGTAGCATTGTAATTACATCACAGGGGCCAGCTCAGTGTAATATATGCAGGATTTTACTTTATTTGGTTTGTTTTCATGTATTTTGCTGACTGATTCACACCACATAGCACACTAATTCATGAAGGTTACTCATGCCCTGCGAACCAATAACTTGTCTATTTTTATGAAAAAGCTCAGTTCTAATATATATTATAAAGGGTTATCAGTTGCAGACAATGTAATATGAGTCATTAATATAACAGTAATTATATGCTATCAAACATAATATTCCATTTAGCTAATGTTAAATGCAACAATTAATTAATTCTGAACCCTAGAGCCAACATCAATTTATTTCATTACTGCTTTACAAAAAGGCTACAATAGTTTAACATTTAGAATGTGTGGGCAAAAATTTTGTGTGTGGTTTGGTCTTTAGTCCTGTTCAATTTTAGTTCTGCACATTTTGCCTGGATTAATTTTTTTTTTTATGGATTTTTTTCTTTTTTAATTGATGAGGAAATCACATGTGAATGTTTTCCTTGTTAGTTTTTGTAGGTTACTGTTAATATTTATATTGAAATTAGAATGAATTGTCATTGCAAACATGTTTATGACTGCACACATACTGTAAGTAACAGTAGTTCTATTTAGATTCTGGTATTTTGCTGTTATCTGTATCTGTTAAATAATATTTGTTAATAATTTTGAAGGGTGTGTTTTTGGACTTCCATTGTCATTTGACAGCAAATGGCTGAAATAAAAAAGGAGTAGCAGCTGCTTTGAAAGTCATAGTTAGGTTGCCAGCATTTCATGTGCCCTTTGTTGTTGTGTTCCACACACTAACCAGCAGGTCGGTGTCAGCTTCTCAAACACAGCAGACCTGGCAACCCATACTCACGCCAGTCACACCTGAGAATGAACATGCTAAATGGTTGAGGGGATGCGTCAGCTGGCAGGGCGGGGGGTGGTCTTATTACGCTGTCTGCTGCTGGTGAATAGTGATCATGGCAAGGGGGCTGTTCTTAGGAAGCGCCTGCCTCCTCTGAGGGGGAAACAGCAGTGTTCGGAAACTCCTCCCCACATTGTAAGGCTTAGTGAAAAAAGGGCTACATTGCTGTCCAAGTTTACACCCCATTTGGTACAGTGGAACTCTCAATTGGAATTACGAGATTGCTGTGGGGTCAGAGACAGACAGGCAGCTGAATGTCCACTGAATGATGACATTTGACAACAGGGTTTATAGCTTTGATGGAGCAGAACAGGCAATAGAGGAAGTTGACATTTTTGAAATGCTGATAATTAAGGATTTTCCATTCTTAAAAGAAGCCAAGACTTGTTGATCCTTTTTGTGCCTGGAGAATCGGGTGTTTTCATTAATATGTGCAGGTCAGTCATAATCAGTACAGAGGGCAGACAGAGTTATTACCGAGTGACCTGCCGACAAATACGTGTAATACAGCAGACACTGGCTGGGATGCGGAGTTGCTGCAGGAAAGCTCATTTGCAGTGTGGGGGCGTGCTGCTGAAACCCAAATGTTCTGTCGCAATCACAGAGATTAATCCACGCTTCTCAAATAATAGACAACAGCGGCACTTTACTTTTGCTACGCCGCACAATGAATATTAGGTTCCATATTATTTGTACAAGATATTGTCACCGTCTCAGCATCATTGAGATTAAGACTGGTGGGTGGAAAAAAAGGCGGGTGGGGGAGGGGTGGATAATGCATTGTTGAGCAGCTGGAGACTCAGGTCGATTTAATGCTGTTAAAATAGTCATTGGCCGTGCTCGTGAATTATAATAAGCACAAAGGGTTTGTCTACACAGCCTGTGAAAAAGACGTAGCTTTACCATTTCATCTCCATTCAGAAATAGAGAAATAGATTTTTAAAGCACTTTTTTTTTTCTTCTTAATGTATTCACGGCAACGGAACATTTGTGCGCCGCTTCAGTCCTCCGTTTTTATTATTCTGGTTTAATCCAATTATACATTTGAATCACTGTCCCCTTCTCACTGCGGTAATCCATGCTAGGCTGTTGCTCCTGAGGTTAAAGACACCAATGTAAGACATTCTGCTTTTTCGGAAAAGAAATAACGGCAGTTCTTTTTTTTTTTTTTTTAAACCCTTTTTTTAAGCATGGATTCAGTCATCTGTAATGTCTTTAGGACACCCCTCCCCTTAGAAACAAAGCAATCTTAGTTCTGTAGGCAGCTAGGTAGTTTCTAAGAAAAAAAAACTGGACTGGTATGAATAATAAATAATAATAATAATAAGTAAATTTTTTATATTGTCTTTTTCCTTTGCCTGCATACTCTACATCAGTAACAGTTCATGTCTTGTCCAGATTCCAAGGACCTGTGTGTATGTAATGTACGTCTTTAACAGTCACTTTGCACTATAGACTGATCTTACGAAAACCAGTTCTGCATTCTGATTTATTACACCTACTTGCAGTAAGGGTAGAATTTTTGTGTTTTTTCACAATATCTGTTAAGTACCATTGACTGAGTAAAAAGTAGCATTTTACATTTAAACTGCAGAGCACAAGTACAAAAAAGCATTGACTCTCAATTTTAAAAGACTGAAATACACGTAGTTCAAGTGATTTGGCCTCTCAGAATTGCCCCTGGTGTGTGCGTGTGCATGCGCCTGTGCGTGTGTGTGTGTGTGTGTGTGTGTGTGTGTGTGTGTGTGTGTGTGTGCCTGTACGTAAGTGTGCGCGCGCGCATGTGTGTGCGTGCGGATGCCTGTGCGTGTGTACGCATTTGTGTCTGTCTATACATAAGTGTGTGTGTGTGTGTGTGTGTGTGTGTGTGTGTGTGTGTGTGTGTGTGTCTACCCTGAGATAGGTTGGTACCCTGTCCTGAGTATGCTCTGCCTTGTTCCTCTGCTACTTCAGTACAATCAACTGCAAAATGGGTGATAATTACAGATGAATGGATGGAAGTGTGTAAGGTCCTTGTTTTTAAAATTTTGTGAAATTACTCTATGTTGAGTACCATAAACATCTTCATAAATAAATAAATAAATGACTGAAAGCAACTGTGTTTCGTTAAGCAATAAAAAAATCTTCTTCATCCTTGTATAAATTTAGTTTTCAAATGTAACGTAGATCAGGGAGCAGAAGATTTGCTGTGTGGTCAATATTTAAGATTTTCATTATTATCTTTTTTTTTTTCCCGTCAGCGAGCTGTAATTTAGGAAGGACTAAATTGGTTAAAGAGGTTTAGCATTAGGGAAGGATTATTCCCATGTAATCCGCACCTCCCGCTGGAGACTCCATGATCGCTGTGCAATGCATGGCCAGACACAGCTCAAGGAGATGTATTGTAACTGAGCTGTTTACTCAGAGAGCAAGGTGCTTCCAAACTGGGGGTGCACTACTCATTACGTCTGCTTTTCCTGCTTTTTTACCGTTCCTGGTTAACAAGAGACAAAATCTTAGTCATCCATAAAAATGGAAATATTTAAAGATTAAGCGAGCATTTCGATTTTGCGCAGCCGTAACCTTTAACAGGCCGGGAACAGATTCACCACGAGAACTTTGACTTACGCATTACACGAGGAAGATTGCCTCTCAGTTAAAACGAATTTGTCCCTTTAGATCTCGTGTAGCCACAGGAGTCGTCTGCTCAGGAAAAGAAACGATCTGCTTCTGTGACAAGCTGCAAAAAGGACTTACTCTTTGATTTTTTTTTTCCACAGTGCCCAACGTGATTGTTCCCCTTTTGAAGTACAAAGAAAAGTTCAAACATGAAATGCGAACTTTGCGAGCCCTATACATCGCTCTTGGTGTAAATGTTTTTGAGCAAAAATCTCTCTAAGGACTGTTTAAAATAACGAAACGTAAGAGGGCAGTTATTCAGACAGAAGTGTTTGTTTGTCGCTTGCTTTGGAGCGTGTGTAGCCGGGCTGTTGTGGAGATTGTGCTGTCGAATCTGGAGATGGCATGCGCTCACTGCAGTGTGCCGATTCCCTCTGCAGGTGGAGCTGACCGGCAGCAGCGTGTTTGACTACATGCATCCCGGCGACCACGTGGAGATGGCGGAACAGCTTGGCATGAAGTTACCGCCGGGCAGAGGGCTCCTGTCCCAGGGCGCGGCCGAGGACGGGGCCAGTTCTGCTTCATCTTCCTCCCAGTCGGAGACCCCAGAGCCAGGTGGGTGCTGCTGTTGTGCAGAGCTATGAATGTGTTAGGCCCTGCTGTGCTGCAGGTGTGTGGCAAACTCCTTACAGTGCGTTGTTCATGACTGCTTTATAAACTCCAAGTTTGTTGGGTTTCAATTATAGAAATTTTGTTTTTGTAATTAAAAATATTATGTAAATGTTATTAATTTGTGAGGGTTTCTTTGTCTGTAGCTAAAGGCTTTCATTTAACAGGTTAATTTTTTTTTCCTTTTTCTTCGATGGCCATACGTAACTTTGTCATTGGCCCATAATGCTATGGGGGTGTTGTGGGCTGCTGACCAACATCTGGTCTTGAGGCCACTTTCTGAAGTGTTGAGATGCTGTGTGTGGTTTGATGCTGTTCCTTTCACATGGCTCTCGGGTGAAAATGGCAGTTGGAAAATTGGAACTCCAAGCGTAGAAGCTAAAAGTGATAGAAGATACGAAGATTTTGCATCACAAATAAAACAGCAACATTTTTTTTTCTTCTGCATGATAAGAAATATTGACATAGAGAATCTAGTGCTTTTCACAGTGGCAGTATACACAAAAGGTTTTATGTACTTGGCTGGAGAAGTAGTTTTCATGAATGAGTGTAGCAGCGTGGCCAGTCAGCCTGGTCCAAGGCTGTGTTTGTAGCTCTGCTTTGATGACTAAACTGGCTGGCAGGGAGGGGGGTCAGCTCTTTGGGGTGTCACATTATATGCCTGAAGTGTGTCCTCAGCCATGCTTCAAATTCTCAAGGGGAAAAAAAAGTTGGGAGGCTGTACTGTAACACAGGCTTACCAAGCCTCTGAATTTAATTAGAGGAGCTGAATGGAGGAAATGAAAGAGGTAACATTCCTCATTGGAATTCCTTTCAGGACTGTTATAGACTTTGCCTTCCAAATGTTCCCATTTTCATTGTGTTGTACTGATGATAATTTAAGTATTAGGGGAAAATCCATTTATAAATTAAACAAAATGACTTGATATCCATCAGTCCCTTAGTTCATCAAGCTGTTCAAACAGGAGGAAGATTGGCTGTTCAGCTTGGGTCTTCCGAGAGCCTTGGTAATTAGATCTGCGAAGGATTTATTCTTTGCTGATTGGGGCTTTAAATTAATTGAAGTTCCACATTTGTGGTTTTGTCCTTTTCGTGGTTTTTTTTTTCTCCCCAGCAAGGAGATATTTCTCACTGGTGGTGCAGGAGAGTGACAGGTCCTGGAGCCCACTGTGTTTCCCACTGTTAATTTTTCTGTGTGGAAGCTGGAGGGGGAGGGGGGTCTAATGACCGGCCGCTTCTGACATTGAGATTTATTTGTGTACACAGGGACTCATTATAAATCTGTTGTAGTATCAGACAAAGGACACCCAACACTTCCCCACCTCTGAGACTTCCTGTTTTGTTCTTTTTCTTTTTAATTTATTTATTTCATCCTGCCAGCAGCGGAATGAAAGGGAAGGCAGGCCTTTAGGAAGCAAGCTTTGAGCTACGTTTTCACCTCCTGTTGCCTTTAACTTGTTTTATCCATTTTTATCATTTTTTTTCCCTTTAATGACGCCTGTCAGTATTGGTTTCATCAACCCTACTTTAGAGGACTGTTTTGTTTTCAGCACTGTGTTTTAAATGCATGCTCTGCAGATGGGCATGAATTACGTTCTATTCTGCTATTGTACCCTCAAGGGTTTTTCTTTTTTGGAACAATCCACTGAATGTGTTAGCATTTGTGCTAAAGATGCTAATCCTCCAGTTGCCAAGTAGCGTTTGATGGCAGTGAATGCCTTCTGTATTGTTTTATCTTTACAGACTGATAACAAAGACATGAACAATTCATATGTCACAATGAAATTTATACTTTCCTGAACTACAGTTTTTTTTTTGTTTCTTTCCTTGCTTGTTTGTTTGCTTGTTTGTTAAGGCCAATGCAGTAATGCTTGTGGGAATTCTTATATAACAAATAATATATCCATTTTCAGATTTATACATGGACCACAGCTGAATCGTTTGTGAAAGACTGTTAAGCATGCCATTAACATTCAATTTTATTGCAGTATATTACAAGGCCAGTAGATATATCCATATCATGAAAAGAGTGCAGAAATCCAAATTGGTCCAGTTAACAATGTTGACTTTCATACAATGGCTCTCATTCTCTGTTTTGATTTAGATTCTACGATCCTAAATTTCTCCAAGGCTAATTATGGAGATTTGCTTTCTTGTTAGTGTACCCAGATTTGAATGCAAAAAATGTATGGGTCTCTTATAGAAACTTTGTCATCCTGTTTGGCAAAACTTCAACAATGATAATCACAAAGTAAACCATTTTTCCTGGTACCGTTTAATGGATTGTGTGCTTTATGTATGTTTTTATGTATAGTTTGTCAATTTTCATTAATTAAACAGACAACAGAATGTCAAAACAGTACATGGTAGCAGCCTGTCATATCTCCTTATGTCCTTTAGGTGTTGCCCCTCCTTGTGTTTCATGTTGCTGAGTCATTGTAATTATGTTAGTGCTTTCTATGTGTGTCTCGTTTTCTTAGTTTCTATTTAAGTTTTTTCTATTTAAGTTCTTTTCATGCTAGTCCCTCCCTGGTTGTTGTTGGGGGTTGGTTATTGGATGTAGAAGTGTTTAGGACTGCAAGTGTTTTATGTATAGTGGATACTTTTGTACTTTGCTTTGGTTTTGAATAAACCTCCCTCTTTGCCTTTGGACCTCACCACAGCCTGCCTGATTCGTGACACTGTCACACATTCTGATGCATATAAGTAGAAAATAAATCACTAAAAGAATATTTATAGTGTTACATAGAAGCATCGTAAAACATATTGAATGTGTTTATTCTTGAATGTTACCAGTGTTCTGCATTTTATACATAATACTGTACCGGAGTTATGAAAACTATGAACTTCTGAATATTTTAGTATTTGTTGTCTTTTAATGTTCTTATTCTGGTAAACAGAACTTTTAATTTTGATCATTTTTTTCCTTGGGCATTACCTATTCACTACATGTGCAGCTGTAAATGACTAAACACCACTACAGAGGCGTGTGACTTGTACTGTAAATGTCAACCAAGATGGAAGTTTTATCAATACTTTTGCCACAGCACTGGAGCTGGCTGGAGCCCAGTAGCTGTGGGCAGCAGCGTGTGCTGGCCTCGGGGCTCCGTGACCTCGGCCTTCCCAGTAGGTGAGACCTTTGATATTAGTGGGAGATGCTCTAGCCTTTAACAGGTGTCTTGTGCGCGTGACATTTGAAATGCAAATACAGCTCTTTTCCTTGAGCCCCCCACTCCGGCAGTTTGTCAGGCGAGAGTAACCCCTGCTCCAGAGAAGCCAAACACAGGCCAAAGTGTACAACAAGCAGTTATGTTTTTAAAACACCAGTCCAGCTAAATTCTACATTATGTTTGTTTTTGTTTTTTTTGTTCATATTGACAATATTAATAGACAATAAGATTCTGCTGGGGAGCAGCCAAACACAAGCCAGTGTGTACAACAGGCAGCTGCTATATGTTTCTAAACACCAGTCCAGTTAAATTGTACTTCTTATGTTTGTTTTTGTTTGTTTTATTTGTGTCAACAGTTTTAACAGACAAGTGGATTTTGTTCCAAAGTAGCCAGGCACAGGCCAAGACTTACAACAAGAAGCTATATCTCAAAACGCCTGTCCAGTTAAATTCTACAGTGTTACATTTATTTTTGTTTGTGTTGTTTGTTTCGTTTGTATCCACTGTATTAATCGACAAAAGGGTTCATGGTTGTGAATTGTTACTGAATTATGGCATTCCAAACACATCAAGGTATTTTGTCTGTTGTTGCATTGCCATGTACAGCATCACAATTTGCAAATCACCACTGTGTTATTGTTTTTCATTTCACTGCAGACTTCCAAAACATTTTCTGGAGCTCCACAGAATTATATGAAAATCAGCTGCGCGTTTGTGTAACGAGAACATTAGTCGATTTAATTGGCTGGAGCTCTGCATTCACGCCTTTGTGTACTAAGTGAGCCCGCAGTCAACCCATAATAGCTGGGAATGATTTGGCACTGTGTTACCGAAGCTCTTTGTGTTTAATAACAGTTATTATCAGATGTTCTGATCATAGGAATGCATTCATTTTAGTTTCAGTCATAACCACTTGAATATGTGATAGGAAATCCAAATAGAAACAAGTAAAACATTATAATTCACATGTTATGACTGTTATGATATTAAATAATATTTTGTAGAAGTAATTATGTATGCTTTTCTATTAACATGTACAAATGTATTTAATTTTGAAACAAATACGTTTATAAACCTAAACTGATGGTAACATTAGATGATGGCATTTTATTTTGGATGTAAGGTGAGGTTAAATGCAGCTGCCAGTTACAAGTAGGACACACATTTTCATACCTTTCGTACCCAGTGAGGTACGGCACCGACAGCCTGGTAGTCACGTTCTTACATCTGTCAGTGCTCTTGTGTTCTGTCCTTGAGATTTCCAATGTGTAGCACCATCTAATTTCATCTGGTGCTGTGGCATGCCATTGTGACACTGTGTAACAAATGAAGAAGCGCAGCACATTAATGTGAGGGGCACTGGTGATCACAGATGCAGCTTTGAGCTCCCTTACGTGCAAGGGCTTGTACTAACGTCATCTCTACAGGAAGTCATCCTCAAGACAGCCTTGAATCTCGCTTCTATTGAGTCTACAGTGCCAGCGAGAAACAGATGGCCACATAATAGCACCATAATTATTACTGATAATTCTTGAACATACCAAATAAAATGCATAACGACATTAAAGTAGCCAAAAAGTATACAATGTCAGCAAAAAACAGATGGCTTCATGATGGCGAAACAGTCGTTAGTGATAATCAATGAATTGACTATACAGTTAGGATCTCAGTACTTCAGTAATTCGTTCAAATGCCTGTGACTTTATGACAAAATGACTTTATGACATCTAAAAAACTTATGGAAAACAATATTTGTATGAGTAAAGCATATACAGTACAGGTGTACTCTATCTTTTTAACATGTTAAATTGCAGTAAGTGTTGAAAAAATTTTCCTCCACTTTTAATTTTAATGTGCCAATAAATTGATTAACTTACTTAAGTCAAAGATATAAAACCGTATCACCTTAGTTCTTAGTTAAGGCATAGATAAATAACCATATCACTTTAGCCCTTACTTAATCCAAAATTATATAACCGTATCACCTTAGTCCTTACTTAATCTAAAAATATATAACTGCATCATTTTATCCCTTACTTAAGCCACCATACTGCTTATTCCCTCTAGTGTCCTGGCTGCTAACTAACATAAACTGGGCATAACAAAGGGTTTTTTAAACCAGTTTCAGTAGAAAAAAACTGAGAGAAACACCAGATTAACAATACAACAATACCGCGGGTGGTTTGAATGACAGCAACATTATAATATTTGCATGACTTTATCATGCCTGTAATTTCTTCAGAAAAATGCAACAGTTTTACGTTTCAACATTGTTCAGGCCCGACTTTATCGGAATCCCCAATGTATCTGTATAGCACTGAAGTAGCTACCACTTATCAAATATTTCTTATATAGTACATGTAGTTAACCTAGGTTTTTTGTGAAATACTGATATAAAAACCCACTGAAAGTGTGTGTATATTTCAGTCAAACAGCCAGTGATGATCCCTACTGTATAACGGCAGCTACAGCATATGTAAGAGGCTTCTAGCTTAATCAGCCATTGTTGAGAAAATGTAAGGGCAACTCAGTTCATCCGCTCTACGAATTTCTTTGAATGTCTGCTTGCTGTATAACAATATCGGGCTCACGTCGTCGACGGCAGAACGCGGCGACGCTTCCGCAATTTATAAGAATTGACTGACTTGCTTAGTGCAGGCGGCTAAACCAAAATCTCCGAAAGTCGCTCTGCGAAGTTGTTTTATTTTAAATTGTATTAAGAAAACAACAGCAGTCTCAGAATGTCGTCTGTTATCCTCCAGCCCCCGTTTGCAAAGAGAGGAAATATACATAAATAAATAAACAAATAAATAAATAAATGGGGGATGTTGGCTGCCGTCTCTTGCTGCCAGCGGTCCCCCTGATTCTCATACATTTTTATAGTGCTCTTTATATTTAGTCTTTCTCCATACTTGAGCAAGCACTGGTGCATGGTTTTTGTGGATAGGGGATCACAAGCTCAGTATGTGGGTGCGTGCGCGTGTGTGTGCGCGCGCGTGTGTGGGGATGGATTGGATTGCGAAGAAGAGATAAAAAGACAGCAAGAGTAGCACAAAAGAGCCGTGACATACTGCCTCAACAGACTTTTTTTCTTTTTTTTTTGGGTTATGTTTTGAAGTTCTGAGGTGTTCTTCAGTCCTGGTGCTGTGTTGGTAATACATTAGGCTTGAGTAACCTGACTCATGTCTCTTCTGTCCCGCTTGGAAGCTCCTACAGTCTGTTTTTCCTTTATATCTGTTATAAATGCTGTTGTATCTGTTATAAATACAGTTATTATATTTCAACTTCTACTTTCTTTCTGCATAATTAATTATCATAAAGGAAAATTAGTATCAAATTAGTGGTCTTTGCTTTCTGCCCATATGCTGTGTTGAACATGCAGTTCATGCTCATTTTCTCAGTGTGATACTATTTAAGTATTTTTCTTAAGGAGGTTAGACAGGGATGAGTATGTACCTCTGCAGCATTGCAAGACCACTGCAAGAGTTAAGTGAGTAATTAAGCCCCTTTTCTATGCAATCCTAAGACCCTCTCTAGAGAGCAACTACTTTGTTTCAACGTTATAAATATTTGTATGATGAATTCATAACCAGCTGTAAGCCCATGTTATTACATACAATTCTGTAAAGTACTGTGTCTGTAATCTGGAATAGCTTCCTTAAGAAGGTCAGAAGATTATCCATGCCTTCCTCTTCTTATGGGGTATTATTGTAGGTTTTATCAGTCAGCCTCCAGAGCTGCAAAATGAAACAAGACGCCTCTGCTGTGAACATTACCTACTCTGGCCTCCTTGTTTTGACATTGTGCGCTGAATTGTGATGCCGGTGTGATGGAGAGTTGAGGCAGGCAACCTCTTAGCTGCCCATCAAAGCCCACTCCAAGGGGAGAAATCAGGAAACAGTCTCACTTCACTTCAAGTTTTTTAATTGCCTGTTTCAGCTACAACACTTTTCAGCTCATTTTTGAAGTTTTAATAAAGCCGTTGGAAATGGCTGTAGACCATACCCATAAAATTACTGCGTTGTTAAGGGAAACTTATTCATTTGGGAAAATAGTCTGTTTTCATTTCATTTAATAAATACATTTGGAGGTATACACTGATAATAATATCTGAATGAGTTACATATTTCAAACTGATTTATAGTATGGAGTGAATTATTTACCCTAATGATACACAGAAAAATGTACAGTGTTGCTAGATTTAAGTTTTCGTTAGTGTGATTCATGACATAGCTGCAGTATACTTTTTTCAGCGTTATGCAACAGGGATTTATTGATAAATATTGAACCATTTAATATTATTGCATAAATACAAGGCTGTAAAGAACAACATAACAAATATCTAGATTTTGAATTCATGCTTTGATAGTACAAGATGCTCTTGGTGTTGACTAATTAACTCAGGCTTCATGTAACCATAGGAAAATTAGTGTTCGGACAAGCTTGGTGTAATAGCAGCTCGTTGGCTGCCTGCAGTGAGAGGTGCTTGTCCAATCAGCAAAGAGATTGTATACTGCATCAACCTGCAGTGCCTGAAGTGGCCATTGGCTGGTAAGCATCCTAATCTAAAGTGTGTTTACTTTAATGTCACATTTGCAAACTGCTTCGTGACACGTTCAGTCAAAATATTGGACTTACACATAACGACAACTTTGAATTACTTTTCAACCTATTCTTAACATTACTTGCTCTTTACTACATTTAGTTTTTTAATGTGTATCAAGTGTAGCATGAAAATGGCTTATTACTCTTTAACAAAAAAGCTAAATTTCTATATGCAAATTTCTCTTTCATTGTTTTATTTTCATTGGTAAATTCCTCATTTATAAATTTTCTCACCATAAGAAATATAGTAACAGAATTTTCCCTGTTACCATAGTTTCCTTCAAAGCCGACATTTGCTGAGATAACAACAGCTGCTGCTCTGATTGCTGGTTCATCTTACAGATTGTTCAGCTGAGACAAATAATGAAATGTGCAGGTTTAGCGTGGTGTGGTTAAGTAATTAAAATGTGTTTTGTGCTCAGCAGAGTGACACACAGAGCAGCGTGAGCACGGCTACTTGTTGCAGCAACTTGTTTTTTTATTACAATAAAAACAATATTAAAAATGATAATAATTTGGCTAATTATTATTATGACATTATGACTAATTTGGAGAAATAGTGGGAGGAAATACTGTCCACTTTTCATTGCATCCCTGTAAGTGTACATTTTGACAACACACTCATACTGGCACTGTAAAGTTGGGGTAAATTGAGCTTTATTATGTGGTGCAATGTAAAACCCCGAAAAGGCACAATGAGAGTGTGTCGGCGAACCCGCGAAACAACAGAAAGATTTCTCAGTGTAACTTTCAACTACTACGAAGGTAATTTAATTGGTATTTGACGCAAGGGTAAGCATGGAGGACAACTGAGCTTAGACACAGACTGGCAAAATCTGCTGTAAATGTCAAAGTTTAATGTTGGGAGAAGGTATTAGTTAGAGCCAGGTCAAGTGTTTCACCTGTGAGTACCTTCCTGTTCAAACAGCCTGAGTACTAAATACAAATGTCTCTAACAGAGTGAAAAATGCATCAGTAAGTATGGAAATGTGGAAGTGTATGGCAAAAACATTAATGACAAAAGTAGGTGGTGGTCTGAAGAAATGTAATAATCTAGTAAAGATGTAATAAAAGTTCAGAAAAGGGGAATAGCTGCAAATGAAACTGTTTTGCATAATGTCAGATAAGCACCTGATTAGACACCTGATATGTTCCGTGTAACAATCGTACATATAATAATTAATAAAAAATAACAAGCAGAGGACTGGATACTTTCACTTTTACAGCACGACTCAACTGTTTCAAAATGGACAAAAAAGTCTACAAGGGCACCATCCATTTTAAAGACGCCGTTAATGCTAAAACATTAAAAAGTGAAATAAGCATGTAGCCACGTGTACAGCCCAGACTAGATCATAAAGATTCCACAGAGAATGTGCTTTCCCTCAATGTAGCGTGTGAGCTAAAGAACCGGAGGATGCTGAGAACTTTCAGGAGTTGCCGTTCCAGCGCTGAAGAAGGAGGATTACACCTAAACCTCAATGGTGCTGCCACGCCATGTGGTTAGCGTAGCTAATGCTACACTATTGTGTACTCACTTGCTTCTCTGCACAATGGCCTTGTTGCTTTCCAGACTCTATGACTCCACCCCTCAGCTATGATTGGCTTCAGGCGAATCTCTGTAGGAATGAATTTGCATTAACCCCACCCATATTTTTGTGATCTCCTAGAAAAGAAAAATGCAGTAATAGCATTAAGGTCAATTAATATGCATAATGGTAATTTACATATGTGCAAGAAAAAGTACCTTCTCTTGACAGTTAATGCACGCATACATATAGGGTGGTGCGCAATTAGTAAATATCCTCGCATTCATTATTGTGCTCATTAGTTGTTTTACTGGGAGTAAATCTCCTGATCTGAATTTAAATCTATGCCTTACCATGAAATTTTCTGAAGGTCTTGACAGCACGTCTGAAACTTTGAATACTGCAAGCCTACATGTTACTAATTGAGGTTAAAGGTGAAAATGAACTTAATATTTAATAATTCCCTCTGTAGTGTAATTATTATGTTTGCAAATAGTATATCGAAACTTTACAGCAGTTTTTAAAATTGAAAATAACATTTAAGAATGTTTAAGTACTTTTTAATTAATTGCTTCAGTCATTCGTTCATTTTATCCTTCTTTTATTTTCCCTTCGCTTACCCAATACAGGGTCACAGGTAGCTTAAATATAAAATAAAAACAAGTCAGATAAAGCATTTTGAAATGTATTATTATTCTTTTTTTGCCATGGGCCAGTATCGTACCATCCTTCTTTCCCTCGGTCGAGTCCGCTGTGGTCCCCAGGGCATCGGCACTGATGCCTTCTCTGGACAGGAGGTGACAGCGTGCGGATTTAGCTACCCTTTATCGTCCTGTCAGCGCCCCCGTCGGTCACGGTCACAGTGTGTGTGCCGTCACTGCGTGTGCTTCATTTGACGGTGCTGCGGGTCTGATCCTAGCTAAGCCCCAAAGACTCATTATAACACCTGTATTTGTGTTATTAAAACCCATGTAGTCTGTGTGTGCGTGCGTGTGTGTGTGTGTGTGTGTGTGTGTCTCTTGAGGGGTGTTTAGGTATACAGTTTGCCTGAAAGCCTAGGCTTGGTTTCTGTTTTGCTGGCATAGTTCATAGTCAAAATGTCTCCACAAGTGTAGTAAAAAACTGGATGTGAGTGGCAGGCTGTGTGTGAGTGTCTGAGCGTGTTGCCAGTGCATTATCTCCTGTGCCGCTCTTGTCCTGGGCGATGGGGAGAAGAAGGCAAAGATGACCTTAACCTGTTCTTGTGAATTAATGTCAGGCAGGAGCGCGTCTCGTCTCAAGCTCCTCTCCCAGCATGCCTGGCCTCCTCCTCACCTCCCCACCGTCGGTGGAAAGGAGCGGGGAGGGTTAAGTGAGGGGGGCCGGGGTGGTGGTGAGTGGTGTGTGTGGGGGGGGGGGTGACAGAGCTCTCCTGAGAGATCTGCAGAACTGTTAATAATGTCGCTACAGCTCCTGGCCCGTGCCGCTCTCTTCAGAGAGGGCCCTCGGCTGAAATGAATCCTGGGTGATTAGAAGAGGCTTCACGGGTTGTGAGGCTGTCGAAAGGGGTCACGTGTGCTCAACTCTCATATACCACGAGAAGCGGCCCTGTCAAGGGTTTGGCGTGGCGTCGGCTCCAAGGGACCCACTGCAGCAGTTTGTGAGCGTTACTCATACGGTAACAGCCTGCTGGATTTTTTTTTTCATCATTTAAAAAATTAAAAATAAGATTATCCTGCTTTACGAAGGCTCGAGTGACAGTATTCTTGGCAGACGTATTTGCGATTTGTCTCTGTGTTTCTTGGCCTCGATCGTTAATTACTCTGACTCGTGCCGTACTCTGATTAAAGATGCAAATCCAGTGCTTTTGCCCATTTGCCTTTTTTCTTGTCAGATGAGGCTTGTATCCTGCTAAATAAACATCGGTCGTCGTCGTGCTCCGGCACTTAAAGGAAGCGGCTCTCACACTGAGCATCCGCCCGAGATAAGATCGTTTTACACTGGAGTAGTTGTTAGCGCGAAGACTCACGCACAATAGGTAGTGGCAGCTGTAGGAAGAGCTACACCACTGCGTTCATGCACGATGGAGCCTGAACACAGTTTTATATAGCATAAGTCAAGAGTAATAATGTATTTTTTGTGTACTGTGCATTTATCAGTAATACAGCCATAAAAACCCTCTGTTTTCATTCATGTGCTGTTTGCCTATATAATTACACTGTATGTTATAATTGTGCAGGAACCATAATGAATGGTTGCATGTCACTCCCACATTATAAACATTGAACTTGTACCAACCAACTTTTTACTCATTGTATGTCATCGTATTTACTGTAGAATTTCTAAGCTATATGGTAAATCTATTAAAACTGAGAAACACACAAAGAGCTTGGTTTAAAAAAAAAAAAAAAAAAAAAAGATCAGAGGCCTGAGCCCCCCTGTCCAGGTAGGTATTCCCTCCATCCTCTACAGAATTTTTTTTTTTTTTCTCTGAGTACTTTATTAATCCCAGAGGGAAATAGCTTATCTGCATTTAACCCACCCTGTGGAGGGAACAGTGGCCAGCTAGGCACACATGGCACCCAGGGAGCTAGCGCTGAGTGTCTTGCTCAAGGACACATCTTGGGCTGAGATTTGAACCAGGAGAGTTCTAGATCCACGCCTGATGTTCTACCTGTTGAGCCACCAGGCCACTTACGTAACATGTTTTTAAAATCTATAGTCTTCACTGACTTTTTTCAGAATGCGCCCTCACACTGCAATACTTATGAGCATCTAAGTCCCGGTCTCTGTAAGTTTGAACTCTTTTGACACAACTGATCTGCTAATGCAGAGTACATTTGGTGTGATTCACTGTTGCTTGGCCCAGCAGGGAGCTTCTGCACAGCGTAATCACAGCTGAGCCAAAGGACAAGAACTGGACTTTAATGTGCTTTAGGAGGAAACTGTGTTTGATGCCGCCACAAGTACAAGACATTTACTTTATAACACTGACTTTGCTGGTTGAAAATGTCCTTTTATACCACTGACGTAGAATTATATCTTAAAATGAGCTAAAATTTATATCCATATTACTGTTAAGTGGGTTGGTTTTATTATTTAACTCCGGCACTGTAATTAATTAAAATGTTTTCCCTGCTCATTAATCAATAATTTCAGATCAGTTGTTCCCATTATTAATTTTATTTCCTGAAGCATATATGGCTACACTGCACACTGCATCTTAAATTGTTTGTTTGCTTTTCTAGCAATTAAAACCAAAGTTTATAGTTTAAGGATCGTTTCAGTGCTTGTGATTTAACAAGTCAACCTTCATAGTTAACCCAGCGAGGGAAAAGTCATAATCCCGGACCATTTTATGCATGCGGAGGTCAAAATCATAAATTGCTCTGCAATTATTAAAGTACCTATCACTTGATCAGATGGAACCTCTGACAAGGTATCAGCAAAGCTTTTGATAAACCAGCTGCCATAAATAAAGGTCTACCCAGCTTGCTAAGACAAATGTTTTTTAATCTTGTAATGTGTTCATTTATCCTAAGCCCTAACCTTATCCCTAAATTAAACCTGCAAAAGCATAACTTCATTTAAAGCAATCCATCAGATGCTAGTGATCCCGTGATGAAGAAGTTTAGATTGCATTGCGTTCTTTTGTTTGTCCTTTAAAACCGCTGAATATGTGGGACAGAGGCAGTATTTTTCCACTGGAGATGACTTGCTTACTTAAATTAAGTGGGACTGTTGGCATGTAAATATTTTATTACAGAAGACAAACCAAGTTACAACACCGAGGAAGTCCCACGTCATTCAGCACCGATGTTTTTCAGATTAAATGGTTTAATTCGGTCGACTCGACTGTTTAATGTAAAATCCAGAAAGTTTATTTTCATTTCTGTCTTCGGGCCTGTAATATATCCAGCTGTGTGTAGATGACTATAAATTCGGTGTAAGGCTCAAGGTATTTGCTGAAAAGAAACGACGGCCGACAAGGTAATTATTTAGACACCTGACATTTACACTAGCTGCAGCTCATAATTACACAGGTGCAGCCGGTTGTCCGCCAATGCGCTCCGACGCTTTGGAGAACATTCTTGCACCTTTGGCAAACGCGCGATCGCACACGAAGGCGGTGGGGTCTCGTGTCCTCTGCTCTGAGCTCATGCTCTCATCTGCGGCATTCTCGAAAAAAAAGAAAAAGGAATTACGGAGATTTCGAAGCCTTTGAGCGTCGGCGGCAATTCTCAGGCTTGCTGCTTCGGCATCCAGCTGCACTCCAAGCGTGCGCAGAACGGGCCTGAAAAGGAACAAAGAACGTAACGACAGCTTAACTGGCCTAAAAGATTGAAAATTCTGTCAAGAGAAAAGCAGAGGATCACTAAAGGAGGAAGGCATCAGTGCTTTGAAAGACAAAGGCGGGATCAGGCTGTCTCTAGACTATTAGAAGCCAGTTTTATTTAAGCTTATTTAGCTGATAAGGTTGTCAGAAAGAGGCTTTTTATCAGGCTGAAGTTGTAGGCGCAAGGCATTACCACTCTGTTCCCATACAGTATGAGTACAGAGGACGCTTTGTGGGAAAAAAAACCCAGCCTTTTGATGAAGCTGCCACATGTTTTCACACAGGAAAAGCCCATTTGGAGTTCATCTCTTGGATACTGCTAAATGGTTGTGAATGTCAAGGGGAAGTCTTGTGTTTATACAGGGTGCTTGTATTGCATCGCCTTGGCAAAGGGGGCTTCCTTTTTTTTTATAAGCGGGAGTTATTCAGAGGTCTGCTTCAGGGAGAGATTGGCATTGTCAGATGCTGATGATGCTCTCTTACTGTTCTTACGTTGCTAAGCAATGCAAAATGGAATGCGGATAACGCTCTTGAAAGCGCGCTTTGCCTAATAGTGTAAAATTACAGTTTTGGGAAACTGTTTGATTTGACTTTAGGTATATGTCATTACACAAAAGCATACACTAAAAATCTGAAATATCAGCTACAGTGTTTTATTCACAAGGAACAATTACAAAGATTTATGTTATCCCTGATCTTAGCCTGAACTCCTGTTGCATTACATACAGTATGTAATATCCGATTTACAATTGTGCTCCTTTTATTTCTAAAACCCTGCTAAAATGTTTAGCTTTTTAGGATGCCTTGTTTATATATATAAAGTAATACAAAGGTATAAATAACATAGTTATGCAGAGATTGATGTAGTATCTTGACTGTCCTTTCTTGCAAGTGGAAAGTCCTTGTGCTAAAATTCATATATAAATGTATATATTTGTTTAACTAGGTTCTTATAATGCTGAGTAGATAAGCTCAAACAGTGAAAGGTCTGCTTCCAATAAACTGAGAAATTATCGCTGTAGCTTTTTTTTCATTACACAATTTGTCAAACCTGCTGATAGGAGACAAATTCTATTCATAATGCTGCCCCCCTCCCCATCCACCCACCCAAACACCCACCCACCCACCACAACACTCTCCCCTCAGCACCAGCGGGATTCTGTTGCAATTCAATTATAGTTCCGTGAGATAGTGAGCCCAGAGAGAGAAGCCATGACAAGAAATATGACAGGACAGTTACAGAGTGTTTATGCAATTAAACTTTCACTGACAATACCTGCCAAATGATGAATGCACCGGGGGTGAGGCGAGTGAGCAGCCCAAGTTGCCCCGCCAGGACGGCTGCGCCTTTTCATTATTGTACAGGTGCTCTGAGCAGGCACAGAAGGCCAGGAACAGGCGTGGCAGGGGAGGCTCGAGGGGGTGAAGAGTGAGCCGATGGATGGGTATACGCGAGAAAAGGGGTTTGAGAGAGGGTGGCAGTATTAGAGGGAAAGAGAGAGCGCGGATGGGTAGAAGGAGTGTGTCACAATAACGGGCAACAGAAAGGATGCTGTGCCAAGGCCAGGGAAGAAACTTGTGCTTTATAACATTCAGGCTGGTCCCTAACAAGCAGGAGCCCAGCTGGGCACATGGTGCAGCCTGACAACTTATGGCAGCTACCTGCTAAACACTGGCCATGCATTAAATGTAAAGGAAATGGGTGCTCATACTAAACTGATTTTTAGAACTGTTTGCTACTGACTTGTTCCCTTATCCCAAAATGCAAGTATATACAGTATATTTTTTTCTGTTCGTGATGTAGCACAATTTTTCTTTCAGTTTAGACAGCATTGTGTGTATAATACAGTAATTGAATAAATAAGTTCCTTCTCGTTGCTGTGTTTCATTGTCTGTGAAGTGTTCTGTCTTGGCGACCTTGGCTAGGCTCTTAAAAGTCTTTGCAGGATGGATGAAGGGTGATTTAAACGGGCTGTCAGAAATAACGACATAACCAAACATTTGTCACGTTTGGTTACAGAAACTCCAGTTTATTATTATTTTTTATTTTATTTGTATTGTTTACATTCCAAGCCAACATTGAATTACACTTATGTAGTAATTTTTCTGATAGATCACATATTAGTGATGTCTGAGCATAAAAACGTTTAAACATTTTTAAGGGTACAAGTTCTCGTTATGGTTACAGACAAAACCAACATTTTGTTATGGTGGGAAATTGTTGCTGCTCCTGTTAAGATTCTGATAAAACAAAAATTATTTTCTCTCTTCCCTTATGTGTGAAATCGTGCTTAAATGGTTGCAATTAGTGAAGGTGCTGAAGATGTAAGAGAACATCAGTAAGCGACAGATCCAGAAATGGAGATAGATGTTACTTCACAGTGAATCGTGCCCAAGTTTGACTTGAGTTACAGAAGCATTAGACAGAGTGGTAGCTTAACATATAAGGATTGAATAATTTTATAAACCTCTGTTGAGTGTTCGCTATATTTAGAAAACTTGTACAGTTACAAACGGCAAGGTTTGGAAGTCGGCAGCCATAACTTTTCAGAGAAGCATCAAGTTGACTGTATTCATGGTGATGCATCTACGGAGAGAATCAGAAAACTCATGAGGATTGTGAAAAGGAGAGACGGAGCCGCATGTGCGGTGTGTATTTATGCTGACAAACTGTGCAGCACACCTTTCTAATGTCATTTATTAATAGTAATACTTGCAGATATGCTTTGCTTCATAAGGTTTATTAGAGACTCCCTTAAAAATAATCTTGAAAGGAAAAAGTATTTCATATTATTTTCTCCAGGTTTTTCTGCAACTTAAACCTGAAACATTATAGGTCATGTAGTTAGATTCAAGTTCATGAACCGTCAGTTTTACTGAAAACTTAAAAATTTTAATATGGCAGAAAATTTCTAAGTCAGTTTCACTGACATTTCCCATGTTTTCTGTGTACTGTTCTTCAATAAATAATAATAAATAAATATTTTGCTAAGTTCGAATCCTGTAGGCATCCTTTTAGAGGTGTTTAAACATTAACAATTAACCAACATCTTTTTATCTGTAAAGGAACTGAAAGTTGCTGAATAAAATGTCAACTTCAATAAGTATGTGACAGCATGCAGTGCACGTTGCCATAGAAGCCAGGTAATGATACAGAGGACCCTGCCTCTTCAATAAAATATGTGTCAGGATCCTATCGCTGATGCGCGGTCCTTGGTAGTCTGGCCATTTGCATTTTTTCATCTGCCTTGACGGACAGTGTTTTCAAGAGCTTATTAAGAGGGGGCAGAGATGAAGGCACAATGTTGGGAACATTTAACATAGTTAGGCTTTAATACAGAACAGTCTTTTTGTGGAGAAACAGAAAAAATATAAAGCTCTATTTGAACTGAAGTGGGTTCTCTTAAATATGTAGCTTGTCTAGCCAGGAAATGCTTCTGTAATGGTACAGTAATGGTTTTATTCTGTTGAAGTGTGTCATGGTCAGATTCCACATTTCCAGCAGTGCCGTGTTTGCACACATTTTCCTTTTTGACAGCACAGTTCCACACAATACTTGCTGTGGCACGGCTAGGCACAGAACGTGTCGAAATTCGCTCGCAAGCGCTTGGGTGCTAGCACACACGCCATCGACATTTAAGTGCCAGTTATCATAAATTACACTCATTGCCTCTTGTGTTGTAATGTTAATGTTTTACAAAGGGTTTTATGCGGTACACGTCATAGTGCACAAGGATCAGAGTTAGGTGAGTTGTTCTTATTAATTAGCCGTTTGTCCTTCACACAGTAAAGGTTTTCTCCTCAATACATGTTCCACAGATAATTAGGCCCCATAGTTGGGCCAATTCCACTTGAAGACCCCTTGTTGCAACCAACCTCTTTTGTATGGGTAATCTTTGTCTTGTAAGATCTCCCAAGAGCTGCACCTCTTACGAATGAGAAATGTTTTTTTTTTCCTCTCCTCTGTTTGTCCTAGACCTGGCAAAATTTCAGGGTGCATACACACATGCATGTAATGAGCCGCAAGTAGCTTCTGATTTTAGTTAGCTCGAGAAATTACAGAGGTGTATATGGTTCTGAGACAGAAAACTAATCCTATTAATTCAAAGTGAATAACAAAGAGGACCAGGACTTTTCCCAAGTTGTTCCATTTATTCAACCTGCTCATGTTTTGTTCCTCCATCATAATTATTTCCAAGTCAGATCCGTGCTGATTTCCTCCTGGACTTGTGTACCTCAGACTAAGTTAAAGAACAACGGAGCTCGTATAATTCACACCATTCCTCTGGGGTCCTGTTCTCTGTTTTTTTTCAAGGACATTTTTATTACAAAGCTGATGAAATTTGCATATTAATTCATTTCTTTCAATTTTTAAGATTAAATGTTGTCAACATGTATCAGTGCAAGGCTTTGACAGAGCTGATGAAATGGGTCAGTCAAGCTTGAACGTTTTGGTGTAAAGCAGCCATCTGCAACCTCGGAGCCCCCAGTGCCAAGCGCTGTCTCTTCTGCAACTTGATTAAAGAAAAGAACTTTGACTGGGGATAGGAGGCATCAGTTGGG
The DNA here is from genome assembly GCA_025773905.1 of Chitala chitala. Classification (NCBI taxonomy): domain Eukaryota; kingdom Metazoa; phylum Chordata; class Actinopteri; order Osteoglossiformes; family Notopteridae; genus Chitala; species Chitala chitala. Next base: position 2,799,896 of record JABJVR010000021.1, on the reverse strand, counting down.
GGGGGGGCACTGAAATGATATGCCACATCCTATCAACTCGTGTACAGTTTTCATTTTTTTTTATGTGGATGCCATTGAAGTCACACCACATTTTCATTGTATTAAATATTTATTTCGTTTTAGACTGGAAGTTCGTATCACCTGTTTACAACCGCTGAACTTCATTTGACATTGCTGCGACCTCCACTGGCAGTGGTTTGTAAGTGTGATGATGTTTGAGTTGGCTGTACTTTAAGTTAAATTGTCCTGCAAAGACCTTTAAAAAATTCTTCACTTTGAATAGAAGCGCTCTGTACTGTGTTTGAACTGTTCTAAATCATTTTCTTTGCAATATTGTTAAAATTATAGTACTTAACTGAAGATGATTATCGTTCCAAATTGGAACTTTATTAAAATAAAACCATTGATTTTAATTGTTGTAAATTCATTTATTTGTGTTATTTAATGAAGCCGTCACTGCCGTAAATATAAAATGCACAGTAAACTAATATCATCTGCCTTGAACCCATACTGAGAGACAATTCACTATAAATATATATGCTCCGTGTGATATATATCTTATTTTCGCTTATCTAAAAGTCTAAATTCCAGTATTTTTGTTATAGAATTTTAGAAGATGTACTCTCTTCTGCTACACTGTATTTGAATACATGAATATAAATTTTAACCTCATTATATAATTGCCATGTACTGTATGTTGAAATGTCAGACATCATGGCGTTGGTGGCCAGAACATTTTTTTGTGAACTAAACAAATGGGAAAAGCTCTGTATATTTGTTGATATCCCTGTGGTTATACCAGGTACAAGGTCTGTGTTTCACATTTTCATTTAACTTTTTGCCCTGAACCTAACAGTTCTGAGACAGATCCCCAGTGCTCTACCTAAAAGCAGAAGAAGGGAAACTCAGCCACCTTTGTTTTTTTTCCTCCTTTCATGCTGGAGATGGATGCCATGCCACGGCTGCAGTGTCAGCATTTATCTCCCATGGCTCCATTATTAGTTGAGTGGAGCTGCCCTGTTGACAAGTGTGACTACTGTTCTTTCCTGTACACCTGTTCTGGCTGATTCCTAATAATGATCCTCGCTCTCCTAGCTCAGCAACTGGGATGCTGGGACCCAACAGTCCTGATAGGATGCTCTCATCCAGCATCCCACTTTGTTACCGTGTCACGGTTGCTATGGCAGCCACCCATTTAGTGGCAGGTTTTTGGGGGACAAGGACCTATCCTGCAGTTCCGCTGGTTGTGTGAATAATAATAATAATAAAAAAAACACCAGCTACTTTTGGAGTTTGATATCCTTGCTGTTGTTTTTCTACTGTTTTTTTTTTTTGTAACAAAATCATATGAAAAATGGCCTTTATCTTGTAATGGCATCTGCTTCATGGACTAAGGTGATGGCACTGGTGCCTCAACATGGGACCAGAGTGACCTGAAAGCGATAAGAACTGCCCGCCTTGTTGCGGTTTCACCTCCATTACCATATTAATAATGGATGGGATGCTTTGCCCCACGCTTCTGCTGCCGGTGGCAGATTGAAGATTCCCAGGGGCCAGGGGTTATCTGGCCATTAGTTATGCACTGGAAGGATTTATCAAAAATAAGCCACTGAGCCACCGTTGACAGGGCAGTCCCCTCTAATCTCCCAGGGCAATGTCACTGGCAGTTTCATTCCTCACAATTTGGTGCAGGGAGCGGCAGGAGATGGGGGGGTGGGGTCATCTCCCCTATCAGGTGACATGAGTCCAGTAAGGACATGAGACAGCTGTCCAATCAGTGCTCTCCTCAGGATGGCAATAGGGGCCATCAGATGCATGTGCAGATACATATTCATTCTTCACACTGGGCCTGACCCTCAATTTTGTCTTGAGCTTCCTGTGATACTCCTGCAGTGTACCATCCCCCGACTACGGGTAACGTCTTCAAAACAGCAATAAGTGACCTTCAAGTCAACCACAGTAGCTCCTACCTGGAAAGTTTCCAAATCCTGTTTTTGCTCATTTCTCCTAAATTGGCTACAAAATTTATTAGGGATGGGTATAGTATAAAAAAAAACAGCACAACAGAAATGACCTTATTAATATTCAAGTCCATCATCACACATTTTAGGTTTGTTTTGAGCGACGGATTTATGTGAGAAGTGTGTTTTGTTGTCTTGTTGAGATCCCTTCACTGTACGTGGACTCATACAGAAAGCCGTTGTTGATATGTCCATGTGGCAACGATCAGTATAACTTTCATTCACTGAATTCTAAATGCTGTTCTTCTGAAAACAAACACACCGTTTTTGGTTTGACCATCCCAAGCAGATGTAGGAGGAACATACAGGTGCTGAACACGTGTCTAAACAGTAGGAATGCTATTAGAGTCCCTAATGTTTTGTGATAAATTCACTTTCTATTATGTACAAGCAGGCGCCATGAACCAGATATTCTCTATAAGGTTCATAGTGCCACAAGAAGTGGATTATTTGTGAGCGTCTGTAGGACAACTTGAAAGAGACGAAATATCAAGTACGATATTTTTACATATTCTGATTCAGGTACAGACCACAGTTCCTAAAAAGATTATCTACATGTTCCTATCCCTTGGATTAATACAGATGATTCTTGAGCTATTTTCTCAGTTGTCCTACTTTGTAGGCCTTGTGATGTGAAACAATGCCTGTCAACTTTGGCTGGGCTTCCCCAGAGACGGTCACGTTCTGAGCCTTAAGCAGCGCGATGCCTTCATTCTGAAGTAATGCGGTTCTCCAGCAGACCAGCCCATGCAGCCGTCATTGCTGCATTCCTCTCTTACACGTACCGTTCTCGATCGAGCCACCGTGACGAGCAGACAGAAGATCATCCCAGCAGCGTTGCTGTAGTGTGCTCTACAACTGTATGGATTTAATGACCTGCCGTGGGAGTTTGGTGGTGCGCTAAATATCTGTGTTCACATTATTCAGTAGGAGTTCATTGTTGAGCAGATTGCAGGGAACATGTTTCAGACAACATCTGAATTAAGCTGAGTGTGTCGTGAAACACAGGCCACCACCCCTCCAGACTTCTCTTTTAGCCGATTTAAGATTGTAATTTGACGAAAATCATGGTTTGTTCTGGGCGGAATTTGAATTAAACTAAACAAGATAATTTGAATTGCAAACACTTTTTTTTGGTCAAACGTAGGTTGGGATTTAATTGTCAGTTCACTGTGTGGGCCTTTCAGAGATGTTTGCGTCTCATAATTGACGCCTTGTGTTTACATTTAGAGGTAATGCTTAAGCCTGTCTTTCCATTTTAAGCGTTCGTGTCAGGTGCTGTAATTACACCTTCGCTTGCTGACTCAGACTGTGTTGTGTATGAGTTCATATTTATTACTTGTTAGAAAGAAGTACCATTTATAGAATATGTTTCCACTGAAAGCATTAGCTATGTTTTATTTTTTTCTGCCAAGGACAAGGTGAAGGTGAGCCAGCGCGCATTTGTGGCCGAGGTGCTGGGAACGTGGCAAGATGGGTGTCTTTATGGCACTTAATAATTTAAGTAATGGCCGAGGCCTGCTGCTGGCCTCGCTGGTGCTGCTTTGATTACTGTTTGAGCACTCAATGCAGGACCCGGCTCGGTGTTGGCTGCTTCTAATGCAGACCGTCCTCCAGCTTCCAGCCAAGCCCCTTTCACTGCTGACGTAATTTATTACACCTCCTGTACATTTGTCCCTTCCGTCCTGCATGCTTAACGTTCCCGAAACGTTTAAAAATACTGCCACAACACTCATTGGGCATTCCTTCCCGTAAAAGCTGCGCTGACGGCTGGGCACATGACTGTTTTTCTCCGAGCACACGAGCAAAACACAAGCGCCGCTGTCTGCAGCCCAGCTGCATGCTGGGAGTCTGGGTATCGACCGTTTCTGTGTCGTCCAGGCTCGACACAGCCATCAGCTGCTGCATCGCACTGATGAGCCAACGTGTAATACTTTGGCTAGGCAGCAGTCTCCTAATCACTACAGTTTCCTGCATTGTTTTATCACTCGTATAAAGTGACTGCCTATTCACCAAATTGCAAGTGGCAGACACAAAGTAGTGTAAAACAGCACAAAGCCACACATGTCCCTCTAACAGCAGGGCGAACACTTACCTTTGTTGACATGTGATAAACACTCGACATTTCGAAATTGGTGCTAAGGTTAATTTAACCATAAATGGAGAAATATTAGGAAGCTCAGGCATTCTGCATGCAAGTCATACAGTATAACCTGCCTGTACTGTGTGGTATATGAAAACTGGCCAGACTGAGAAATAGTGAGCCAGATGTGAAGTCATCACTGGGAAAAGTAACCTTATCTAAACTCATTCTGAAACGCTTCAAATATATTTCAGTTCCTTTAGTTTTTCCTCCCTGTGCTCAATATAGTAAGTTGAAAATAACTCTTTAGTATAACACTGCTAGGCTTTTCAAATGCTTAGACACACTAAATGTAAACTGGTAGGTTTTGAGCAAGCATAGTTGTCTGATGGTAATCCTGAATGGCTGTCGGAAAGATACAGTAGTTCATTAGACATAATTAGGCACCTAAATGTATAGGCTACAAGTAAAACATCTCAGACAGGTACACAAAGCTAAAACTTTTATCATACTGTATGTAGTCCTTCATTCATCAAAGGCATGTTAAAACATCTGAAATTTGGTCACAGAACAACACAACACACATTATAAATATACAAGAATAAGATATGGCATTTGAAGAATGTTCTCTAAAGGGACTTTTCAGGGTTTTTGGACATTTCGTCTTGAAGATGAAATGCTTCTGTAATAGAACAGTAGTACAATTTCTGTCTTCTTGCTTATATGCTGTACCATGCTACATGTTATACATGTAATTGAACATTAATATTGAATTATGACGTGTGCACAAATTGGCCATTGCATCAGTGAAATAGTTAAGAAAGGAGAGTAACATATTTCTTTTATTTTTTCAGCTATAAGTAATTGTTTTCTTGCGGTAAGAGTTTAAATAAATGTTTACCCACAAGGCATTCGGGACCTACCATTGCCGAACACCCTAGAGAAAACACTCCTGATTGTGGTTAAGAAACAAATAAATAAATGAAAATAAAGATTTTATCACTGGTATGGACTGGAGGCTTCACATATAGATTTGCCTGTTTCACCCCAGTGGGTACTCATATATATCACCTGACAACACCAAGATTTTAAGTCACTATTCTTAGGAATCAGTGAGGTTTACACTAATGCTTAAAATTATTTAGTAGAGCAACGGTTCTAAACAGCATAGGGTTAATGGGAAAGTTTGAGTAAATTAATGCATTTTTTTTCAAATGCCAAAATATTGGAAGACTTTTCAGAGGGACTTACACCCAACTAATGAGAATCACAGAATGCCGTTTCATGAGAAAGGGACGCAGAGGAAATGGAAGAAACCTCTTCGCTTGATTACACGGCTCAGGTCAGATCGCTCCAAATGCCAATCGCCGCGCGGAACGCAGGAGACAAAATGTTACAGCGAAGGTCACATGAAATACCCTTAAGGAATGCATCTGTTACTGAGAATACTATGGACGGCCAACTGGCAAAGCACAGGAAAGAATACCTGTGGGTCTAAACATGAGGAGAGAGGAGGCACTTTTTGATAATCCTCTGGAAGCATACATTGCCCTCAGTGAAACTAATAAGAAAAAAGCTTCAGTTTGTTTCTAAATGTCACAGTATAAGGATACAAAATTAGTTACTGCCGAGGTCTTTTTATGGAGTTTTTTTAACAGGTAGTTTGACTTTTCAGGCAAAAAAAAAAAACATGCTAAGTAGATGAGGCGCGGCCATATCAAATGTATCATTAAAAGCCCATTCTCTGGCATAGCGAAAGTGGGTAAATATGCAAGGGTCAGGGGTCTCCTGATGCCCGTCAGTTGACTTTTTGTACAGTTTTTTGGCAACGAGAAGGATGCCTTGAGCAAACCGATGCCAAGCAGGATACAAAGCCGAGCACTAGCTCTCTGTTAGCCGTTCGCTTTCAGAGTGGCCATTTCTCATACGCTTTTACATTAGGAGGCCGCACTGCAAACATTTACATTCCACATTGGCGGCTCAGAATTCGTGCTGGCTTGACAGCCCTCTCTTAATGTCAGGACGACTCCTTGTTGCATTCGCTGTGTTCTCGGAATGGCCCCTCAAAGTGTTGCTCTCCGCGAATACGCTTGTATTACAAATTTAAAGCACTTACTTCCTGTAAGGCTTCAACAATAAACAGGACAAAGCTTAAAAACATTAGCAGTTCTCAGAAACATTAGCCGAGTGGTTATAAATTTTAGAAGGCCAGTTTGTAGTTTTGTTTTTGCTGCTAATTATAACAATTAGCAGTAGATTAATTTTTAATATGGTGTTTAGGGCCTGCATCGGTGTGTCCTCCATTCATATGTGAAAATGTGCCCAGAAATCCATTTGTATATAAATTAAAATGCAAACTCAGTGCATGATGTAACTGAAAATGGTTGGATTTGCTGGTCTTCCACAGCAGTAGTGTGTATAGGTTAGTGTGAGAAGCCATGATTCGTTGTCTGCCTTGTTTGAGATAAATACTAATATGCACACATGGCTGCATGGTGGGTTCACATGTAACAGGTGGTAGGTTTGACTCTGGCCTTTGCAAATGTGTGTGTGTGTGTGTGTGTGTGTGTGTGTGTGTGTGTGAGACAAAGAGGGATACTGAGTAAGCAAGAATGTAATTAATAATACATTTACTTCCTTGCAGTGTTTTGCTGTTGTTGGTTTGTAGGAGAGGGAGCCCCAGTCCTGCCCTTACATTTACATACCCCTGGCAGAGTTTGTAAGATGTTGAGTGTTCTGGGACAACATGACAAATCGTATAAAACACATCTTTTATTTACTAACAGCACATAGACAAAGCTATTTGTCACTGCAAATTTATTATACTAAGGAGACAAGTAACTGAAATTTCACAAATTACCTGCGCCTTGGGTGTGTAAACCTGCTGAGGGGACCTGTGCGCAAAAGAGAGTGCAGCAGTTCGGCACTTTACTTCTTTCTCACCCTCCGCCGTGGAAGAACACTCGTGCGCATGTGACATGGCCCCGTGACCGACTGCATGTGGTGCCCTGGGAAAAACTCTCAGGGCTTCCCGATCCTGCAGCCGTGCTTCTGAGGAACATGTTAGGCTGGCACGCGCCCCCGTGGCGAAACGGGCGTAAAGTGGCCGAACATCCAGCGCATCTTCTGTCCCATCAGCACCAACTTTGCCACCTGTGGGAGCACTCAGTGTGCTGTACGCATGACCTTAAAGTTACAATGTGCGGAGCAAAAAGTGACGCGCCATCTTTAAGCCGAGCTCGGGCCTAATGAAAACACTCAGTTCAGAGGGGCTCTGATCTTGTGTTTTAGTAAAATAGAACTCTACGACTGACTGACAGCTCTGATCTAAAGCATTTAAGTGTAAGTTTTGATCTCTCTGCCTTTGATTAAAACTAATGAGCTCATTTAATTCAAAATGGGAATCTGTGATAAGAGAAATAAGGTTGATGTGATTGGATTAGAGGGGCGAATTAAACTCTTAGAGCTCAAGTTTGTGCTTATATAGTGTATTAAAAAGCTGTTGGCGTATTCTGCTGTGTTAGATGATGAGAAAAATTTCATAGTAATTCATATTTAATCAGAAGAAATGAAATGACTAAATATAACATGGCTCTGATTTTCCCCAGAGTGATAAAGGACTAGTTAGATTTTAAATGACATTTAATTCATGTCCTCAGAAACAAAAAAAAAAAAAAAAAAAAGACAGAAAAGGAAGCCGGGTGAGAGAGAGGAGATGACGGAGCTGGCGTTGCCTCCTCTTTGGAATGCATTGTGTCTACATAGCAAATAAAGTCTCCGCGCTGCTTTCTTACACGCAGAGCAGCAGAAAACTGGATTTTCCAGGTGTCTTGTTAGTAATCCCTTTTCACTTTAATCCTCTGGCCTTGTCCCGGTCTCCTGGTGCTCTGCAGCAGAAATAACGTCGCTGAAAGACGCCTCCCCCCTCACATACCCCCCTGCAAAATAAAAGCAAGCATTGGGTTTTGTAGAATCAGACCGCCTGAGTTAACTTGTTGCCCTTTGTAAACTTGCGACATGGTTTTGTTTTTTATATCTAACATGTTAATGAAATAATCAGCTGCTGTTTCCGGACCACATTATATATATCTGTGTTGTTTTCACAATATTTAGAGTAATGAGTCATTCGGGTTCCATGTTTTGTTTTAAGCAAAAAAGGTTCATATTTTTTGTTGGTTATTAGAGCGGCATGGGCAATTTAATAAACCCTGTTTTAAATAAGTAGAAGTAAATATGAGTAAAGCAGGGTCATGTTATGCCAAAGTAAACTGTGTACTGGTTAATTCAGTGGTGACTAACATGTTACTTAAGGTACTAATTAACAAATTAGGACGTTGTCAGGCTTTCATTGGCATTGTCTCACTTGTTTTTGAGTTACCCTGGTGTGTTTAATGTGCCGCTATGTCTGTGGCTTTGCTGTTCTGACGTACAAAAGTACTGCTGAACCATGACTGGACCTCCGTTTGCCTCTGCAGTGGAGTCCAGCAGTCCAAGTCTTCTGGCTCCTGATAACACCCTGGAACGCTCCTTCTTCGTCCGCATGAAGTCCACGCTGACCAAGAGGGGCGTCCACATCAAGTCTTCTGGGTACAAGGTACAGCGCTTTGTCCTGCCCTTCCACGGTCCACAGTGTCTGATCATTTAGTCTTTACACAGTTCAGTTCACTCCCTGAGCATTTGGGACGTTATACCTTCATCCTCTGTTCTTTATTCATACCCACAGTACTGTCAGCAGATAGCTGGAGAGCCTCTTGTATAAATATGTGCCAAATCTGTCTGCTTTGCAAGTTAAGCAACTGTTCTCATGTTAGTACTGTGTTTATTTTTTGCTCTGTTCTGCACGAACAAATGTAACTGAGTACATTTTGGCTCTTTGCTGTTTATGAAATAACACATCTGCAGAGCATACACTTATAGAACCATACACTAAAATTAAAGTGAAGTCAATCAAGTTTGGAAAAGATACAATCAACAGTTCAACAGTAAATTGGACCACTTCAAAGACTTTTTACATCACACAAATCCAGCACCATAAAATGCTGGAAAGCTACAGTGGGGAAACTCTATCTTTCAAAGGTGTCCTCCACTGTTTTCTGTTTGAGCACATTATTTTCTCAAGTGTTTTCCTTTCAGGTCTCATAACTCAATGCTGAGGTTAAAAGCAGCTCCGTTAGCCGTGTCTCTCGAGCTCTCCATGTTGGCACTGGTAAACCTGCTGCTGGCCACACACTGTAGAAGCAAACAGTGAATTACTCCTCTGTATTCATTTAGCTTGTTCACAATATAAGCATATGTATTAAAATGCATTTCCATTGTGAAGTTTAGCTGGCCTGTGTAGCATCAACTTTGAGTGTGCAAGTTTTTTTAAATTCCTAACAGAAAGGTTCAGAACTAGAATCATTTCAGGCTTAAAGTTACCAATACAGATCAATTAAAATATGCCTGGATCATTTCCAATACTGAAATTACACCATAAATATATAAATCACCAAAATCTGTTTGAGTTAAAAAATGCTTTCAGGAGTTTTTTTTTGTGTGTAGATTTTCTTTGCACAATATTCTAGGCCTATAAATTAGGAAAGAATATTTTCTTTGTTTATACAAACCTTATTTGTACTCATGAATGTCATCGATCACCATCAGTATAGTGACTTAAACATTTATATTATTACTAAGGTAAATAATTTCACTGGTTGGGCACCTTGTTTCATTTTTGACTGGCTATCCCCCATTGTGTAAAAATTTCCTTAAATGTTTCAGAGCTCAATGTCAGAGGTCTTTGCAAGTTACACAGTTTATCTTTTCTTAAACACAACTGTTACTTGGCAATCTCTCAACCAAATGCAACCTGTGTCTTCTGAGAATTCACCCAAAGCCATGAGCTTCCATCCTGACTACAGTCCTCTATTAATAATGACCAATTTTTTTTCCACTCCCTGAGGCAGTTGACCTTGAAAGCACGGTGTCATTTGGCATTTATTTTCTGTCATGTCCGGCATGTAGGTGGACAAAAACATCCTGAAAAGCCTTTTGTTGGGGCCACTGTTTTCACTGCCATGTTTCTTTAGCCTAAAAAAAAACCCCAGGATGTCAGAAAGGTGAGGAAATGCAGAACTGGTAGTAAGTGAGAAAGCTTTGTCTAAGTAAGTGACAGAGCTGCTAAGTGTCTCCAGAGTTACCACTGTTGTTCTCCCAACCCCCCCCAGGTTCTACTCAGACATATATTTCATGCAAATAGACACAAGCACAGGGGTGCTGAAAGCACGGGCATAAATATTCACACGCACACGCATTACCAGGCAGACAAGGACACATCTTATTACATTTATTTTGAATAAAGCTGACACTTGTGTTGTTACATAATACAGCAGTGTAAATAGTGCATAGCGTGTGCTGGCATCAGCCTCTCGGCGTCGGCCGAGAGCCGGGGAACCGCGAACATCGCCGCAGCTCGCATTTCCTCTCTGCTCCGGAGGTCAAATCAAAGAGAATCCTTCTCCAGCTTAAATCCGTCTTTTTTAAAACAGATCCCAGACCCATCTCATTTAATTCACTCATGTAAAGATTCCCTGTTATTATTTGTTCTGTATCACATTTCAAAAGCACTCCAGAGAATTCAGGCAAAGTGATGAATCTGATTTCTTATGTATACGTCTTCTATATTCACCACCGGGGGGTGGGGAGGGGGGCTTGTTGTGGGGGTTTAGTGTATTGTGTTCTGAACCATGAATTATAAGAATTGATCCCTTTGTTATGTTGTATTAAATTGAGATATGCCACTCGTCCGCCCGGTTCTGCCGCCATGGCGAGCCCTCGCTGTGTCAGTTCGCATTTGGCTGGTTGAGCATATTAATGTCTGGCCTGGGCTTATGATGTTCTTGCCAAGAGCAGTCCTGCAGCAATCTGCACCCGCCTCTCTCTTTGTGGCAATTACTTCAAAAAAGTAGCTTTTTTAACAAACTTTTGATGCCCTTTGCTTCGGGGTTCAGAGGGGGTAATTTCCATTTTGTGTGTTTTATTATTTTTTTCTTTTTTTTGTTTTTTTTAAATATATTCCAGTGTTTATTTATTTAAGAGAGTCCTTTATTTCCATGTGAGGGCGCAGAGCCGGACCTGTGCTTTGCATGCGCCGGTGTGCGCTCTGGGCTGATACAGTATTTACAACGTGTGGCATGCGCTGTTTGCGGGCGCTGCTTAGACGTCTTCTTTTCTCCCCTCTCAATGCGCTGTGATGTCTTATTGAAGTGTAGACTGGCAGCGGTCTTGTCAAATACGCCTCTGTCTGTCACTCTTCTTCCAGAGCATGACGGACAGCTCCACACAAATCCTCCCCGGTGCTGGAGACATGGCTCCTCAGCACCGCGTGGACCCACGGTTCTGAGCACTTAGCGTCTGCTCGAGTTCTGCCAGTTGTTTCATCGTTAATTGGGCACAATTGAGCCGTCAGCTGAATCGTCATTAGGATTTGACATTTCTTATAGTACTTGTGAAAAAGTTTTATTGGAAGTGTATTTATCCTAACTGTAAATATAAACTTACCATTTAATTAATCTCTGTTAATTTCTTTCCTTTAAATGAAACAAAACAAGTTAGTGAACAGTGAGCTCCAGTACTGGTAACATTTCAGTTTCAGTTTATTTTGATATAGCGCCTTTCACAACAAGTTGTCTTGAAGTGCTTTACAGAAACAAATTACAGATAATGCAGAATTAACAGCAGGTAGATAATTGAGGTTGAAGTCAAAAATAAAGCCAGACAACAACAGAGGAGAGAAACCAAGAACTCCACAGTGTGGAGAAAAAAACCTCTGGGGGCCCAAGGTCGACTGGCTGCCCAACCCCTCCTGGGCAAATACTGTTAACTGTTAATACCGTTATGGCTTATTGATTCTCAGTATTGGGCAGTGAAAAATACACAATAGAATTAATTTTCATGCCTGTGTGTCAACACGAGATGCAGTAATACCATGCCTCATCACAGCAATACAGCAAAGTTAAACATATTAAACACAACACATTTTCGAACATTAAACCGCTTCTACTGCGACACGTTATGACCCTTTAAAACAAACGCTGCTCAGCAGTAGCGCAGCATTTGATGGATTTTATTTGGATTTTATTTCCTATTTAACACATATGTTGATATAGATGAACAAAATTTGCACATAGGGAACGGTGACGTGCTAAAGATTGTTGTAGTTTTATGGAATGAAACTGGTTGCTCTGAGACCTCCACTTCCTGCATGGGAGAGGAGCATTAAGTCTTTAGGATTAGAGTGAGGTGTATAATAACCATTCATCGCGGAGGAAATGGCTGGGAGTCACTACAATACAGAAATGGAAGGCTTTGAATTGAAAATAAGACATTATGCAGTCTGCTGGATAGGAAAACTATTTTGTGCTAAGGCTCTACTTTGACAGAAGCCATTGTGCTGTGTCAGGGTTGTGCTTCACTTCGAAGGCCCATGCCCGTCACTTTAATTCCACACCTCTTCTCGGTAACTAACGCCCAGTCTGCCACAGGGAGATACAGCTCCACAACCATGGGCATGTCTTTCCTCAGCAAGAGAGGAGATCCTCAGCTGAGTCCCCAGCGAACTCGCCTTCCTCAGAACTTAGAGAGCCCCGTCTTGTCTTTATAAATGATATTAATAGCACGACACCACTCGCAGACGCCCACGCTATTGAAAAGGCCTCTGCCAGTAGATAAGGAGGAGGTAAACTTTACTTTCAGAGAAGTGCACATGGGAATTCCCAGCTGACTTGTAAGAGTGATTAAAATGGATGGATCTGAAAGTACAGTTTGCATATCAAGTCAATTCCACCTCCAGGCAAAATGGATCTACAAAGACTTTAAAGCCCTGCAAAACTTTAAAGCTAGAAATGGGCAATTATGTCCTTCACTAGTGTATCTCAGTGCTAAGGAAAACAGTTTCTTCACCTTCATCAATGTGTCATTATACTTTTTTTGCATAATTTTTTACACACGTAATTGATATTTTTAATGTCTTTTTTTTAGGAATATGCTGTACATGTAAATTGTTGCTCTTTGTTGCTATATATGTAAATTGTTGCTTTTTTAAGAAATATGCTGTGTGTGTATATATATATATATATGTTACATTTATTTATGACCTCTTGTATCTTCACGTACCTTTCACAGACGTTCTACCACATTGTGTGTGCTAACACTCCCCCATTTCCTCCAAGGTGATCCACATCACAGGTCGGCTCCGGATCCGGATGGCGCTGACCCACAGTCGGTCAGTGCCCAACCAGATCATGGGCATGGTAGTGGTCGCGCATGCCCTTCCCCCACCAACCATCAACGAAGTCCGCATCGACTGCCAGATGTTTGTCACCCGGGTGAATATGGACCTCAACATTGTCTACTGTGAGAACAGGTGTGATCCTGGTTCCCTTCTTTTTATTAAACACGTTATTTTACATATATATATATATATATATATATATATATATAAATGACTGCCATTGCATGTGCACCTGCACACATACACAAACACATATGTATGAGGGAGGAAGATGTGCCTGGATGAATCCAGAAGCTGCATGTGTCATTTATAGCAGATTCCCACATCGAGGGCCACTTCAGTTCCTAATATAAATGCATTATTCAGATCTATTTGGATGTCGCATGTGTAACAACTGAGCAGGCATGTAGCGAGCTCCTCATAAAAAAACGAGAGGCCGCAACAAACTGCAAAATCCTTGGGCACTGTTGAACCGTGGAAGAGGTTATTTAAAAAGGAAGACATTATTATAAGCACATGCAGCGTGCAGCTACTCAAAGGCCATAAGAGGATAGTCTTCATGTGCAGATGTAAGTCCAGTTTTGTTCTGTTACTCAAGAACATTTGCATGCATATGCATGGACTCGGTCGGACATGTCGGCGTTTCAGCTAATGCGCCGATGATATACATGTATATTTCGGCATAAATATTTTAAAAGCCGAGCTTGCTCCACATGCAAAGATTTATTCTGGAAAACTGACACACATAACCTTGAAAAGAGAAACTTTATTTGTTTTATTTATGGCCCTGGGGTACATATCAGCCAGATGTCTTACCGAAAGTGTTACTGTACCATCAGGCAGCCAAATTATATATGTGCAAACAATATGGAGCATCATTAAGTTCAATTCCGAGGTTTGAGAGCAGAGTTTTGGCAGGCAGTCAAGTCTTGTATGGCTTTGGCCTTGGTCGAGACACCGCTTGTTGAACACAAGCAAAGATGCTCCAACTCTGTTACCTAGTTTCTAGCACACCTTGACAAATCCAAGAATTAACAGGTAATGTCATTTTGTAATTATTTCTGTGTCAGAATCACACCTCCAGTTTTAGCACCTGTGTATTGCTTATTTTTGCTCGATTTACTTCCTGCCTGGCGCACTCACGGAAGGCTTTCGCTTTTGAGAGGATTCGTCTCGCTGTCTCACGGCTGACAGACACTTTAAAACCCACGTTCACCGAGGGTGCTTTAACTTCCTGTTAGAATTAGCGACTACATGGACCTGACACCTGTAGACATCGTCGGGAAGAGATGCTACCAGTTCATTCACGCGGAGGATGTGGAGGGCATTCGGCAGAGCCACGTCGACCGTGAGTATTCTGGTCTGCGGACGACTCTGCTTCACTTTGACTGCTTTCCTCTGCCTTGAGTTGAAATGCATGTGCCCCCACGCGTCTGTGCATCGGCAGTACCTGGTTAGCATGCGTGCCGTTTTCCGCCTTTTACAATGATGTTATGTTTTATGTTTGCTATGTGTACAGTAAGTTGTAAACAGTTTTGTTCTCCCTGAACAGAACACTGTCTGTGACATACCTCGAAGATGTGTAAGCCTTACTCTACACAGCTTTGCTATGTAAACATGTCTGTAGTGATCTGTTAGAACTGCCCAGTCACTGTGGTTCCACTATGTTTTGCATCTGTGTATAAATAAATTAACATTCATAGGCTGTATATAAGCAGACAACTCACAGTTTGAATCTGTAATGGTAACTACACCACTGCTAGTATATTATTATTATTATTAGTAGTAGTAGCAATAGTAGTACTAGTAGTAGTAATAATGGTAATAGTAGTAAACAAATTGTGACTGAGTTGCTCAAATGTGTTTCTATGTAGGATAAATCCTGATTAACACCTTATTAGTCTGTATACCTCGGTTACATTTCTTTAGGCAGTGAGAAATTACTGACTGCAGTATATCTGCAGTCCTGTAGCAGTTTGGGACTCACACACGTACCTGTAGACAGTGTTCTGCGACAGCATTACTCAGAGCGCAGCAAAAAATGGTACAAGATCCTCTCTTTAGGGGATGTATGAGAAAATGAGAAGAAGCAATCATAGCAAGTGCCGTCTGCAGGTGGAAAATATTTGTGACACGTACTTAAGACGCGATTGGGCTGAAAAGAATCGATGTGGATAAATGCAGTCAACCAACACTTTGCAGAAAGCCATTTGGATATTGAACTCATTTCAGACAGTCCAGTAGTATTTTTCCCACACATCCCCAGTGTTTCCACAAGGTTTATGAAATTTAAGCAAAGCTTGGGTCTTTCCACCATGATTTATTTGAACAAACCAATGAATGGCCTGCCTTTACAAATCACGTTTGCCATCAGTGACAACACCTGTATGTTTGTAACCGTCTCTCTCGTTATTAATTGTCGGTTACATACGTGTGGGAAGTAAAACGATCCAAAAAATGTCTATGTTATTAAAAAGTTTAAGACGTTGAGAAAACATTGAACAGAATGAAACTGAACATCAGTCATAGTGTCGTTTTATTTGGAATGACTCAAAACACTAGCAGGCTTGATTCTGTGCACAAGGGTAAAAGGCAGACAAATGCACGCTTGCAAATAAAGGTATGACTGGTATAAGGGGAGATTTCATTCTTATATTCATTATCATTTACATGTGAAAGCCGGACACGCTTTAAATAAAACAGTACTTCTCTGACAGAGCGTTTGATGGATATTTTGCAGATAACGCCAAACACGGTACGCTTCTCCTCTCGGTCCTAGGAGGCTTTCGAAATGGCGCGTTTCAAGGGGTGGGGATACGTTACGTGGAGCTTTGTTCTATATGAAAGACGTGTCCTTGCCTATGATACCGAGAAAGATGTCAGTGGGACAGTGCCTTCCTCTGTTGTGCTGCTCAGAATTATTCCAGAAGCTCTGGACATAATGTTACACCAACTGCTGCGACCTGTGTGCTGTAACAGCTGAAGGGAGAGGTATAAATTACCCAGCTTTATTAGGTGTTTGCAGACGAGGGCGGCTGTCCTTGGGCCTGCTGGAGAGTTTTTTTTTTTTCCATCTGATTAGATATTGGGAGTCAGACTGAATTAGAGAGCAATTACCAACACGTGGCACTGTCCCTTTGCTTTAAAAAGGCACCAGATTGGGTCCATTAGGCGCTGATTTGAAAGCTAGCAGGGGCAGAGGAATGGAGCAGGTTGACATTGAAGAGAAGCAGGAAGATAGGAACACGCTCTGAATGCTGCGTTGTAATATATCCTGCGTCCACTAATACGCTTGTGCGATTCATCTCAGTCTTTGCTTGTGGCTGGGTTTAAAACAGCATGAGTCGAAGGGAGGAACTGGGAAGAATTATTTAACATCCGCTAAAAACAGAACCGGAGTAATTTGTGGTTGTGCATCCAGTTTATTGCACAAATACATGCTGGTGGCGTAGACCTTGGGATAAACCTGTTAACCTTTTCTAACTCGTTCATTCTTTCATAAAGAGCTGTAACGCAGAGCCGGCAAGTCTAGGGGGCGTGCTGTGAGGACACGTGGGTCCTTTGCTGAGAGGACTGACCACAACAGTATGCTTTATATACTGTTAAACACGTCGTGCCAGTGAGGGCACAAAGAAAGGTGAACAGCCTACAAAACGAAGAGCACAACATCTAAAATATTTAATGAAAAATCTATTAGACCCTGAACAGTGGGAGACAAGAAGCCACAAAGGGGACCGTGCGTCTCTGCTGTAACCCTGGTCCAAGGCGTGTGCCTCCAGCACAGTACAATAGCTGCTCTCAAAAGACATGTTCACATTCATTCAGATAAAGACCTCACCTCGGTCATTATTTGCACTTAAACTTTTGTTCGTTTTGAAACGGCCATTTAAAACGGTCATTATCATGCATTCGGTGGCTGAGCAAGTCTGATTTTCAGTAAATAGCACTTGCTTTGAGAATTGCAAAAATTGTCACATAGTTATTTAGTGGACAGTTGTCGTAATAAGATTTATTTCTGTGTAAATGCATACATCAAATATGCGTCTGTATTGTTGGATATGAATTGTGGAGAATTTATTTGAAAAGGCATCACAGAAAAGCTACTTTAGCCTGTTTCTGTACAATACACATTTGCTTCCAAGCAGGATTTGCCAGTAAGGCAAGCATTTTTCCAACCAATGGTGTCTGAGAACCAGCCCAAAACCCCCCGAAAGCTATAAAAATGCTCCATGCAAAAGCAGCCAAATGCTAGAAATCCTCTTTACAAAAATATGGCTAATACAAGGGCTATATATGAGTATTTATTCATTGCAAAATCAAAGAAAAAGCAAAAGGGTTTTATGCGTATGGTAGCAACACGTGAGCTCACATTTTTACATGGTTTTTACACACTGGCTGTTTTTTAACTTCAGTTCGTAATTAGGCACCTATGTACTTTAATATTTTAAAAAGCCGTTGGCTATAGCACAACGGGGAACATTTTGAGTCTGAGAGGCAGCTCTTCGATTGACACGAACAGGAGTAAGGGGTATATGATGCAAGTGAACAGACGTACACTGATGGGGCCCTGTGATAGGGAGAGCCTGGGTTTTTTTTATCCTGTCAAAGTAGAACAGAAGTGAAGTTAGAGTTAGGTTCTTTCTTATGGGAATAGCAGTCATGCTATTTAATATATCATTGGTTACTTTAAAAGTAATATGCAAAACACAGTATTCTACATGAACACCTGCATAGGGGAGGATGCAGCTTTAAAAAAAAATAATCAGCCAGATCTGACTGGAAAATTGCACGCTGTTCACAAGTGTCTTTTATGTGTCTGACACTACAGCGGTTTGCTTATTGTTATACCTCTCCATTATACTTTTAAATACAAAATTAATCATAGCTACTCGAAAAGCAGAGCTTTAAAGCACTGACAGAATAGTGCGAAACTGGCATGGGCTATTTATTGCTGCTGGGAACCCTTTTTACGTATTGAGAGCCTGAACTCGCTGTCAGATGCCATAAAACATATTTTGTATTTTTATCCTTTATTTGTCAGTGCAACAGCAGCCTCCACACACGGTATGTACACAGTATGGAGTTCCAGCACCAGAGCACACTTATTATATAGCTGTAATATAACTCTCTTTTTCCTCTGTCTTAAAAGGGCTGTCTTTACAGTAATATCCCCACGGACAGCAAGGACTTTTTTTAAAAAGCAATTTCACGGGTGTAAATTACCTACTTTTATACAGAAGCTTACCCTATCGCGGGCTAGGACGCTTCGGGTAAAGGGTATCTGAAAGGTAGCTGCCATCATGGAAGGGATCCAGATGATGAAAACAAAGTGAAGGACAGGAGGCCTTGGCGTGCGGAGAGGGAAACCACCCTACAGGCATGCCCGCGGCTGGAGGAGGGAGCGCCAGATTAAAGAGCCCCTATTCCTTTTAATGCCTCCGAAAGCAGTAGAAAAGTTCGGTGCTGGAAAGAAAAAAAAAGAGCGAGCGAGAGGCTTCATTAACGCTAAATCAATAGCATGAGCAGGCCCTGATTGATTTAATGGCACTGTAAGTTAAAGGGGTTAAAAAATAAGCACCACCTGCGAAAGGCGCGAGAGAGGGCGGCGCGGCGCGTATCGACGGCAATGCGGCTGGGAGGCGCCGTGCTCGTGCTCGGAGAGGTGAGCGAGCGCGGCGCGCGCGGCCTGGGCTGCGTCTCTTACACGGCGAGTGGGCGAAAGGGTGCACAAGGAGCGACGGCAACACTGGCTTATTTAAAGTAGATGTACAGCTCAGTACATTCTGATGTTAGTCCAATTTCCATACATGTTTTTAATACCATTTTGTTTCATCAGTGGATATTATAACTTGTTAACATATGGGATGTGTTTAATGTACCTACGTCTGAAAAACATGGGTCTGAAGATTCCCCACATTATCACATTATAGCACATTATCATTGTGCTGAAATTACTTGAAATGTATTATACGGGAATATTTTTGTTTTGAGATGGTATAGTTAATGTCAGATATTTATATTGGTCACCATACATATAGAATTTGCACTATAGGCATTTTTTGGGAACTGTGATTTCAAAATAGGGCTCCAGACTGCAGCAGTGAAGGTGAATGCAAGGATTTGTGAACCAGAGAAATAGAAGGTGTGGATGCAAAACAGAAACTATTTATTTGTGTACAATTTTCTTTATTTAATAATTTGTTCTGTATTTTCACGCAAATAAAACAGCCCGTGAACTCATTTCAACTGTTGTATCCAGTGGGACAACTTTTTAAATAACACTTATCAGCCCTTAATAGTTTTTAATTACTGGACTTCTTTTTATATAAATCATTTTCCTCAAGAAACTCTTTCTGTATTAAGGCCCATTTGTAGATGTAATTAAACCAAGAATATGAATTTACTACCTCTCTCAGAATCTCACTGTTTCTGTTTTAGAGCATGATGATTAATGCAAATACATATTGGTTAAGATAACCATTTAGCAGCTAATTTAGCCAAATTTATTGCAACTGCTGGAGCGTCTTCACTTCTGCAAACCCTGACAAGGACACAGCCACAGAGGCCAGCTTCTGCAGACTCACAGCTCCCTCTAGTGGCAGCTGTTAGTTAGCGCTTTTCTGCATGTCTACCTTTGCGGCTAGTTGCAGTTTAATATCAGGTTTTGGTGTGCTTTCTTTTATTGTACAAACAGTATACTTCTAATGCTGTCTTTATTTGATAAAGTGATACCAGCTGAACACGTAGTTGGAAACACTTCAAGATGTCTGTAACCTCCACAGTTCACTGGAGAAGTATTTTTTTGTCTGTATGTGTGTGTGTGTGTGTGTGTGTGTGTGAAACACGAAAGCCTTACTTACTGTGTTGTATCACAAAAGTCTGCTTGTGTGATGCAAGGTAACTGATGGTGCAGGTTTTTAGTGTGATATGCGCACGTCTCAGACAAGTGGCGTTACTTTGCTTCACGTCCCGCCTGTCGTGTCTTTCTGTCTTTGTCGACTCAGTGATGAACAAGGGACAGTGCGTGACCAAGTACTACCGCTGGATACAGAAAAACGGGGGCTATATCTGGATCCAGTCGAGCGCCACAATCGCTATCAACGCTAAGAACGCAAATGAAAAGAACATAATTTGGGTGAACTACGTGCTGAGGTGAGACCTGCATGCTGAAGGGGGGACTGGTCCACCCTTAGTTTATATAATTTTTTCCTGTGCTTCTGCATCGCACATTTATGCATTGCAACAAAGATTTATAAGTACTGTATATTTTCTAAAGATAATAAGGTAATTAATTAGTTTTGCTCTGCTTATAAAACCCAAGGAACAGATTCGTTGTGTATTATTCTAAGGCTTTAGAAACATGCGAAAAGGGAAAGTTGTTTCCTAGCAAGAATATGGCATTGCAGCAGAGTACGGCTGTTACATAGGATTGCATGGGGAAGGTATGCGTAATTGACACACATAATTAACTATACGTGTCTATTTTCCACATTTTAGTTAGAAATTCAAAGGATGTCTAACTGGGGGGAAAAAAAGGCAGTTAAAGGTTACTTCTCTGATCGCAAGCATTTGTCCTCTACCACTCGGCACAGTGATGGGCAAATAGATTTATCTCCACAATCCCCACTTAATTTCGTTCACCTTTGCTGGCCAAAGTAGTGCTTTGTTAGAGATCATTAGAGAGAGGCATCCTTTGGGGAAGCGAGCGGATCAATCGGAATGCAGGAAGAATAGCAAACATCGCCAACAACAACAGGCCGCTTGACGGGCCTTTTTTTGCGGGCGAGGCAGCCCGACTGTGTCTTTACTGTCGTCTTTTGTGCATGCAGCAATCCTGAGTACAAGGACACGCCCATGGACATCGTCCAGCTGCCCAACCTCCCCGAGAAAGCCTCCGAGTCGTCCGAAACCTCCGACTCTGAGTCGGACTCTAAGGAAAACTCCGGTATGGCGCTTCTCCGTGCATCCGTGTTTGTGGAGCGTAACACATCAGCAGTTTAGTCAAACTGGATAGGGTAAATAACAAGTGAACACAATGAGAGAAGGTAGGGCGCCATATGCTGAGACTTATCATTTTGGGTCGATGAGCTTGTTGACTGTACCCTCCCCATGCATGTTACCCCTTCAGAGCTGTATCTTTGACTACATTTTTGGGACTTGCTTTGCTGACCTACTGAGCTGTACAAGTCGAGGCTGGCAGCACATTCAAAGGCACTGACCTACTGTGCACAAGCCCAAGGTCACCAGCATAACTACCAGCAGCTATACAATTAGCATCTGTTTAAAGCAGACAGCGTGGGTCTTGAGTCCTCCTTGGGGAATACATGATATCTCCCTCTCTGCTGCGCTACTGGTACTCTCGACACCTTCCATATGGTACATATACATATACATGTACATATAAACACACATACATGGACAGGCCTTTCAAAGTGTGACAGTTCTGCTCACTGTTGTGTGCAAGCCTTCCTCTAAAGACTTCTGTATTAATCGATTTACTAATTGTCCTTCGATTGGTTGACCAGAAGATAACGAGAACTCGAAATCGGACGGGAAGGGAAACCAGTCGGAGAACAGTGAGGACCCTGAGTCTGAGAGCAAGAAGCAGACGGGCAGACCGTCGGAGCAGGAGATGCGCCGGCAGGAGGAGGGCGACAGCTCCAGCAACCCAGAGAGCCAGGACAGTGACGACAGCCTGGAACCGTCGGACTGCGAGAGGGAGGGCAAGGAGGAGCGGGCAGGACGGCTCGGGAGCCTGCACATCAAGGTGGAGCGGTATGGTGAAGGCGAGGGGGTGGAGCTGCAGGACTCGCTGTCCTCCGACTCTGATGAGGATGACAGCACGAAGGACTCGGACAGCGCCGCGGACCTCAGCGGGCCCGCCTCCGCCCGGCACCAGAAGCGGAAAAAGAGGAGGAAAAAGCAGAAGGGGGAGAGGAGCCGGCGTCGCCGCCTGTCCTCGGCCACGCCCAGCCCGGGCGTCCTGGACCCCGCCCTCGGCGAGCAGCATACCCTGCTGGCCCCGACGTCCCCTACCAGTGCCTCGGTACTTAAGATCAAGACAGAGATGTCGGAGCCCATAAACTTCGACAATGACAGCAGCATCTGGAACTTTCCGCCCAACAGAGAGATTTCAAGAAACGAATCCCCCTACAGCATGACCAAGCCCCCCCCAGCCCCGGAGCACTTTCCCTCCCCACAGACGGCCAGTCTGCAGGTCTCCATCCCCGACTCCGTTCTCACGCCACCTGGCACGGAGGGCGGCGGAGCCCGCAAAGCCCCCTACAGCGGGAACGCCCCCTCGTCAGCCTCCAGCATCGCCAGCCTGGCTCCTCCCTCGAGCTCCTCCTCCTCAGACCCCCTGTCTCCTCCTCTGTCTGCCTCCCCACGTGAGAAGCAGCAGGGGACGCCAAACGCTTCCAGCTCTTTGTTGTACACCAGCGACCTAGAGGCCCTGCAGAGGCTACAGGCCGGTAACGTGGTGCTTCCCCTGGTGCACCGGGTGACAGGAACCCTGGCAGCCACCAGCACAGCCGCGCAGCGGGTCTACACCACTGGCACTATCCGCTACGCCCCCGCCGATGTCACCCTCGCCATGCAGGGCAACCTGCTGCCCAACACTCACGCGATGAACTTTGTGGATGTCAACAGCCCTGGCTTCGGCATCGACCCCAAGACGCCCATGGAAATGCTCTACCACCACGTGCACCGGCTGAACATGTCCGGCCCCTTCGGGAGCGGGGTCAGCGGCGCCAGCCTCACCCAGATGCCGGCAGCGAACGTCTTCACCACAGCCGAGGGACTTTTCTCCACTCTCCCGTTCCCAGTCTACAGTAACGGGATCCACACCACACAGACTCTAGAGCGCAAGGAAGATTAAAGCAAAACAAACAAGACCATATTACTGTGTTCAACTGTCAAAGACAATTTGAGGCATAAGACTGTGTTTCAAATGGGTAAAAAAATAATACTAGCACTTTGAATTGAGCAAGTGAGCTCATAGTATTGAAATGAATACTCCCTCTCTCTCTCTCTCTCTCTCTCTCTCTCTCTCTCTCTCTTTCTCCCCCCTTCTCTGTTTCTCTTCTCCTTTGTCTATGCTGTTCACAATATTTCTCTGTGTACAAACTAAAACAGATTATTCTTTATTGAAAAGAGTGGCTTTCACGCCCACAGAGAGTTCAGAGTACTTGATGCCTGTCGTTTGGTCTTCTGAGGTGTACTTTTTATTTGGTTAGATTTTTGTTACGTCCGTATGAAGGTGTCTTCGATTTGTATATTTAAAGGTAACGAGAACGAAAAACCATGAGGGAAGGTTAACCCGGTGGTTTCAGTCCACATATAGACGTGATCACGGCTGGAGAAGACAAGGGGCGGTTACCCTGTTTGATATAGTTCAGAGGGTTTTTATTGTGATTTCTAATCTGGGGAATAGTATTTTAGAATTAATGTGATTCTCGTTTTTATAGCTCAGACTTAACTGACTTGCAAATCACGCATTAAAGCAATTTCAGCCGGGTATTGACCTGTGAATAGAATGTTACTATAATATCCCAGGAATTTGAAACCGATCACTCCAGGATATTCCAAGTTCCATTTTCTCTTTGCTGATCCATGGTGCTATCATCCAATAACCTTCATTTAGTTGCCTGAAGCAGGTACTGGTCTATAGCTCAAGGTGAATGACAGGTGGGCAGATTTTCCTTGAGAAAGTCTTACCTCTGGTGAGCAAATATGTCTTCATGTTTGGTTCTTCTGTCGACGAAAAGTATTTTAAGGCTCAATGTGATTGAGTTTTGGAGTGAATTTTGAGCAGTCTTAATTTTGTTTTTACTATTTTGCCTAATATATATATTTTTTTGTTTTTCTCAGTAAAACTGAGGCTAATTCACATCATTAACTTGAAAAGTTTGTGTTGACGAATGTGTAATCGTAACTGTTTTTCAGTTGAGCATTTTTGTCCCTCTTCGCATTACAAACGTCATCGACCTCTCAGCTTACTTACCACCTCAAAGAGACTCTCTGAAACCTCAGATAAGTCAGCAAGATTGTAATAAGTACATGCATAACAATCACAAACGAA
Source organism: Chitala chitala (assembly GCA_025773905.1). NCBI lineage: Eukaryota > Metazoa > Chordata > Actinopteri > Osteoglossiformes > Notopteridae > Chitala > Chitala chitala. The sequence goes on along the minus strand of JABJVR010000021.1, from coordinate 2,775,438 downwards.
ATACTGCATAATGAAAAAGACCACATTCCTGATTTTAATCTCACTGTTGCCAAAAAGTATATGTCACAGTTTGGTGTAAAAAAAAAAACACTGTGATTCTCATAAAAAAAAAAAAAATTGTAAGAAAAAAAAAAACTTTCACTTCATCTTTTGGCAGCCGCCCATCAAGGCATCTATTACCCAAGCGTGAGATCCGTAAATGTGTACAATGTGTAAGTGTCATTGGCTGTCAGTCTCCATGGCGATTTCAATGTGTGTTACTATATGCAGTATATACCAAGCTGATGTAGCTGTTTTGTCTTTTGTCTTCTCTGTGCTTTATCTCTAGTCTGGGGGCTGGGGAAACTGTGTTCTTCCCCTGCCTCTCTGCAGTCCTAGTGAGTCAGTGATTCTTGGAGGTTAGTGGATTTTCGTGTGGTGGCCTTCTTATGTCACCTCTTTGCCGCTTCCTTTCGTCTGTATTTCTTTGAGTTTACGCTGTTGCTTTGCTGTTGTGTAGTCTTACAGACCTCTCTTTCTCTCAGAGATAAAAGACTCTTAACTAGCTCAAAGGTTTACGGAGCCATTTTGCCGCTGAGGAATTCTGGGACTTGAGTTTCCAGCTTGCTTTCACCTACTGAATAAATCGACAAAGTAAATTTAAAGTAGCACTTAGAACGTATAACAGACTGGAACCATAAAATCCTCAGTTGTGAAACATTCCCAGAGTCCCTTGTGCTAATCTTGTATGCATTGGGTGTATTTCATTGGTTTCCACCAAACCTGTTGACTTCAAGGACCCTGTAACACACAGGAAAAAAAAAATCATGATAGTATTTCAGGACAATAAACAATTTTAAAGATTTCTTAAAGAAATGAAAAGACAAAATGTTTCGCACTATAAATCTATTTTTATAGGTGTTTTGGAAATGCATGTTTACTAAGTTGATTGTTTCGTTTTCTTGATTTTGTTCGGTCCAGCAGCTTTGTCAACATTTAGTGTTTTCTAGTCTGTCCAGCAAAAGCGAGGGGGGGGCCTTTGTCTTTTTAACTGAATCAGGCTACTCCCCTACATCAGGAAACAAGTGTCTGTATTTACCGTGATGGTGTGTTGTTACTTACCCAGGTCATAGATGTACAAAAAAAAAAAATTATACAAAAAATGGAAACCGGTGGATTTTGGCTTAGTTGGTGGGATACTGTGGGCAGGTTGGACGGTGTTACTGTAAGGAGTAGTAGATGTTACTGTCTTCTACATCACGGAGTGCAAGGAATTTTGGGAGCAGAGAGGGCAGCTGTGAAACAGACACCGTGGACCAGGAAATACACCCATATGTTACAACAGAACAGCGGGTTGAGCTGTTTTAATGTTTTCTGTGTTGTGTCAAAATGATTGCTGGTGATTTAAACTAAAACTAATCTCAGCTGCTGTCAAATACATAGTGTTTAAAAATTACAATATGAAAAAACACTTCATTACCTGTGAAGACTGTGTCTGTGTTTTTAACTATTTCTTGTACAATTATACAGATTCTTTTTTGAGGAACCTTGGTGCCAAGTAGGTGAATAACGGGGAAAGGGGATTCTCTTAGTATCAATGTTAACAGTGTTATAAATTCTAAATACAAACAAATTAAAATATTAAAAAGAGAAAACTATGGTACATTTTTATTTTTTTGGTTTTGAAAAACACAACTAACTGAAGCTAACTTTGAGTGCCTGGCTTTTTTTTTTTCTTTTTTTTTTTTTTGAAAAACATCTTTTTTCATTGACCATGAATAATGCTGCAATTCAGAAATGTACATATTTCATTTTACAGCAGGGTTATTTTATACTTTTGTAGATTTCTCATCAGTTCAGAGGAACATGTCATACGTGGTTGTCTTTCTGTAACACGGTTTTTTACCATCTTACAGGTGCCATATTCATAATAAACTTCTCTTGGATTTGTTACTACCGGGCATCATTTTCATTTCTTTCAGTCATCTCGAACGAGCGCCACCCCGCCCTTCCCCAGCGACCTGCCAGTTTTTTTTTCTTTATTCCTCCCGCTCTTCCTTTCCAGCTTGCTTTTTTTTTGTGAAATTAATTGGAATACTCTGCTGTTGTTTGTTTCTTCTCACTTACGGGACGGGTTCTACCGGACGAAAATATCTCGCTTCAGGACCGCCATGCTTATAGGCACACCGGAGGGCTACAGCGGTATCGTTCACCTTTGTGGACCAAAACTTTTACCAACAACCTCAGATGGAGAGTGGAAAAAAAAAAAAAACTTTAAAACCGATTCTAAAAAGTGCTGAGCGTAACACATGCAGCAGACCTAGAGTTTAACGTGTGCGGCATGAGCTACCGCGGAACAGGCCCTAACGCTGCACTCCGAAACACCTAAGTTGCTGTTTGAAGTCATTGACGTGTTGCACTGAGTGGGAGATGAAAGGGCAGTGTCTGTTTAGGCCATAAATGGGGCACTTGCTTGTGCTCACTTTTAAAAACAGCACAGCACTCCCACCCCTCAGCTAAAATATAAAACCTACAGTGGCAGCGGCCCTCTTGCCTCTGTTGCAAAAGTACATTTGTATTCTGACTAAATGCATAATGCATTTCAACCAGTTCAGCTCCTTTTGGTGGGGGGGGGGGGGGGTATGTTATCGCTCTCGTTTTATCAGCTTGATGTTGAAAAGGGGAATGATTCATGAACACTGCTGCGGTTGCCAAAAAAAAAAATAAAAAATAGGAACACTCATTGTGCTGTCAGTGTTACACACCTGTGTTTTTGGCACGGGAGACCGGCTTTTAAAACGTTATTCAGCTCGTGTAGTTTTCTGCCGCAAGCTTTTGTTGCTTGCAGTTATATCCCACACGATAGCTGACCACGACCACTTAGCCCGCTCGGTAAAATGGTTTGACCTTACTCTCTCTGTCAGTCAGTTAATTTAATGGGAAACTATATCAAGCTGACAAGCTGAACAGCTGTTTTCCATGACCAGTGGTACGTGGAACAGCCGGGCCCCGAAGGGGACACAAAGTGAGTACAGTCAAGGGCTCCAGTGCTGGATATATCTTTAATAGACATGTTGCTACCAATCATGTTCATCTGAGCAGCTTTAGTAAATGTGCTATTTGGTTATGTACAAGTGCCCTGTAAAATCCGGCGTTTTCAGTTCAGCTTGTTCATATAGAACCCTTTACAACAATGAGGCAATTTACAGGTGTGTTGTGGAATACATAAAATTACAATTATATGTGCATTGAATAAAACAGAATGCAGAACACAGTAGAGGTACCAAAAATTCCTTAGTGAGGGAAATATAATCTCTGGTGCTCCAATGCTGAGTGACCACTGAACCCCTTTGGGAAACATAACATTACATAATTTGAAAAAATTATGTAATTATACATATATAGTGCAGGCTGTAATTCAGTCCTTCCGTGTGCCTTGCAGTTCTCCTGGCAGATCTCTGTAGATGAGTACGTTCTCTCGAGCAAAGGCCGCAACCTCGATGTCATGCTTGGATCCATGGTAGCGTCCCATCGGATGGTGTTTACCCCTGGCATCGTCCAGACATGAGGGCAGGAGAACAGCGTGGATGGTAATAATAGATTTATATATATATACTTTGTGGGCAAACACAGAAATGCAAAGAAATGTGTACACTAGCATGAGCAGCCAGTAAAACAGCAGGGCCCCATTTACGGTGTGGATAAGCTTGTATAAAGTAATACATCTTAAGAATAGATTTTAATACAGAGGTCAGCTCAGCAGCCCACATAGTCTATTGTCTAGACCAGACCAGACCGTGTAAATTAGTTCAGGTTTGGGACCAGAATAGAAAAGCCACATTATCTGAGGGCCCAAGCATTTCAACATGCTATGATACGGCAGCAACTCTCTGCAGTTACTTAGTCGGTTCCAATATCTAAGAACAAGCAGGCCTACATTATAGCAATGCTATTATAGCCATAATAGAGATCTTTCTGTGAATATTTTAATTTTAAAAAGAACCAATTAATAAATCAGTAAAAATGCTTTCAGATTTTGGCAATAGCTGTTGCTGTTGCATTTTGAATATGCTGTGACGTGTTTTATGTGCAGTAAGGGCATAGATTTGGGTTTGGATTCTGTGAGAACTCTGAATTGTCCCTTGTGTGTTTAGGGGAGGCTGCTGGTAGTCAGGGGCTGATCTGGTCCCTGCTAATGCTAAAACCTATCCTACATCCTTGATGTGCATTACAATAATCCAACCCGTTGTATACAAATGCATGAGTCGTGTTTATGATGTCGTCTGCCGACTACATAAACTATTTCACGCTGTGTTACAGTAAGCCATGAACTAACAGAATTTTGCGTTTAACAGCTGGAAGATTTAAAGCAAAAGGCTTACACATAAGTATATTGCAGATGTATTGCATACTGATGCACAATTAGACTGCTTTATATTCCCAGTTTTCATTTTTGCCCTTCGAGCAATAGTATTTGATTTTCTGTATAGTGCATAGGCTGTATAGTTTTTAATATCAATTGGCCTAAAAAAGCAAGAATCCTCCAAGAGATTTCACACAAGACAATTTATTCTTGTTGCACTAGTCTCTTTGGGTGTAGAGACAGTGTTCATGTGCCCTCACCCACATGGTCTGTGTTCCGTGCTGTGTTCTAATTTACAGTCCAGAGGGGAGCAATCAAAGGTCTTTCCAACTGACCCCATTCCGAGAAAACAAGTGTGATTAAAAAAATCTGTGACACTGTAAAGCCCTGTCTACTAAGGAAAAGGGGTACAATACTTAGACAGAGGTGCACTTTTATCTTTTAGAAGAAAGGAAGGTACCCACAGCCCCTCCCCCCCTTGCATCTGCATGGTAATAAATAATTGGATGACAACAAATCCACTTCTGGACTAAGAAAATCTTACAGAAATTGCTAATTTATAACCTATTATACCTTTCAGAAGTGGAGTGAGAGTTTCCACCACACGCATCTGTCTGTGTAGCTGACACACTATAGACATGCACCTCGTGCCATATTGGTTGTATCTTACTGTGTTAAAGCACAAAAAACAGTGTTGAGACCTAGTAATGGAATTTTAATAAATTTCAGGACATTAATAACAGCATAATACTAAAAAGACAAACAATACAGAATATTAATTATTAATTATTGATAGTTTGTAATCCCAATGGGCGGCACGGTGGCGTGGTGTTTAGCACTGTCGCTGCACACCTCCAGGCCTAGGGTTCAATTCCCGTCTTGGGTCTGTGTGTGTGGAGTTTGCATGTTCTCCCTGTGCTTGGTGGGTTTTCTCCGGGTGCTCCGGTTTCCTC
>JABJVR010000021.1:2750628-2770043 GCA_025773905.1 Chitala chitala | reverse complement strand
TATATATATATATATATATATATATATACACACACACACACACACACACACACACACACACACACACACACACACACTTTTTTTTTTATGTTTTTTTTTTTTATGTGGAACAGGTACCCCCCCTCCCTCATCTCATTCCATATTTCATTATTGCAGTCATCCAGAACACAACGATGATAATAAATAATCCTTACTAAAATTTCTCGAGAGGCAACAACCACAGGTTTGGCGCTTGCTAGCATCCAATGCCTCGTGTTACATTTCATTTGTTACAGGAATACATCCTCATATGTCCAGCTGTGCCACACACAATACTTATGTGAACTGACCACTCATAACTGTAATTCAGACAGCAGAAAATTTATTTGAACTTTTGAGTCTGCACCAACATCCAGTTCCAGGCTCTGTATATCTGGACATGCAGTTCTGATGACTAACTACACAATAACTGTGCTTTTTATGGGTTAATTCATCTCAGGGTTGAGAACAGAACACCTTTTCTTACGTGGAGAATGCTGAAGTAGTTAGAAAATTTTGCTGTGTAAAACATTAAATTAAAAGAATGCAACTACTCAAAATACTTCGTCTTCAATTTAGATGACAACCCAACTCTGATCAAACAGCAGGACACAGAGGATTACTGTTAAATGTTTATAGTGCCTTCCTAAAACTATTGGTGCCCAGTTTTGAGACAGTTCCACTGTAACACATCGCTAAGTAACACACATGATTGCATAAGACTCAGCAACCTTATATGCCTTTGAAATGTTTTACAAGCAGTTATTTGATATACCTGCTTTACTGACCGTCACTGCTGGGTAATATGCAAGACGTGTTTGCATTGCTGTGCAAAGTTAAGTTTGCGCATGAGCTCAGGGTATCAGTGTAAACTAGGAGGAATTTAAAAAAGGCAAAAGCACAACGTAATGCCCTTTTAACTTGAGGGTTACATAAACATAGAAAAGTGGAAAAAAAATAAAATAAAAACAGAAAAACACAGAGGGGGGGGGGGGGACAGGGACACAGCACAAATCCAGGCTTCCTTTTTCTGCTGCCATAAGTCAGCCTGCTGTACTACAACCACACACCTGTCCCTGCTTGGCTTCTCTTAAAGAAAGACATGCAGTTTCTGCACACATCCCATAATATACTGAACTAAAAGGTGTTTCTCTAAGATCCTTCCACTAATCAGCAGCCGTCCCTGCTTACTTTAAACAATGGACACAAAGAGCATACCTTGCTTTGCAGATTGAGAGATCTTCTCAAACTTCTGACAGCAGAGCTGCTGGCTGGTCTCTGCCTGAAGGACATCTCTGTTCTTGGCCCTGGCTTTGTCCAGGGTTTTGTTGGCATTCTCATAGTCTACTAGTGCCCTCCCTCTTCTGTACAGGAGATCCTGAGCAAAGGGCACAGTGCGACACATTTCAGCTTTAACCCCTGTAACCGCAAAAACCCGGGGCACAAACACACAGACTCTCTGTACGCTGTCGCACATTCAGCCATTTGCCATCATTATGAAGAGCGGTTATCAAGTTGTCATTTCCAGATGTTACTGCTAGCAGTCTTAAAACATCCAGTTTTACAAAGCCCACTTTGTGTATGAGTTACAGGCTCATTCTTGTACCACATGAAGCGAAACGTTTACCATTTCCTACATCGGACAAATTCTAAAGGCAACTCATTAATTTAACATTTGGGCAAATTCATGTTCATTTTTTAAGTGATATGAAGCAGAAATCACTGAATGTAACTGGACTTTAGTTAAGGACAAGACGAAAGGTACAAGCCGGTGAACATTGAGTCCTTGTGCTGGAGCCGGACTGGGTACCTTTGCAGCCTGTGACTCCCTGAGGTAATACTTCAACAGGTCAGCAAGCTTCAGGTCTTCATCAGCAGCGACCCGAGCCTCTATTTTCTGCAGAACAAAAGAGGTTTCCTTACACAACAGCAAAAACGCAACAGCGCGACTCAATCTAAAGGAATAACCGCCCATAATTAGTCACTGCTATGGTTTGGTCACGCGACACCTTTGGCCTTCTATTTTGTTAAGGAAAACACAGCCTCATGTAACCGGTTATATTAGTTTTGGTTTATTTATCGTCAATGTACGTGAAAAAATTTATGACTTATGGCAAAGGAGGCAAGGCACTCACCCGGGTTTTTTCAAACAGTTCTGATACTTTTAGGAAAAACCTGGTGAGAGACCAACAAAGGACATTGTGATAACGCTGACACAATCACACTGTCAGTTCATTACTAACAGAAATTAGCCCTCAAATCTCCTGTCATGGTCCCTGGCAGCCAGGAGGAGATGCAGCATTTCATTCCATGGAAGCACTTGAGGAAACGCTGAACTTCTTTAACGGCTAAGGTTGTAACTTCACACGTTTTGTTTTTAAACACTTGCACGCAGAGCAGTCCACTATTAAGGGGGGGGGGGGGGAAGCTTTGCAGTGTCACTTAACAGGGTTAACTAGGCAGGTGCAGTACTGACATGGTAGTATATTATAGGTGCCTGTGAGAAAGGACAGTTATTTACATTGACTTTAATAAAGCATTAAGGTTTATGAGTACAAATGGAAGCTATTCAAATAGCTCTGGGAGCATATGTACTTGTTTTCATCACTTAAGCAGTTTCATTTAAACGGGCGCATTTAACATGTGACTGCAGGCCTGTAATTTACAGAAAAAGTGCTGGTGTGTTCGGCTCCTTGCATCAAACGATCGATACCAAAATTAGGTTACTGTCAATGGGACACGGAGCAGCAACAAGAGAGGAGAATGACTATGACAGGCTATAACAACAAAAGCAACCCAATATGATCAAAAGTGCTCATATGATCAAAGTACATGAGATCAATGGCTACATACTTGCACAAGTCTGTGGAATCCTGTGTTCCTAATGTGTAGAGTGTGGAGGCAATTCTGTTCACATCGTCTGCAGCATCTATAACAAAACCAGAACAAAGAATAATGGATCAATCACATCGCAGGGGACCGAAATGAGAAACCACCACGTTAATTCAAATTAGCTGCAACCCACCATATACAGTTACATGTAAATAATTTTAAGGTGAGTTTGCAATATACAGTATCATGTTTTAATTATGTGGAAATGGAATTTTTTAATTTTTTTTAAACAAAATCAACAAACGTGAATACAATTTGCACCAGGCAGGGCTAGTGCAAACTGGTTTATGAGAACTAATAACTAACTGAGACAAACTAAAACACAAACTTACCCATTTCCACATACATTTGTCAGCAAAATAATAAAGAGCAAAAAAAAGAACACACACATAAAACAGACACACACACACTCCACAGAGAAGACAAGCTTGTTTCCACAAACTAAAACATGATACCATATGCTCAGACATTTAAACGTTAATCTTTGTAAAATGTTTTCCGTACTGGTATAACATACCATTGGTTAACAATAACACCGGCCTGTTAGAAAAGGCTTATCACCCACCAAGACTTACTTTTGTGAGACCTGATCATTCTATCAGATTTGGCAGACGCGTCTTTTACACGGTTGTGGTACTCTAAGAGGAAAGTCTTCTCATGCTCAAAGAAATCATCAACATCCTGAAAGCACGAAAAGATTCCAATCACATTCAGCGATTTAAGGTTAAACACAGAACCTACTTTAAAGTTAAAATGTATGACTTTTTTTTTTTTTTTTCTTTCATATAACAAATGAAATCCAAGTACTGCGTATATCTAGCAGGCAGCAATAATTACTAGCAATAATGTTGTAAATATTCACAGCAACATTAACTCCATTATCTCCACAATAACATTAACTCCATTCATTCTCCATTTAACTGCAGAATTACGAAGTTACTTGTTTGCAGAAACATGTGGAATATACAGCGTAACGGCTCAAAGAGAACACAGACGACTCAGACAGGCGGCAGTAAAAATACAACGGATTCAAACAGCAAGACAGAACTTGAATTTGTTGCATTTTCAAGCAATATTCACAATCAATTAATTGATTGTGAATAGTGATCAATTTGAATCATAAATCTTAATTTGGGTAGATTTCTGCTTCAACGAGCTTTCGAAAAAAGTTTCTTATTACATTACTGTTTTAAATACTAGCTACTCGTGCCTCAATGGGTAGAACATCAGGCTGAGATATGGAAGTCTCCTAGTTTGAATCCCAGCCCAGCCACCAGATGTTTTCTTGAGCAGGACACTCAAACGCTACCTCCCTGGGTGCTGCACGGCTACCCACTGCTCCCCCTAGGGGATGGGTTAAATGCAAATAACCAATATCACTGTAACATGTATATGAAGTGTTGGAAGTTGCATTGGATAAAAGCGTCTGCTAAATGAATAAATGTAAATGTAGGTAGAACACTTAAAAATCACACGTCAGCAGTTACTGTAATCTCGCCTATCTGGGAGAATACCCACCCCCCCAATACCACATCCAGCACCATCCTCACCTTCACTCCTGCCACCAAAACACCGTCTGCAGACTTCACCACATTCTTGAAGAAGTCTTCCAACTTTTCTTTCTTGTTTTTCCCTCGCACACTCAGCTGTGAAATACACATTCAGCATAAGGACAAACATACGGAATCAATGACCAGCAGAAGGAGGACCATCACTCCTCTGACAATGTAAGTCTGAGTGAAGATCTAAGAGTCTGTACACCATATGTATCCATTACCTCTTAGCAAGCACCAACGGTTTAGTCAGATTCTCCAATAGACTAAACTGGTCTCTATTGTTGTTAGGAGCATACGTTTCATCACAGGAGCATACGTTTCATCTGCGTATAAAGATCCCCCCCCCCCCACTTTTCAGATGTTCACTTCAGGTCACTGTGTTTTTACAAAAACACATTAGCACCTGTTTTCGCTAATCAAAATTAATCCAAAGAGGATTTTTGCCTTTACAGGAAAAAAAGAACTTCTGATGACTCAGCCAAATTGGCGCTACATGACTTTCTGGTCACTGACCAGTTGCTGGGTCGAGCCAGCAATCACTTACGATCATCGGAGTGGTCCGTCACATCACATCTGAATTAACTGTTTAGTGCGAAATGATCTACATCGTGATTTAACGGGCGTGCAGACCATTCGCTGACACTCGGGAGATTTATAGCATTCTAGAAATCTGGACCAGCAGTATGTGACTGCACGGACCAACAGCCAATGAGAGCAGAGTATGGAATTTTCCCCCCATCATCGCTTACTGGCTAAAGGTGCCACTTATTTAGCAAAGTGCAAAAAGGAAAAGGAGGCCACTTGGCATGAAATCTAATCTGATGTTTTGTACCTCAAAGTAGAAATAATATGCAGATTTGTCAATACAAAAAATCTTTGCATGATAATGAGTGCAAATAAAGATTAAAGGATCTAGATTAATTACATTTCTTAATTACAATTCTTAAGGAACAGTAGAGCTGCCTCTCAAATTCACTTTTTCATCAAACTGAATTAAATACATTTCCTATGCTCTAAATTAGACTTTGTTGATATAATGCATTAAGACTGGGCTACATTCTAGGCAACTGCTGCAACAAAGCAAATGGAGGTAACAAAGCATCTTGTCGTATTTCACAATGCAAAGTTAACAGAAAAAGCTCACAAAATGTAAGCAAGGCGAGTAGGAACAACTAACTACAAGTCCTGAAGTGTGAAATGAACATCGATGTAAAGTCTTTGCGAGTTGTGTAGTATGACAAAGACACACGATTACCATCATCATCATCACTACCTCATTCTCTCAGCCTTCCTGTGTGCCTGCTGTTTTCCCTATTCTAGCAACTGAAAATTCACAATATACACATTATTTCAACTTTATAAAAGTTGCATATTTATATTCTTCATGCTTATTATGTTACTGTTATTTTAGGTTTTGTGTGTTACTTCATGGGTTATTTTTTGGGAGTGGGAATGCTCAATTTTTTTTTTTATTGCTTCTTCACTTTGTGTCATTTCGAATAAAAAGATGTTTCATGAAACGCTCTACTTTTGTATAGTGGGAGGAAACCTGTATTACAAACTGCCATAACGCCACACTTACATCTTGGTTGTACTCTAAAAACACATGAAAATTGATGTCCTTCCTCAGCACAGGGTGAGCTGCCACACGACACAGGAAGACTTCGTGCATTGCCACCGTCTTTTTGAAAATCGCCAAGTATTCACTGAAATGGAGAGTGAAATGAAAACATCGTCAAAGCCCTACGACAAAAACTATTCATTAAAAAGGAAATTTTGCTCCTCCATTTGAGAGTAGCAGCTGAAGAGATGTACAAGTGTCCTGCCCCAATTAGGGCTCCACCCCTCACAAATGCCCTGCCCACTCCTCACTTCCCCAATTAGGGCTCCACCCCTCACAAATGCCCTGCCCACTCCTCACTGCCCCAATTAGGGCTCCACCCCTCACAAATGCCCTGCCCACTCCTCACTGCCCCAGTTAGGCCTTCACCCCCCCAGGATTGCCCTGCCCACTCCTCCCCCAGCCCTGACTGACTGGAGTTCATGTGCTCGAACAGCGTGATGGTTGGCAACTCACGCTTCCAATTCCTGTTTCATTTTGGTAAACTCCTCCTTGGTCATGGAGCCTTCTCCCTCTCCCAGCTTCTGCAGTTTCTCTCTTGAAGCATCAAAGTCTGGTCTGGGAGGAGCAGGAGGGATCTGGGAAATATATGTGACACCATTACATACAGGGTCTCACACACGGACATATACTTATAAGTAATCATCTATACAAGGACTTCTTAAAAATATGTGGGGGGAATTTAAAAATAAATAAATAAATAAATAAAGATATGACATACAACAAGGACAATGTTCAGATTCAGCGTGCCTGTTTTGTAAGTGAACAGACAACAGAATAAACACTCAAAATTTAAAGGAAGGTAATTTGGTTAAATGGTGATTAACAAGGCAAACCCTTGTAATCTCCTGTTGTTTTCGGGATTAACGCATTATGCTTGTTATGATAAACGCACCTAAGACTGGTGTCTGCATCGTTCAGCCATTCCCACAACTTTAATGTTGAACTTAAACCACATGACAGTCTAGTTAATATTTAACCCACAACTCAAATGTAAAATTACAGTCACTGTCCCACATCCCAACAGTAAAATAAACTGACTGTTATCATCTAATTTTAATACAAAACACATTTTAAGTATATAAATATATTTCTACATCATAAATTTCAACTACGGCTTCTTATGGATACCTTTGCTACTCCTATGAAAACAACCTCAATTCAACATCTCACAATTATTAGCAATAAATGCACACGCTAAAAACTTTCAATGTCAGTTTGTCATCCTAAGTGTCATTATAGCTTCGACATTTAATACAACGGTAGAGAACATTTATGGTATGAAATATACATCCACTGACAAGAGCAAAAGAATTTAGATAACCTAACTGATGTTTAGTGGCAACTTTCTGTTCATCCTATTTTGGATTCAACACAATTGTGCCATTCCACATTACTGTTCCTCCATTTTTTCCAACATTTTGTCCCAACTGCTGAAAACATAAGTTTTTTTTGCCATTTCATTTTTTTGTGATTTATAAGCCTACTGAAAAAATCTTGAACCTCACTGTGTGTGTCTGTGCACGCTGTGTGTCCACAGCTTGCAGCTCTGCCATTCTCACTTCTCCATTTCTGCATGGTTAGGTTAATTTTGCTGTTCATTCACTGCAACAAAGGTTACATTGCAGAAAAGTCTTTGGGCAAAAAAAGTATTAACTCAATTTTGTCAGCTCACAAGCAAATATGTGCCATACTACATATAGCAAAAAAAGTCTCAATGTATTCAAACAACCAGGTCATATAATTACAAGCTAATGACAGAGTAGTTTGTTAAAAACAAACACACAAAAATGCGTTTTGGCATGAAATGTTATATTGCTGTTCACTCCCCTACAACTGTGCATTTCACATCATTAACCTGGACCAACATTTCCTGTTGAACCGAGTAAGAAATCAGCTACCGACACTGATGAGAAATTAAACAGAAGGCAATCCAAGTCTTAAAAGGTGATTTTCTGACTGTGAGCACCATCTTTACAAAAATTTATTTTAGCTTCTTCTCTGTACTAATGACATACCAGTAGGTACTCTGAAAGCTTCTTAAACATTATAATTGGGTTTCTGTAAAAAGACAAGCAGCTCTCTGCAATGAAGATTTTTTTATAGTCTCACACTTTCTTGTTTAGTCAGTTCCACAGAAGAACACAATATCCTTTGTAAGTACTGAACTCGCAGCCTTTTGGATAAGCATACGTGTATTTGGTGCCACTCACACGCTAAACACTGCTATGGGAACAAGACAAGCCGAGGCAAAAGCGATACAAAAAGAAACCCACTTCCTTCAATTACAGCACTTAGTGCCTTCAGAGGTGGTTCCAGTCACGCTCAGTGTGAATACCGATCTACACCTTATTTGCAAATGGGCAATCAAATAAAACAACTCATGGGGTCATCTGGGAAAACGGTTCAATGTTATGCCTTCAACTACACTGTAGATTTCCTGTGGATCCCTGTAGGTCATGTCACTCTGCCTAGCAGCCACTGTTCCTTATCGACTTCATGGTTTGTGCTGCACAAGACAATTCAGAAACATGGTATGAAGAAAAGAAGCATTGGGTAACAATACATAAAAGCTTTCCTTTTGAAAAAAGGCATTAGCTGTACCTTCAGACAAATGCTGTTCATATGAATTCTGCCTTTGTGATAAACATTCTTCTGCACCTTCAATACTAAGGCAATCAGCCACACCCATATGCTACCATCACTTGCTTTTGTATTATTAATAAGCCTTTAGTCACAGCACATTACAATGAAATACACAATCTGGCTGTGCGAAGTAAAGTCCACCTCACAAAAAAGCTGCAATGCAGAAAATGTATGCATGTTTCAGGAGAAAAATTGTTCATTTGTAACAATGTTTTCATCCTTCATAATCACACGTCTGATGCCAGTGGTAGGTAAAATGTAAATAAAAGGCACGCTGAACTGAACATAATTAACAATGAATTACTGTGCAAAATCTTCTTCCTAAATGATCCGTAAACACAAAACAACTGCTTTGCAAAAATCTCTTCATGCAACCCCGCTTCGGCAAACCTGAAGCACCAACTTGAGTTCTCCACGTATGAGAGGAGCAGACAGAACGGGAGGTGTCGTTTCCGTAAAACACAAACAAGCACTTACTATGTATCCGGCGTAGTCTTCATTCTCAACAAAGGAATCATGCAGCCAGATGAACTCCTCATGTTGTCGCACCACGGAGAACTCGTTCTGCTTGAAGTTGGGTAGGGTGCTCTGGGAAACGACACACAACATGCAATGCTACACCCGCACAGCACACTCCATCGGGATGCTGACCAGCCATGGAAAGTTATGAGCTTCAGCAATTAGGCTGCCTTTGAAAACAATGCTGCAGCTGCTCACATTAGAAGCCAGAGAGGCAATGAAAACTAAGGGGAAAGCAACGAGAACTAACCTTGGTGTGAACGGTAAACTTAACCTTGTCTCTTTCGCTCAAGGCATCTGAAATGTCCACTTGCAATGTTGCATCGGTTTGCAAGTCCACATTGACTGCCCTTGGCTGGGAAAGATAAACACTGCCAGTTCATAGTTATCTAACGCACCGAAACTATTTGCAGGATGAAAGGGGGAAAGTATTAACCACATATAAATGACAAAACGTACTGATTTGAAAGGCTTTAAAATACATATTTCACATTCAAGTTAAAATACGCAAAAGCTGTAAAACACTCCCACCTTATCAGTAAAAACATAACATTTCTATGTAAATATTTGTGTCAAGGGCAAAAACATAAGGTCAGCTTTCCATTTGGTGTGGAACAGTATATGAAACCAATATTTATTTTGGCAGAAAGATGTTTGCTCCTTTAACAATGGATTAGGATTTCACATGGGAACTGAAACGACAGAATCCATCATACACGCCAATTTCGGTACCTTCACAAGAAACAAAACACAAGCAGCCAATTGTTCTCCATCAGATACAGCAAACCGAAATAAATTGTCCCTGCGATTGTCATATATAAACCACAATTTTTAAGGCCATAAATTTGTAATCTTCTCATCTAGCCCGGGTCTAAAAAACAGCAACAGAATCAACGTCGCTGCTGAAGCCTGTCGATTAAAACAACTTCACTTTTATACTGCGTTTCATTAACGTTAACGTAACGTTCGGTCTGTAACAAAACGCGTTCCCGGTGCTGGCCATTTGTTTCCCTGAAGCCTCGGATCTTCAACCGATCGAGAAACCCGAACTGATAAAGGACAGAGATGGGATTAGGCGAAATGACGGCTAGAAAGCACAACGACTGGGCCCAATGTATTAGTTTTAAAACAGGTGGGAAGGAGAGACGTGCACATCGCTGTCCGATCGAGGCTCAGGGACACGAACACAGCAAACAGAGGTAATGAGGACTGCCAGAGACGGAGATCACACACATATTTCACAATTTGCATTAGGAAGTCCACAGTGTGACCAGTATGTAGCTTCACCTCCAGGGTCTATTAACTCGCACGTGTGGACGCAATACTTGGAAAAGCATTAACGTGGCGACTCTAACACCACGGCACAGAGAGCTGAAGCTTCGTGAATAGGGAAAAGTGCAAAAAGTGGGGAAAATAGAGGGAGAAAACTTACACCCCTCTCCTCCTCAGAGAGGAAATCGGGACCATCGTCCAGCCCTTCTTGCTAAAAAAATGGAAAGGGGAAAAAACGCGAATCCACGTTAGCCTGCAGGATTAGGACATTACGCGCTATTTCAATAACACAACTATCGACAGTTGAGCACGACGATAATAAAACTAAACTGACACAATTATGGATAACACCTACCATCATGGCTGCTTCTGCAGAAGCGCTGTGACGTTCAGCGCAGGCATCCGAGAAGGTGGCGCTGGCGACGACAACACGCTAAATGCTCTTCCTCGTCTGCCACTGTATAAGGCAGGCGGAGGACGTCCAAGGCGAGGTGTCGCCATCTACTGTACTTCAGTGAGAAACCTGACAGCAAAGCACGGTAAACTGAAGGTGTAAAGGTTTATCCACAGCCGGCCTTGACCAGTTTGGTGCCCTAGGCAAGATTTTAGCTGGTGCCCCTTACATTGCAACCAATTCCACCACCAATCACTGCAGCGGCGCCCCTATGAATGGACAGTGCCCCTAGGATTTGCCTATACGGCCTTTGCCCAAGGCCAGCTCTGGGTTTATTGTCATTGTTTTGTTAAATATAACCATCTTTATCAGTGCCTAAAGACGTCAGCTGTGAAAGGGGTTCTGTTTAAGGAATGTCCTTTGTACTTGGCAATTAGGAAAACAATATCAAGATATATAGCTGCTAGTGGTTAACCTTGGCTCCCAGTCAGAAATACTAGTTATTGTGGCTGTTCAATGACAACCACTTTATTTTCCTGTGACACTAAGTCATGTTAACCTTACTCTGTCTACCTAGCCATCCATTTTCTGCTGCTTGTCTGGGACTGGGTCAAACAGGCAGCAGCCAGATGTCCCTTTCCGCAGCCCACATCCTCCTAGGGGATCCAAGTGCTTTCCTGGACTAAATGTGAAATAGATGCAGTTATTCCAGTAAGTTCTGGGTATGCATTGGGGTCTCAACCTAACTGAATTTGCGTGGAAACCTCCAATGGGGAGCTACTCAAGAGGCACTTTAATCAGAGAGTAACCATATTTCTTAAGAAGTAATAATTTATCAGTGCAGACGGCAGAGGGGGTGCTGGTGCCGGTTCAGAGCCCAGAAAACATTGTATAGTGCATCAGCCCTGCCCTCGGTTGGGTTTTTAACTTGTCCCCTCATCTTCAAACTGCTCCCAACAACCTTGTTTCTGTTTGCTTTTACTTTATTGTTATGAATGATGTCACTCAGCTGTCAGAACCTACAGTGGTTTTCCATTATGTAAATGGAAGATTTAAATTAGTGTAGGCAGATACATAATCTGGTCTGTTCTAGAATGAATTACTCTGTTGTGATTCCACGAAAAGCCTGGGCTGACTTTACAGACATACAGTGAATAAGTAAATACTTTATAATACTGCGACTTTAATGAGAATGTGAGGCATTAAGGATGCGTGACTTGTGACGTTCTGTTTTGAGGCACATTAATTTTTAACAGGAGTGCATAGACCGCTCTGCTACAACCAAGATGCATGTAGACGTACCTTCTGAAAAACGAATGCAAAACCTGAATGTATCCAGATAAGGTTGGAGCTTCTACCCAAATCTTCTGTCTGTTAGACATTTAATGCAAGTCACCATACTGTCACATGAAGCCTGCTTTATTCTTTTATCATTCGTGTGTACCATTTGGTTGAGTGAAATTCATTAAAATCGATTTATCTTTTTTTCCCGTGCTTTTAATGATTTAAGGGAACTCAGGGGTAAAAATATTTATCAATTATTTATATGGGTGAACGTTGAAGAGTTCTCATGAAGATGCCAATGTTTGCATGTACTGTATGGCTGGGGATTTGTTCTAACACGATAGTTTGCACAACAGCATTCATTTCCCTAAGCAGCAGTTTTCCGCAGACGTGCTTCTTAGGAGGTCGCATGAATCACCAGTGATGATCTAAGCCAGGACCACTTGAAAGTGTTGTTGTTTTTGTAGTGTATTTTATTCCTCTTGAGTTTCGTTCTAATTTTGTCAACTGAATGGGTAAACTGAAGATAAAATCACCTTCTTACAATATGCATTCTGGTTAATAAATCCGAGTTGTTCAAAACAAATTCACGAGGCAGTGTTTAAAATATTCACTGAAGAGGTCTATTAACATACAGGTCTACAGCATAAAGTATGGAACATGTACAGTTTAGAAATGTAACGTTGCCTGAAAACATTTATGCGGACCTTATTTACAAGGTATCCGACGCACGTAAGACGACGGAAAGTACAGACATAGTACACGTTAAGAGATGTCAACATTACTTTGACAACATCTACTGTTGATTTTGAAAGAGCTATTTATAACTACATTAAAAGCATCAATTTATAGTGTAGGTGTGCTCAGTATGAGACGACTGAAAACATCATCCCTCGACTGTCATGTGGTTATGAACATTGCAGGATCCGAATGATCGATTGCATCATGCTGGTTGCTGGGATGTTGTGAAACGGATACTTGAGAACTGTCGTTCATTGCTCAGCTTGGACCGCCGCGTGGTTAAACGGGCAAGACTGTGGTAAATTCTAAGGGCATTTGCGTCACAAGGGCCTGGCAAATTCGAAGAAATGACGCGTTAATGACTTTGTTGTGTGACAGTTGAGTATTGAGGTTACTCATATCAAACATGGTATTTACGTGCTGGAGATATGCATGCAATATGTTGATGGCATTTAATTTAGATTTAATTGTTTAATATGCAAGACGCACTCTTGATCCTGCTGTACGCATTGGTTATTGACATGGCAGTGTCTGAGGAGATATTGTCAAGATATAAACTATTTCTACTTTCATCTTTTTTGAACCATGACTTGTGTCGCCTGTTTGGACAATACGCCACTTGACAAGAGTTCTGATCTCCAAACGTGTACAGATCATCGTGCCAGGAGCGTGCTGTGTTAGGCTGTTGATGCCGTACGTCTTCAGACGCCACTGATATGTGTGCCCACCCTTGTTAAATATAGACTGCAGATTATACTTTATCCCCGTACTGTCATTGCAGCATTGCATATTCAAGTAGTTTTCAGCTCTGGTCCTGGCACAGAACAGCGGTTTCTCAGTTTAGCACGATTTCAGTTGTGCGATACATTTCACAAACATCTCAGTCAGAGTGAGCTAATTAAAAACAGCTGGAACACAAAAATAACATGGCGCAAACCCTAATTGGCTTTGAGAACCACTCTTTTTTTTTTATCTCCCAAGGCTGACACAAATGGTTTACCGTCACGTGGACATACAATTTACATCACTTACAGTCAAAGACAATTTTCTGCAAATATCTTCTCTGAGTGACCCGCCTTGGCTGTGCGTCAGTCAGCGTATTTGCAGACTAATAAACATTAATACACGTTTGTGCTTTCCTAAGTATATTGGATTTATATTTTTGTGTGGTGTATCCTCCCTGGATTTTGTGACTTGAAAAAATTTTATCTATTAAATCTAGATTAGAGACAGACCTAAGTGGAATACCTTGTGTTGAAAATATTTTTTCCCCATTGAAAATATTTTTTATATAAACAGTTCACATTGAAAATATGATCACCGAACAACAACTCTCTTTTTGCATACAGTAATATTCATGTACATACAATACATAACCAATGGATTCCCACCTCTGCACGTTCTCCAAGATAATGTTCCGTTTAAACTGACCAATATATAAAAGTATAATCGACACTATATATAATGGAAATATAAGAAATTATTTTATCTTATATATATATATATATATATATATATATATATTACGAATTACTGTAAAATGTAGTTAATGTACTCTTAATGCGATCTATTTATATGGATTTGACAGATCTTTATGCCGAGTTGTACAACTGACAGGAAGAATTTTACCAATAGGTGGGGCTGTAGTACTTCACTCGTTTTTAAAGGAGCCTTTAATCAAAAATTTCAGATGTTTGCATTTACTGACGCCTGTAGTCTGCAATGCCACACGGGTATCCCAGTAAGTTTTAAACATTTGAAGATTTTATTGCAATTTCAGTGTGGAGAAGGCAATACTATTTAATTGTATTTATGTAAAACAAAAGTTGGATTACGCCTGCTTGAAAACAGGTTTTTCTTGATTTTTAAAAATTCCTTATGACGCATGATTGTGTATAAACACATTTTTTTCAAAACAATTAATGGGCTTATATAATTATAAATATTACAAGTTATGATAGAAGTCTGGACTCTCAAATGTGTACTGAAGATTTTGGCTGTTCCACTATGTCAAAACCTACCCTTTCAACATCTTAGGGAGGCATAGTGTTCTAAAGCCAGCAAACTCCTCCTTTCTTTGAAATGTATGAAATGTAATCAATAGAACATTTTGTCCAAGGCTGTTGATAAAATCTTTGACTTGAATGGCTGAATATATAAATGAATTAGAAAGAACTGTAAACGTACAACATGTACTGTAATCATTGTATAAGCATATGTTGAATTACTATCTCTGTTCTTTCTTTGGTAACTTTATCGTGGTCAACGTGATGCAAGTCTAGGCAGCAAAGACTCACTCAAACTGAAAATCGTGTGTTTTGGCAGGTTTATCCTTATTGACTGGGTACCATCTGAGAGTTCTTTCCCATGTGAACACTGCACTAAGCCAAAAGTGTGTCTGTACTAGTATCTGGCGTGCATCTTGTGACTAGTTCTCTGTGCGGCACATGCACACAGTTTAAATGCTGTTAAAGAAGGTCAAGGAGTTATATCAATATCTTATCACACCTCAATGACTACATGAAAATTCTTAATTGGTATTTTGCACATTTCTAGACTTCAGTTTTTGCTTACCATACATGCACTTTAATGGTCGTTCACCAACCTAAACACTGTCTGGACACAATGATAAAAAACAGATTTGAACACCCCAGTTTAATAAACCGGTAATATGTTAAGAAAGGGTATTGCTTCACTCTGCTTTGCTGTTTATTAGTCTCACAGACACAAATACATGCATACCATGTGAAGCAATCCTCTTCATGGACTAGGAATGCGGGGCCCAGTTAAAGTCCAAGAGCATGCCATTTACTGTTACTGATGACAAAGATGATCTCGGATTAAGTGAAAGTCGGGTCGTGCAATTGTTTTCTAATTATTTGTGTTCATGCAGAGCTGGTTGTTATGTATACGGAGATACTCTTTACGAGTGCCCATTAAAAAAATCATACAGATTACTTATTAGTACAAAAAGGAACAGGTTAGTGAAATGAAATATTTCCATGTGCTGACATAAGGTTTATGAGTCTATGCTGTACCCAGCATTTTTAAACAATTCTTGTCAAGCTTGATGCTAATTTGAATACTTATTTTGAATTTTGTTCGACAAAGCAAACCAAATAAGGAGCTCTCTGCCGCAGAGGCACAAATGCACACAAAAACATTTACAAACACCTTACTAAGATACTTTCAAGGGATGAAAAAAACAATCCTTTCAATCCTCTCCTTGGCAATGGGTGCATCCACATTATAAATCACTGTGGCTGCAGTGAATCTGCCGGATAATATTCAAAGGACAATTTATAGTGAGTGGTGAACTGACAATTTCTTTTGCTCAACTAAATCAATCACTTCACTGTTAAATTACTCTGGCCAAAATGCCAGCAGTCAAAAACAGAAATCGGGTTCTCACAATGTCCTCTCGCCTACTACTCAGACGTTACAAAGCGGCACAATCCAGCCTCTCATTGCAAGGGCAGCTGTCAAAAAATGCCGCAGACCACTGCTGAAATAAACCATAAATCAAATACTGCATGTGTTTGAGGATTACTGTCACGTGCCTCGACTTAATGCGCTCTCTCGCACACAGAAGCTTTGTTCAGCACGCCGCCCGTGCACTCGCCTTTCTCAGTTTCGCGCTGCGCTCCACGAAAACACGCTTTGTGCTCACTGCGCGTTGGCCACACGATGGGGCTTCCCTTCACTAGCAGAGCTCTGGAAACGCGTCCAGTTTTGCCATTTGTGGACAACGATGACAGGACACAAAAGCATGTGTTGGCCATAAATAGCCGTGAGCAGCAAAGGGCTGCTCGCCGGCACTAGATCAAATTCTCCATAAGCAGCACTCCCTGGCCCTCGTCCAGACCGTGAGCTCTACTGAAAAACACAATGCTTTCATCCTAACACACGGCACTGTGAACCGCATTACCAATACCCTTTTTTTAAATTAATTGAAACTCTTAAGGTATTTTGTATCTGTTACCAAATCAAGAATTGTAGTTTGACTGGTTCACTATCCAGCTATTAATGGCTACCTACACCATATAAATACCCAGTGTATATCATCTAAAATATTTAAACCAATAATAAATAATAATAAAAAAAGTTCCCAACAGTACTCGACATTGAGAAAAATGCACGTGCAAGTTCTTGTTCAATGCAGAAATACACCTATTGACTACTTTTTTGTGTTGTAGGCTTAATTCACACAAATCCATTTTATGCACCTATCACTAATGCCTAATATTACACTGAAAAGACACTATCCTTTATAAAGAAAAGCACAGAAAATAGTAACTCTAATAGGCAAACTCATTAGGAAAAAGACAACAAGACATATTATCAGCCACAAGGTTTAATTGCGAAGTGGCAACTTGACCGATTTCAAAAACTGTATTCCACTTATGGCTCCAATCACAGTTAATGCCATCTTGACTGATTGCGTATATCCTCCTCTGTCAACGCTGTGATTTGACAAGTGTTACCCCTTCTCTCTTTGCAGTAGTGTACATTCGGACGAATATAAAACGTACCAGAGCAGCAACCCGCTTATCCTCATTTCTGTATGTATAACAGGAATGGAAACTGAGGTAACCTTGAATTTATAAATTACATAAACAGAAATTCAGTGGGCATTCCTTCCTCTATTCCTTCTTTAACTTGAAGCAGTGTCTAAAAACAATTATAAAAAAAGTGCTTCTGAATGCATAGCATAAAAACTTCTCCTGTCAAAAACCCCTGGTTAACAAGACTGAACAGAAACTTCAGCCCCACGGAAAAATACAGTTGAGTGCAAATTGTTTACACTGGGTATTGGCTAGAACATGGTCAGGGCACACAACTGAGAATGCATCTGAAGGAGCCCTACTCACCTTGCTTAATTCTCCGTTACACAATTTTAATTTCTATTTATGGCAGGGACTACGAGTCAAGACTTTTCACGTGTTGGATTCAGCATTTTTCACCCAATGTGGCCTTTTTTTTGCTTGGCAAAACACAACAAAAATATTTCTGGACTTTTGACATTTTAAGAAATCTACCAGAAAAAGTAAACCACCACTTGACAATAGCAAGTAGTTTTTTTGTATAAGTTAGTGAAAGCTCCTTCATGTGGTGAGAGAGAGAAAACTGTTCCAATAGGATATTAACAGAGCTGCTAAGATGGAAGTGTCTGTGATCCGGGTGGCGTGTCTTTTAGTTTACAATGGTCTCCCTTCCAGTGACACCACCACACTCCCGCCCAACTTTTCTGCCAAGGTGGATCGGTCCTGAATGTCATCTAAACCATTGACTTGCCACTCGTGCTTGATACCTGGAAAAGACATTTGAATCACATGATGTTACTCAAAATAGAAAATATCATTAATTTCCTCAAGTCTTAAAAACCTGACTGATGTCAGGACCCTGCAAACATAGGAGATCAGATCTGTTTTGGAACCGTGACAAAAGTAAGAACAGAGACAAGGAAATGGAATATTTTGTGCAGGACAGAGACCAGATCTCACCTAGGAACACTATGCAACTGAATGTCAAGAAATAATTCTTGTAAATGTCTCCTGTATTTACAATACACCTTATTACAAATCATCAGAAACACGTCAATACTCTCATAAACAGAACAACATTTTCAAAAACAACAGTCCTTTCCATTATGAAGGATATCACAGCTTAGGCCTGAGGAACACCTGGGCCTGTAACATTTGAAGATCGAAATCACTCACCTGTGAATTTCTTTTTGATGGCATCTTTAGAGCTGGCATATATCATTTTACTTTTCAGCGGAGCGCCTTCAGGGGCCCTGCCCAAATTAAAAACATAAATACAGTGCAACATTTACCATTACATTAACCAACATTAACCAAAATGTGGGCTAGATCAGCAGCTTACCAAAATATAAACACCAAGTCTTCTTTCTTAGATTCTTTTGTTTCGTATGTGGCATCGTACAAGCCGTATCGGCAGTCATTGAGAGGTAGAAGCTTTACAAAACAAGCATAAGGGTCGTCCACCGTCTCCCCGATATCTCCAACGAGGATCTGCTTGCCCTCTTCCACAATGATCTTCTTTTTGTCTTCACTCAGACAAAAAAGCACTGCCTTCTTGCGCTTCTTGACTTCGTCAGAGGATGACGACTTGCGGACCTTCATGTCATTGAAGACCTTGATGACTTCATCGTTGACTGTGACGCCAGAGGCCTGTAGTACAACGAAATTATTTAATATACCGTGTTACTAAAAGGAGTAGGCCAGTGCTGGCTGTGTGACCTTAATCACCATTCAGCCAAAAAGACAGACAAATCAAACTGCTATTCACGGTTACATTTTGGTTAGACACATTCTTAGCTATTCATTTTTTGTTCTATTCTTCACTCTGACTATACTACAAAATGATAAGTAACCTTTCAGCAAGTTATACACCTACATTATGTATCACTACTTGTTTCTGAGAACCACGCATATTAAAAAAAACTAAT
>JABJVR010000021.1:2719824-2750528 GCA_025773905.1 Chitala chitala | reverse complement strand
TGTTTAAGATAATTGTATTTACAGGATTCAGACACCTCACAATATTTTACAGAGCTGTGCAAAATGTATAACTTTTACTGATATGCATATCGTTAATACGTATCATGTATCTACTAAGTATATCAACAATATGCATCGTATCGTTTTGATCTACCGATATAGAGCCCTAATGGGCAGGTTGCTAATGTACTACCACACACACACACACACACACACACACACACACACACACACACACACACACACACACACACACACACACAGGGAATCAGACTCACCAATTAACATGTGCTTTATTCACATGCCTCGGCACATCATGAGCTGCACAGAGCCCTTACCGGTCTTTCCCCGCCACTCTGACATGGCTGTCGTCGACCTCCATTGGCTCCATGGTGTCAGGCTCAGCCTTAATGACTCCATTCTCCTTGAGGTCAGGACTCAGGATGTCGTACTGACCACTCTCTAGTGCTGCCCTCCACGCATGCCGCTCCATCACCTTAGTCAGGCACCACATCGACACACGAGATCACACTTTTTCTACTGGGCTGCCTTTTTCTTCAACCAAGGCCTGTGTACACCTATTACTATCAACATCTGTGATGTACACTTAAGGAGGTACTGAAGGTGCGTTTCTATAACGATAACACCATAGATAAAAGGAAGCAGAAAGAGCACAGCCATAAAGAACTGGAAGGAAAGTAAAACTAAGTAGTGCATTAGCTGTAGCCTTGTGTCAGGCGGGTTTTATTGTTACTCAATCTTAGCAACGCTACAACAACTCAAATTACTGTATAATGAATGGACTGTATGAGACAGCAATTGTTTGGCATGATCTTAAGCACATCAGAAATGTTGTGTACATGGCTGACATTATCATCCTGTTTAACACAATCATCCTATGTAACATTGGATCTTCAGGCTACAGCACATGCCGTTTCCACTGAACCCATTTCAGTGGAAACAGCATACACTGTATAAAACCATCTGTATGTTATTTTGTTAACATTAGTTTTAACATTGTTATTTGATTTAACTAAAGCAGATGTATATGACAGTGACAAGCTTAGTGACAACCATTCACACAAACGTTTCTACAGCCCAAGGTACGGTTTAAAGTTTGATCATGATGGACGTTGCTGTTCCTTCACGGCTAACGGTCTACCACCCAAGATCCCCTGCTCCACGAGCTGGCCATCCTACCTTTATGGCTCCCAGACTTCCCTGGTAGATGCGTTCCTCCATGTCTAGCAGAAGATCCCTCAGCCTGTTCTCCATGAGACGCTCGGCGGACACCACAGTTTCTGCGACTGCCGGGCCGCTCCTTGGTCTTGCTGTGCTGCCTTTACCCTCACCCGTTGATTTGTCTGCACACATTGGCACATAATAGCGTGCATCAGTCTTACCCATAAACACAAGATTTGGGATGAATGTTAACTAATACCGCTGTTGTGAAATTTTTGATAGTCATCTCTTTTACTTCCTCTTTAATAACAAGTGCTCTCGGAACGTGTGCATGACAGCAAGCACATGAGGTGGGCCACACCTGGGTGGTGGAAGTTCTCAGCTGAACAGCTGCCCAAGAGCTGGAAAATGCGCTCCTTCTCTTGCGAAAGCGACTCCTTGAGGCTGCTCTCACGGTGGCCGCGGGGGTTCAGGGCCTCAATCAGCTGCTCGACTTGTTGGGGGGAGCTGAAGAAGGCCCACAGGTTGGGCCGGTTCACGGGTGGCCCGGAGTTCTGAGAGGGTGCCGAGTCCAGCCCAAGTCCAGCATGTTCTCCAAGACGCTCCAGTGTGGACGGCGGCATGTCCTTGGGCTCTGGAGAAGGCCTCGGAATCAGCATGTCCTCAGTCAGGCCAAAGTAGTCCTCCTCCACAAACAGACCAGGTGTGGAGGGGAAGAGCCAGTACCGGCGGTAGTGCCGGTCCCGGCCAAGAGGTAGGATGTAGGTGCAGGCAGCAGCCTTCTGTATGCGCTCCTGAAGGTCCTTCTCCTTCTGCTGCTTTTCTTCTGGGCTCAGAGCATCCTTGGGTTCAGCTGGCTTCTTCTCCTGACTGCCGTCCTTATCTTGAGGAGCAGCAGGTTAGAAAAGAAGCCCTTAGTTTCACTTCAAATAAATAAATTAACGATGGACACAAGGGTGACAATCTGTCCAACCGATGCACCATTCGCAACCAACTCAAATTCTGTAGTGCGTGCAAATAAGTTTATTAAGCTTATGCCTGCCTTCTGACGTGCTCCAACTTGGAACTAACATGGCACAATATTGGCAAGTGCTGAGTGATCAAATGAGCATACGGTTAATATAATAATTCCCTTACGTGGAAGAGGGCTATATCAGTCTATGGGCCCCAGGCTAAGTAAGACGGGCGTAGACCTCATTATATGAGTTGACAAAAATAAAACACATATGCTTGTCAATTACGCAAACGACTTCATTCCGGACAGATTCTGCGATTTAAAATCTGATGGCTAATTATAACCGAGGGAGCCAAGCTTTACAGCAAAGAGCTCATTGGTCCAGGACTTATCCTGATTATCTCTGAGCTAAGGCAGTCTTAAGTGCCACAGGGTAGCAGTGCAAAACAGGGCATGAACACAGTGACCTCAGAATGAGACAGAGGGCTCAATCTAGTGCAACACAAGTCCTCTCCAGGCCAGAGAGCGAAATCACCTAGAACTGACATATGATTTATACGTATTAATAAGTGTTAGCAGTAACAGTGACATTATAATTATAAATCTACTCTTGCTATGACTCACAGATTCTCCTTATCACATCGGTGTGTAATGCATGTGTGACCCTCGGGGGGAGGGGGGGGGGGGTATGGTTGGCCTTACTTGTCTTGGCCTTGTTCTGTCCAGCCTGCTCGTCCACCTCCTCCTCCTCCATGTGCTGCACTTTGGCTTCAGTGTGACTTTCTGTGCTGGTGTCCATCTCCTCCAAGGTGTTATCCCTACATCAGAAAGCTCTAGCATTAACAACTCTACAAGCGATGTAGTCCTTATATCGACTAAGCACAGCAGGCCCACACTCCCACTCATGATGAGCAATCAGGACCCCACTCTTAAGTGGACGAGCACGCCCGTGGCTACGGGTACGTACTCTGGTGCATGCGTGCCATTCCTTTCTTCGTCCTCCTTCAACTTTTCATGTTTCTCCTTCATCTTGAGCTCCTGCTCCTTTAGTTTCTCCTCCTTCCTTTTACGAACTCTGAGGGGGTTTAATAAAAAACCATAAATGACTGCAGTGACATCAATGTTTCTTATACACAATGGCTTCTATAGCTGAATCACTGTCCACATTAATGCTATTGTCCTTAAAAAAGAAACAGGACAGAAAGTTAGAAGGTACTGCTAGCTGCAATAAAATGATTTACACTCATTTTAAATTGCATTTTGGATAGAGGTCTTCTGTATCTCATCCTAATAATTAAAAGGAATCCTTGGTAGGAACAAACTTCACAAAAAGTACTTAGTCAAACTTAATATTTTTAGCATCCTGAGGGTATATATCCTGATGGGCGTAAGTGTGAGGCACGGAGCGTGAGCGACCTGTCGGCAGCCTCCTCGCGCTCCCTCCGGTGCTGCTCCGCCTTCAGCTCACGCAGCTCCTGCTTGGCCTGGCGCTGCTCGTCTGCGCTGTCCTCGATGAAGTCGCGCGTCGACACCAGCGTCAGCAGCTTGCCACACAGAGCATGCAGGATCTTCAGTTTCTCCCCTGAGAAGGGCACACGGCAAACGATCTTAATGGCCAGGCATGGCGGAGGGGCTCCCGTTCAAACATTGCGTCTTCAAGGAAGCCAGGGGGAGAAAATGCAACCCCCCAGGAGCGTGTGGTTCATGCAGGCTTCACATGGCAGATTGTGACTCTATACGACAGGTTAGGTCTGAATGCAGCTGGAAGGAGATGGCGATGACCAACGAAGCTCACCATTGAGGAGACATTAGGCATGGCTACCATTTATTTTTTTAAAAACTGACATCAAGAATAATTTTAAGGTTTTAAAACATACCAGTACAAATGACCTCTGCTAAAGTTGGTGTCAAAAACACATTTTACTACATGGCAAATTTTTCAAAGCAAGTCATGTCACTTAAATGCCACATTACAAAATGTTGAACTGCATACAACTGCAACTGGAGATGCGCACACACATATTACCCGTGTTTTAGAGGTGACCTTCATGCTAAGAGGAAAATGTGTGCCAAGCACACAGACGCAGCTGCTTAATAATTTGAACCCGACTCCACCGGATATTCAAGGCTCACCAGGCAGGAGGTCGTATACAGCGGTGCAGGAGAGCTTCTTCAGCAGTGCAGGACTTGCGAGTCGGAGCTCGACACAGGCATCGTCTGTCGCGCTGAAGCCGCCTTGCTTCTGGTAGCGGAACTTGGCGTTGGTGGCGCTGCAGTCGGCGCCAGACGCCAGGATGTGCAAGCGCAGGATCTCTGACAGCGTGCAGCTGTCCAGGTCCAGCTGCTTCAGGCTGCAGCCTGGGGTGGGGGACACAGGTGTGAATCTCACACACACACAACCACCCAAAACTTCTGCATAGTTTGCATTCAGTCCATGTTTCAATCACAGCATCTCAGCTGCATTTGAACCATAAAGCACTTCAGCCTGAACACAAAGTCAAAACAATGAACAGCAAGATGAACCTCCCCCTGCAGTTATCAGAACCTGCTTTTTTGCTTCATCTGCCGATGGCAGAAACAAGACAAGCCTGAACAAGTCTAAGAGCACCCGATCTGCCACATCAAAGTGGTGCCAAATCCCCACTTTGGGTGAGGGTCAGGAAGAGGCGGCTCACCCTGGTAGAGCTGTGGCCAGGCCGCAGCGAGCAATGCCACTGCGCTGATCGCCGACTGTGTTGGGTCAGCGTCCTCATCCAGGGCCTCAGTCAGATCTACTCACAAGAGAAATAAAGGCCAAATAAATGGTAACCCACCGAAAGGGCTCTGCTGAGACCCAGGAAACCAAAGCAACAGCAGGTATGGCAATAAGTGCCACAGTCTTTGGTTTAAGATCCAGCATTTTCTGTGCTGCAGTATAACATTAGTATTTAGTACTTGTACAAAATGCTTTCAAGGACACTGGGTATAGCATAGTTACCCAACCTCATCTGAACCAGGAATTTTTTCTAGTTTGGAGAGTTCTCCCGTGTCAAATTCTAAACTCAGGACCCACCTTTGGTGTCTGCGTCAGCCAGTTGGTCACGGGCCACCTCCTCCTCTTCCTCAGCCAGGGCCTGGAATATGGCCGAGAGGAAGAAAAACAGCAACTCGCACAGTGGGCCCTCTGGGTCCGAGCCCACTAGCGCCTCCTCCAGCACGTCTGAAAAACAACACCACATCAGCATTCTGCTTACATGTCCAAAATGTGCGCACTGAAAAACCAAAACCAAAACATAACAACAAAGACAAAAAAATTAATAGTAATTTTGGCAAATTGACCAACAATGACCCCATAAAATATGATCTATAAAACACCCCACCCCTTTCACACCACAAATAAAAATACATAAACATGTCAGTAATCATGGCAATTCTGTCAATGTACTGTCAAGTCTACAACAGACCTTTTGCAAAGTCACCTTACCTAACGTGATCCCATCTGGGAACTCATCCTTTAAGTCAAAAAGATCCCCAAAAGCCTGCAGAAACTCCAGAACCATGAGAGCATCCCCAAAAAGTTCTGCAGGTAGCCGGGTCTTCACTGGTACCGGCACAGGCAGCTCCTGCATACAAAGGAGTTGTTTAAAAAAAAAAAAAAAAAAAAAAAAAAAAAAACAGGAAACCCCAACATGAAATTTCCTCCCTCTGATAAAACCCTTTCTAGACTCAGAATAATATATATTTTTTTAATTTCCCCAAAACAAACCTGACAACTATTACAGCACCACCAAATGTAGGCTATTTAACTCATCTTATGAGAGGTTATTACAACACTTTGGTGGCTTTCTCCTTCAAATGGCCTCGAAAACGTCCTTTGCTATATTTGGTCAATCATCACGCCATCACCACATCACATCAGGCAGCACACTCTGGCTCTCACCTTCAGGTCATCGCACTCCATGTCTTCACGCCTCCTGCTCCACTGCTTCAGCCGCTCTGCATACTTCTTCTTCTCCTCGCGCAGCTTCTCCCGCTCCTGTGGGCAGAGGCACATAAGCGCACGTTCGCCTTTCACAGAAGACGAGCTGCGCAGCCCTTGGGAACATTCCCCTCATTTACCTATTCAAGACTTGTTATATGCAAATTAAAAAAAGAAAGTTATGAAATAAATATTACTCTCCTGGCTTCAGAATTGGGGGGGAGAATAAAAATCAACAAGCATTCCTCAGAATTTCGCAGATGTCAACCTGTTTATAAATCAGGCAGAGACACAGGCAGAGACACAGGCAGACCTCTAGGTTAGGTATCACCTATTCCTTTGAGATCCTGATAGCATTCTTTGCAAGATAAACGGTGAATCTGTCATCATTTGTGACATCTGACTAAGATCAGGTCTGGATCACCACAACTGTGATCAGACACAGAATTGTTCAATGTGGCCAGCTGGCCCAAAGGAGAGATACCTTTGGGAAAGTCTCACCTTTTCCTTCTCTACTTTCATCCTTTCTTTCTCCTCTTTCTTCTTTTGCTTTTCTTCCTCTATGAGCTTCTTCATTTCTTCTCTCTTCCTCTCACGGTCTTCCTTCTCCCTTTTCTTGGCTTCCCATGCATCTTCTCTTTCCTTCTTCATCTTGGATTTCTCTAGTGCTGGACACATATGGTCACACACGTACAACATCCTGTCACATCTTTTCTGACCCATGAAACAATCCAAAGATGTGTCTCTATTGGCCTTTTGCACTAAGCATGATGGAGATGCTGATTTGTACACTGTACCCTAATGACCCATGTGCTATTCTTTAGACCAATATTTCTCATTGCATGGCTCGCCAGTTTTTATTGGTGGCTTGTGTACCATGCTGGCAGCTCTTTAGAAGAAGGAAAAATTTATATATGAAATTATTATTATGTATTTATATTGACAAACACTGCCTTAGAACATCATTACTACACAGATCAATTTTAACCTTTAATCAACTTTAACCTGACAGCTAATGCACTCCACAGCCCTGTCAATGAAGGTGCTAGCATCACATCCCGCCCAATTTGCATGTTTGGTTAAAGGTGAGGGTGTTGGTTTGAGTTTTTCAAACTCACCAAAGGCCATCATTTCCTCTCTCTGCTGCATGAGCCTGAGCTTCTCCTCGGCTGCCCGGATCAAGTCATCTTCCCGCAGAGGAACGGCCGCCTGGACGAAACCGCGCACAAAGGGTGCAGAAACAGGCGCGACAAGGAGGAACAATCACAACAGATCTGCCGCTAGCAACGGCCACCTTTGGTTTCTTCCAGTATCATGTACAGGATAATAACTACCTGACCATGTGAGATGTGCGCCAATTACCAACCTACAAAGCTATTTTATGACAATTCCCCTACCTAGCAACATATGAAACAAAACCTTTGCAATCAAGACCTTAAATAAAATGGAGTTCTGCAAATGTCGCACAGTAATACACATCAAAAACAACCTTCATTGTATAACCATTACAGATTTTGCTGGAAGAAAGAACATCCGCTATCTTGGTTTGATTAAAACATAAGTACTCGGCAACTGTGAACACACAGAACACAACGTGCAGTAAATTAAAGTGTTACCCTAGATGCAACTCCCATTGAAAACAATGAGACGAAGCACGCTGATATGACAAGCTTGTGCTACTTTTCTCACTCTTATGGGGTGGAGGCGTACCTTTCCAAGAGGAGAGCCATTAGGACGGCGCCCACGACCTTTCCCAGGTGGGCTGAAAGCAAACACTGGAGGCTCATCGGGAAAAAAGTCAGAGAACTTGTGCTCCAGCAGCTTGTACTGTGCAACTGTTGAGGGCTGGAAGGAGCCAGTGACAGAGTTACAGTGTGTTGTACAAGTATATGCATGCAAAACATTCAAGGTGATTGCCTTTAAATCACAAGTTCACCAAGACAAACCATTAATACGATCCCCATTTCTGTGCACCCAACTCACACGTACTCAAACAAGGACAACCAGATCAATGTTCAAAGCGCTTAGCGCAATGCCTGAGGCTAACGGGGAAGGAGGAGACGTCACACTCAGCACACCTTCAGCCCAATGGCTCCGTTCTGAGGCTCGCAGTGCTGTTTCAGAAGCAGCTTCAGCCGGTCACGGGAGAAGACATTCTTCTTCCGACTGTGTGGGTATGACAAATAAAGTCAACCAAATGTGTTCAGTCACACATCATGTATGTCAGAGCGTAAATTGTCAAAATAGCTGTGGGTAAATCCAAGTGAATCTGCTCAGCAGAAAAACTCTATCCTTATTCTTCAGAACAGGCTGTTTCTGTATTAAAATAAACTGCCCTTCGAATAACAATTTCACCCACCAACATAAGGGTGTATCAACTGTAAATACAAAGTGAGCATGCTGTGTCATTGGTAACTATGGCATGACACAAAGCAGTTGAGTTTACAAACATACATGAAGCGACTCATATGAATATTCTTGTATTCCCTAACCCCGAAACCCAATTACCATTTTCAACACAATGTTGTAATTATGCACTTATTTTAGCCATTGTCGATTAGCTTTCCTTGAAAGGGTCTCTCTGTTCCCAATCTCTTACAGACTGTGTGCTCCAACACACAGAGGAAAATCACTCACTGTGTCTATCTCAATGGGTGTCTGCCTGGAAGGCTGTACTAGTGACTCAGGGGTAAGTGAATACAAAAAACTCAAAAGGTGATCACGTGAAGGCTGAAGAAACACCCCCCCCACTCTATCTCCCCACACACACACACACACAATTTCATTGTGGCAACTGCTGTACATTTAATTTAAGAAATGGCACTACTGATTCCAATAGTTTAGTTGTCTTGGAGTCCATTGCTGTTCATCAATTAAATAGGCCTTCAATTGAACTTCTACTTTAAATAGTTGAATAGATTCAATTAAAGTTATCAGCTATGCACCAAACAAAATATTTAAGATAATGTATGTAACACATGGTACAAAATTAATGAAAACCTATGGTTATTGCTACACTTTCAAAGTAAAATTTTCAGCAACAATTTCTAACATACGTAAGGAAAACAAAGGTATTGATTACTGAATTAAGTGCAATTTCTTTTACAAATCTTGCAACAGGAAACCAACATAATTTAACAAAATTCATTAACAGAACATGGTGAAAACCAGCAAAACAAAAGGAGGGACACACAAGTGTCAATACTTAAAGCCAGAAGGTTGGTTTCTCCTAGTAGTGTAACAATGAGCCTTTAATGTTGGAAAACCATTTAAGACTGAAACAACCGTACATGCTTACCACACAGATACATGATTCTGTGGACATGTTTTGTCTTACTTGATCTGAGAAGCCTTGACGACCATAGGCTCGCAGTGTTCAGCCTTGATGGGCATCACTTTGTACCTAAACATAGCTGGACTAACAGAGGTTTTCTTCTTCCTGCATTCATGCATGAAGCAAAAAAAAAAAAAAAAAAAAAACAGGAAATATATGAAATTTGTCAGTCCCAGGACATTCTAGCGTTCTGTAATAATAGGTGGCACTGTACACAGATGTATACACAAGACCCAAGAAACAAGCTCTAGTTTTGGGCAGAGAGGTTGTGAAATGGGCTCATATCCTGCTTGCGAAACTTCTCCTTCAGTGCTGGATGAGATACTAATGATGGGTCCTGCAAGGCGGGATGTGAAAACACGGCTACTGACCCATTAAGAGGTGACTTGGGGTCGGAGCAGCCCTCGTCGTCACTGTCGCTGATAACGATGGAATCCCCGTCCATGCGGTGCTTGACGTGACCATTGACTGTGCCGTTTGCGTACGGAGGATGGACTTCTAAAATCTGACATTGTTGTCTGCATGACAGAAAAAAGCATTCAGAACCCAAAACTAAAAAAAAAAAAAAAAAACTTGGGCGAAAATACAACTCAGCATGGACACCTCTTCCTTAACATTTATTTTGTCAATACTCATTTGTTCAAACGTCTTTTACTCTTTAATACCGAAATTTCATTAAACCTTCATTTTCTCCCACTGCCGTTTACTCAGAACATTACAAATACACTGTTATGCATCTGAACAAAGTTGGATACTTTTCCAAAGCAGCGAAGATGAAAGAGCACAGCTCTATAGCACAACGCTGTTGACGTACAAAAGCGGCTACTGTCACAGTACAATCAAAGTACAAACTTCTTTGCATTTTAAACTGTTTGCATTTGTTATTCAGCATAAATTTCACTGCTGTACTGTACATAAAATAGGCTGTATCTGAGATTTTTTTTGTAGCATACTGAAAATCAAACATTCAAACCATATTTATATTTACTGCCTTTTTGACTTTCCTGTAATCATATCTTAGGTTTTTTTCCCCCGTTGATAAACATTTTATTGTGTTTTAGTCATTCGTGGAAAACAGGGGGATTGAGTAACATTAACATTAGGACATTAAAGTAAACCATCAGTCTGGGTCTTAGTCCCATAAGCAGTGTTTATGCTGTCCTTACACATGACAGTTTAGGCAGTCTGTACCGTGACTCTTGGCTGGCAGTTAAAAAAAACTGCCACAAAAGTCTACGAAAAAGGACCAACACAGCCAAAGCCCTGTAAATCCCTTTGAATAGTTATCTTAAAGCAAGGTCTCATTTTCCTGTTACTCTTAACAACCTGAACACAGTGGATTACCCATTTTATGTCAGACAGCATCTAGTACTTTTAAACAAAAAATTATTTTAATTGTAGAGAACACATACTCCCATCGCTGCTGACAATGTGAATACAGACTGTACACCATTATCAGTGCGTCCTTCATTCGTATAACCCAGTTAGAAGGTACTGCCAGAACGTGCCTCATTACCAGCAGAGCTAGTTCATGCTACGGGCAGAAAAATCACACAAGACAATCAGCATGCAGCATTCCAGCAGATGTGCAGTCATTTGTGTGCTGGTTTGCAGCAGTAATGCAACCAACACTAAGGGGGGAGGAAACACCTTTATGTGCAAAACTAGCTGTGATGAAACGTATTGAGAAAAGACATTGTTAACAAAGATGCGATTCGGGTCCTCCAGTTATTTTATGAATAGACTGCATACAATCTGAACACAAAATTAATGTATTTACACGACTTCTCCTCTACATTACACTGTATTAAACTAAAACAAACTAAGTGTCCATTTGTGACCACAGTCTTAGGTGTACCATATCTAATGGCAACCAAACAATTTAGGAAGATGTAAAAGTAAATACTCTATAAGATGGCTTAATTGTTGGCTGGATTCTTCACCAAAACTAACACTTCATATTGAAGTAATCTGACCCCCTTTAAATCTGGTGTTACGCTGGTGTAAAAAAAGTGTTGCTTTTGGGGATGAAGAATGTAGAATTTATTTTACCCTTTTTAAATGAATGGTATGTATAGGTAGGATCCCACTCTTAAAATAAATGTCAATATGCCTTTATCTTATGAAGACTGATGCACGGTACATGTTTTTCAGAGACCTCCTAAGGCGAGGGAAGACTATATACACATAAGGCTGAATATGTTGCCACAAGAGAATTAACATTTTGTCATTATAACTACCCATGTGAACAGAAACATTTTATAGTAGTGAAGACTATGGGACCAATTAATTTTCATACCTCAAAGTATCTTCCAACACCAGTTTTAAGTACTAGTACTACCACCAAAATCATAAAAGGCCAATTACAGACAATGTTACAACACATTACAGGTACAGGTATGTGGTGATTTACGGTCACATTAGGGATAGGCCAGCATGCCATCAAATATGTCAACCCTTATAAGGACAGGGTCAGAAGTAAAAGTGAGTTACATTATGATGCTGTATAGATGTACTACAGTGTTTTTTATATTTCTAGATGAGGTTTCATTTTATCTTAAAACTTCATTTGAAAACATTTTTAAATTAAAGGCTAAAAGTACTAAAGTGTTGCGTGATTTTAATTCTTTTTTTTGTAATTGGACTGGGTTGTTTTGGACCTGTTGTTGTCGGCAATTCTACTTTGTTGGAGTGAAGCAGGTTGAAACTGGAGTTGTAAAAACATCTATATTGATTCACTTGGTTAGTATAAGAATAATATGCCGTAATACAACTGTACAGTATTACTGTACAGTAGTGCGCATTATTATATGGCTGACAGCACTACCACTTGTGATACAAGTAATGGATTGGAAATTTTTAGAACATTAAATTCATTCATGATAATCATTATTATTGTTATACTATTACTGTCATGGCCACTACTGTCCTTATTACAATAATTTTTCTTGTCATCACTATTACAGCACACTATTGGGTCAATATTTTAAAACTCAGAACCCAGTGCATTTTACGCTTTATCTTATGTGATCCGTGAAACATACTTACAAAATCTGGGCTTTACAAAAGAAAAAGTCATGGTCGTAAATACAAACAACCGTATCCAGATGGGCAATAAGTCGGCGCCTTATAAATGCCTGTATATCACTGTACTTACACCAATTTATCCCAGTTACAGAGCTGTTAAAGATCCTTGCAGAACCAGTTGTGTATGTACATACTTTACCATTCTTTTATTTTTGAAGCAACAGGTTTGTTAAATACTCAAAGCATAACAACAACCCAAATATTACTTTACATCTACTGCAAAACTATACACAGCTGTTTTAAAAACAACAAAACCAAACTTCCCCTTAAAAAGATAAGTGCGCACACACGCATGCACATGCACAAACAAAACGCTCTGTAAGAACTCAACAGAAACAGGAAGGGGAAGAGACTGTTGTAGTGAGACCTGCCTTGATCCATGTTAGGATTACAGCCATGCTAATTAATGCAGGATTAAAACAGGCACAAGATGCAGCAGCATGTTACAGGAGAGCTAAACAGTTCCTCTGGGTATCAGATCAGAGTTGCAGGGCCTGCTGAAAATACTAACTCTCATGTCACAATTGGAATAAGAAAACAACTACAGCAGTGCATGCTGGGTACCGGCTGGTGAGCCACACAAAGTCAATTGTCTCCCTGCTTTACCACCCCCGCCCCAGCCCACATGGCCTCCCCTCTCCTCTCCCCTGCTGGGGATCCATGTTACTTCATGTCTGGCTGCCTCTGCCGCTCAAGCCACGATGTCTACGACCACTCCTTGTGTGGAGGCAGCCAATCAACACAGGGCTCACCTAGGCACCGCCTCCATCCACAGCTATTATACCCAAACAGCACCAGAAATGTCTACCCATAATGGCTGACTCTAATCTTCTGTTTCTCTCTCCTTTGCATCACACACATACACACAAAACAAAAACGCACTGTCATGTCTAAAGTGCCATATGGTTCCACCCTTTCCTGAAAGTTAAGTAGAGAAGGCAGAGTTCAGAAACTTTCTACAACTACACAGCATGACAGTAGACACAGGGAATCTGTTCATATAGGCATAAAGTGTGCCCTTTCTGTAAAGGGGGGGCATCAAGCTATCAAGCACAACCAGCCACATCAGAACACAGTTGGCTGTCTCTTCTCCAACGGTTTTAGCTTGTCTTCTACGTTTTTACACACAAATATACTACACTACCACCACGCAAACATCATGTATTTAGGGGCCATGTGGCAAGTTCGACAAACCTTGCAGGCACTGAAAGGTCTATCATCGTCTACTAAAAGCACCTTCTGCCAGGTTAACCAAATACAACTTAGTATAAATGCAAAAGCATAAATTCTACTATATATTCATTAATTATAACTATACTTGCAGCTCTACCAACAACAGAAGCTAATGATATGATGGCTAGTAGTGATAAATTGAAAACAGTTACGTAAAACCATACTTTTGCAAGCACACACAAAACATGTTTATTTCAAAGGAAACACTGTAGGAAAAAGAAAAAATCTTATATGAAAAATATATGTATACATTCACTACAATTCATTAATATATGCTTTTTTGTTCTTTTTATTGTGTTTCTAGGATAAGACAAACTTTTTATGTTTTAATACAACTTTATTATGTAACTAACACGCTGTAGGAATGTTTGGTGTTACCATGAAACCAAACTCACCAAACCAACTGCCCCTTTTAGGAAGGTGACAGTTTATCCCATATGGGCTATGGACCAGGTGTTCTTTTTTCCTTGCTGTTGACTGAAAAGCATTAAAGTCCTCGTTTTCGGTTTGGTTGACAAAACACTCGCCTCCTGCGTTTATTTTTCCCTCAAAACTCCTACAGTAGAACTACACACAAAGTATTCATACAACTTACAAACGGCCTCTCGGAACTTAACTCGTTCATAAGTTGAGGAGTCTCTGTATATCAAACCACATTAATAAAGAAATAACCAACACCCCACGCCAGGCCCACCCAAATTCACTGCTCCTCACCTGAGCCCACCAGCACCTGTCACGTCCACCGTCTCTCCGACAAAGAAGCGTTCCTTGACGTAGGAGTAGACGTCGTCGCAGAGCTCGTGCAGGCGTGTGCGGTGGGTGAGGGTGGCGAGGTGCAGCAGTGGTGCCACCAGTTCTGAGGGGAAGCTGCGCAGGCTCTGCAATGCCCGCCGCTCGCTCTCCACTGCCTCCTGGTAAGTGAGGCCCGGCTTGCCTGTCACCGCACAGCTCCACACAAGGCTGTTGCACAGGATGGTTCTCTCAAAGAACTCGCTGGGGGAAGGAAAACAACGTTCAGCAACCAGACACAACTACATCTACAAAATGGGTGCTAGTAACAATTCTGGCATGCCATACAGTCAACATTCAGACACCCACGATGGCTGAAACACTTTCAGTGAACCGAGACTGTACCCGTTCAATATGCATTCATCTTGCTCACTGTAGATTCGACTCCATTACATCTTATAACTGAGTATCCTGAAGAAGAGGCTCTTCTCCACAAAATACACAATCTGACAATCCAAGAGGGTGCAGATGTATGCACATATGTGCATACAAGTTCTATGCCAGTGGAAATTAATCTGTTCTAAAATAAAATTACCTCCTGATATAATTAAAGGATACTACATCAGAAAATGTATGTAGTGTCATGGCAGTGAAGTAAAAAAATTTAATAAAATATAGGGACACTCTTAAATCAGCTATATAATCCTATTCCATCTTCCTTCAACCAATGCTTTTTCTTACACTAAAAACACTTCCACATCAGGCTAGGAAACATCCCATTTTCAATGGGTAAATTAGTTAATTCTCTCTAAATCCAATGTACATTGAGAATCGCCAAGCCCAAACACAGCCCAAATTGCGAGTGACTATAATTTGGAGAATTTAACTCTTCACCGGTTATGCTGTCCATTTCTGTTTGTATTACGAGAGGCGTCCGCCAACAAATGACATCTAAATTTCACTTTTAAAGCGTCTCCCGGTTTACTGTCAAGACTGCCTTTCTTTTGGGGCTTAACCTCCGTGACCCCATTTCGAACGCACCTTTGTTTTCGGTCACCGTAACGGAGCTACAACAGGCACGTGACGCAAACGCCGCTGAAATTAGTTTTCTGCCTAATCGATACGATCGCGGTTGCCGCTCGCAGAAAACCGTTGGGCACGCGACCCATTTCAAACGGCACCGAGAAACCCCAAAGTTTCGAACTGCTTGTTTATAAATGAAATGTGCCTGAACAACTCTAGGAGTGCAAGCCCCTTTATCAGTCTAATTTAGTAACGGTTTACAAATGAAGGTAAACAAATGACAGTACGGTTTTTACATAAATGTCTTCCAAGTGAGCCATGTTGCTGGCTAACTAAGGCCTACTACTGTTAAGAACAGCTAGTTTGCACCTGCCCGTAAAGCTTCTAAAGCACGCTGGCTAACGTGATCGACGCAGTTAGCTAGTTAGCTTGATAAACAAGTCGAACTAAGTATATTTATTTTGGAGTCGCCCACTTACAATAATAGTCCAGTAGGTACTCGGGTCATTAACTATAAATCTGCTTGAACTCAAAAACATACAACTATATGAATTTAACTTTCTAGATCATGAGATTCGTCCTGCTGTCACTTCGGCAATTCCTACAGATCGCAGTTCATCAACTTAGCTTGAGAGTTATTTCACAGAACACCCACGACTTCAGTCATTAATAGTTATGAGTTATTAATAGTTACAATGACCTACGATCCCTAAAACATTGGATTCGTACTTACTCGTATGTTCTGAAGATCTCGTGTGTCACTTTACACAAGAAAACTTCTTCATCTGGTCGGAGATCCACGGGAGGTTTCTGCCTGACAAACGGCTTTCTGTGGAGAAGCGGCATCTTTCTTTCTCCTCGTCTCCTCTGATCGTCTTTAACGCAGCGAGTTTCAAAAAAGGGAGGGAAAACAAAGTAAGAAAACCGGTATCATACGGCAAAATAAGAGCACTAAACACTGTACTACAAAGGGTCTTACGCCCGCCAAACAGCTAGATGTGTGAAGTCTAGAACGAAAGTGGTAATCTGCGATAAATTTCAAGAGGGAACTCAGCCTTTGTTAATGACACACGCTTCCCTGTCCCAGTCACACACAATAGTGACGTTAAATCCTGCCCACATGAAAATGTGCTCTGAGAGTGTCACCCACTCACTTCTAGCACTTATTTAAAAATCCGTCTAAACTCGCACAGAACTCAAGTTTAAATCACCCATTAGATGCCGCTCGAAAGAAATGTTTACCACCTCAAAAATGTAAAAGGGTGATCCGCTTCAGAAAACGAAACAGCTCACAACGGCTCCACTTCTCCCGTGAGCCGTATGTGTACAGTCGACAAGTTTTGATCCGCTCTAGTTCTCTCACTGACTAGGAAGCGCGTCGGGGTGGAGATTGTAACATATCATGTTTACTATTGGCTGTTTGTAGTGCCAGTCTCAACAGCAGGGCCAATATATTAATTGAACTACACATTGGTTAAGAATGTTGGGCGGGGACACTGTGATTCTGCGACCCCCTTAATGTTGCTGAGTCAAATCCAATTCATTTGTTTTCGAGTCAGATGGTTCGTCAACTGTTTACAATCATCTGTTCGTTTAGGACTAATACTTTTAACACGTTTTTAAGTGCAAGCATTAAATCCATTCAATGTATTTTAAGGTTTTAAAGTATGAACACACAATGTATTTTGCACAGTGGATACTGAAATGAATTGCATCCAAAAATTTATTTGGTTAATTTTGGAGGCTTGCGACAGAACCTGAATTATAAATCATATATGTGCCCTTTAAAGTCGAAAGGCACACGTCAGATGTATTCATATTTCTTACACCTATAAAAATAACACAACAGTCATCCAGGTAAAACATAAAGCTATACTTATTTTATACATTTTACTGAAGTCTCTCCTAACTTTAAATATGCATACATTCGTAGCCCTAGTGAACATTGATTTTAATTCTTCTTACCATTTTTTACAACCCCTAAAAAAGTTGGGACGTTTTGTAAAATGTAAATAAAAACAAAAAGCAATTATTTACAAATCTCTCGACACATATTCAATAGAATACAGCACAGAGACAACATATGTAAAATTGAAACTGATCAACTGTATTGCATTTTGTAAATAAATTGTTATGATTTTGATGGCTGCAACACGTTTCAAAAACGAGGCATTTTTGGAAGACTCAGTCCTTCAAAAGCAAGGATGGGGAGAGGTTTGCCACTATGCACACAATTGCATGAGCAAATAGTCAAACAATTTAAGAATAATGTTGTTAATGTTGAATTTAGGTCTGTCAGCATCTACAGTCCATAACATTTTTAAAAGATTCAAAGAATCTGGTAATGTGCATGTGTGTTAAAGGCCAACAATGAATGCATATGATCTTTGATCCCTCAAGTGGCACTGCATTCAAAACCGTCATCAAACAATAAAAGATATAACAACATGGGCTCGGGAAAACGTATGTATGTCAGAAAACCTTTGTCATTAAAAAAAGTTCACAGTTAGGTCTCTAAATAAGATAAAGCTCCACAGAGCATAAAACAGGCCATGTATAAACAACATCTAGAAAAACAACAACTTTTCTGGGCCAGAGCTCATCTGAGATGGACTGATGTGAAGTGGAAAAGTGTGCTGTGGTCTGACGAGTACACGTTTCAGGTCTGTTTTTAAAATTTTGGCTGTTCTGTCCACAGGGCAAAAAACGAAAAGGACCACCCTGATTTTTATCAATGAGAAGTTCAATAGCCAGCAGCTGGGATAGTATGGGGTGTTAGTGGCCATGGCATGGGTATCTTGCACATATGTGAGAGCACCATTAATGCTGAGAGGTACATATAGATTTTGGAACAATATATGCTGCCATCATGGCGGCGCAGTGACGTGCATGGAGTTTGCATGTTCTCCCTGTGCTTGGTGGGTTTTCTCCGGGTGCTCCGGTTTTCTCCCACAGTCCAAAGATATGCTGGTTAGGTTGATTGATGTGTCTAAATTGCCCGTAGTGTGTGTGCCCT
Organism: Chitala chitala; assembly: GCA_025773905.1. Lineage (NCBI taxonomy): Eukaryota > Metazoa > Chordata > Actinopteri > Osteoglossiformes > Notopteridae > Chitala > Chitala chitala. The sequence continues at coordinate 2,732,011 of JABJVR010000021.1, read as the reverse complement.
GTGGTGGGTTGGTGCCCCACCCTGGGTGTCCCCTGCCCTGCTCCCTGTGTGCTCTGGGATGGGCTCCAGGCTTCCCTGCGACCTCACCAGGAATAAGCGGTTAGGATAATGGATGGATATGCTGCCATCCAGACGACGTCTCTTTCAGGGATGTTCCTATTTTTCCCAGCAGGATGATGCTAAACAGCATTTTGAACATGTTTCAACAGCATGGCTTCATAGTAAAAGAGTGTGAATACTTAACTGGTCTCCCTACAGTCCAGACCTGTCCCACACTGAAAATGTGTGGCGTAGTATGAAGTGCAATATACAACATTACTGCTGATCAACTTAAGACATACATCAAGCAAGAATGGCAAAATTTTCCAGTAGTGTCTTCTGTTCCTAAACAGTGTCGAACGTGTCCCAACCTTTTTGAAATGTGTTGCCGCCATTAAATTCATAACAATCATTTATTTGCAAAAGGCAATACAGTTGATCAGTTTCAACTTTATGTTGTCTCTGTGATGTATTTTATTGAATATATGTCAAGAATGATTTGTAAATAGTTGTATATAGTTTTTATTTACATTTTATAAAATGTCCCAACTTTTTTGGAATAGGGGTTGTAATTCATTTCCATCAATTATGCTTCCCGTCAGTTTTCTCACATAGGCAGCATACACCTTCAGTACAATATAATTTACCTTTTTCTGAAGACAACATAATTATCAGTTTGTATTAGTGACACAAATGTTTTCTTAATAAAACTAGCATCCTCTTAATCAAGCAATACTGTCACTTGCTTAACTTACTAATAATTTTTTAATGGTGGGATATTTGTAAACATCATTTTATTAAAAAAAAGATGAGATGATATACCATATTTGAAATCTCAATCAAATTTTCTGAAACATGGAATATGGCATTATCTGAAAGATAAAGCCAATGTTTTGGGGTTTTCTTTGTAAATTTTTAATCTGTTTTTTTGAGTGGAGGGGTGAACTGTAATGTTTGCTAAATTATTGCATTCCCATGTATAAAGATTTTTTTTACTGTTGAAGTATTAATCCAGAGGTTCTTCTACACTGAGCAAAGAGCCTAACATCTTAATTCCTTTTATCTTTTAATTAACATATTAAAACATATAAAATGCAGACTTGTCTTTGTCTGTGTTGTTTATAGTTCTGTAACCAAGGTGACCCCTCAGGGGAGTGCTGAGGCAAAACATTTCCCCCTCCAGATGTTCTTCTGTTGTTCTCAGTGTCTCCCCCTCCTCTGTGTGGACACGCAACAGATTAACACAATATAAGCATGTATGTTTCACTCTGCAGTTTCAGACAGAGTATGTCAACCAGATGTTCAGGTTTGAAAAGCATGCTGCCTTAATCAAGAAAACCTGGCGGTGCATGAGCAGTGACTTAGTGTGTTCCACCCCACACTCAGTCACTTCCTGTCTGGCTTAGTCACTTCCTGCTCTAAGGTGGGAGGGTAACAAGGAAGCATGTATGGAAGTAGCATGGAGGAAGGTAATAGAGGAAAATCGCTTGTACAAATTGTCACAGATGCTCCTTATGATATTCACCTGAGACTGAATGAAAGAGGGCCGTTTTTGTCCATTAAATTAATTTTCTGCTCCAATTTACTGCTAGAAGCACAGACAACAAACACCAGATGTTTATTAAAATTTTTAAATAAAAGGTGGAATGGCCGGTGTAGTGGTTCATCGGGTACCATTATCTCACACCTTAGTGGTTTAGTCTTTGACTCTAGTCCTTGGCACTGATCATGTGGATTTTTATATTCTCTTGTTTGCTTGTGTCTCTTTATCTTGAGTTAGCTCTAGTGTCTTTGTATGAGTAAGTAGTCTGTATTTACCTAGGGCCCTATCCTGGGTATAGCCTTTCTTGTGTTCCGATCTGTTTGAAAAAGTAATGGTTCACCAAATGGTACACCACTGAAACTAAGTTGGATAGGCTATTTGAAAAATAAACATTATGGAAAATAATTGAACAAAGATATCGATAATCGCTTAATTATAATGACCTACAGCAAAGTCACTATATCCATACATTGAATAGTATTGACTCTTTGACAAATGTAAGTATTTTATTTTGTTTTACAATCACATTGGCGACACTTTGCTTAGTGAATAAACATCACAATCGCACTTATAACTTTTTAGATACCTAATAAACCTGCATTCACATACTACCCACTGGATGTCAGTATTTCCCAGCTATTCAACAGGTGCTATATCCTTGGCTAGAGCAGCTCTAGTTCACATCTACAACGATTCGGTGGCTACTCCTTATGTTAAAAAATAAATTAGAAAGAATTAAAAATGAGGAAAAATCGACTCATAAATACATATAAAAACAAACAAACATAATATTTTGTAAAGTGACAAACGAACATAACAATATAGTTTCTTAGACCGTTCATAAGTAGTTGAGGGAACTTATAGTTGTCGGGTAGAAACAGTTTTCAGTCTGTGCGCGATTTAATAGTCCTGTAACATCTTCCGGAGGGTAGCAGTAAAAATAATCCACGTTTTTGGATTTCTGGATAAAAAAGTTCTTCTACCCTTTAGCAATGCAGTCTTGGTGTTGATGTGTCCAATGTGGGTTGTCTCTGTCAGTCAAAAGACATGGTCCATGTAAAGTGGGAAATCAAAATTGCCTTTGGAGTCAAGTGTGTCAATGGTTGAAAATTTTCAATGCACATATAATCAACAAGGTTGCTCGTTAACTAATTCAATTTATTTTTGTACTCAAACACCACAGAACATTCGGCCCTCTAATGAAAAATGACATATTGACGTCAGCTAGACCATAACATGAGCACAGCTTTCTGGTACATCACTCTTACACTGTGGCACAAAAATTATGCACCACATAATGAAAGATGAGGATATGAATGAAACTTAGCCAATCTGCACAGAAAAATATCACCAGCTGTGGCAAGGCAGTTATTACATGTATATTAAATTCATGTAAAAATATTCCTACTTTGATCCTTTAAAGTGAACACTCAGAAGAACAACACAAAAGAATACCATGGGGAAATGAATACCAAAATCAATATTGGTTTAACCATTCGAAACATTTTAAATGTAACGTGTCTACTGAATGGTTGATCACTCCCTCAAATCGTTAAATTCCCTCCTCCAACGAGGTTTCAAATATTAACCACTACTAAAAAATGTCCAATATTTAATTTCAACATGAACTGGAAAACAAAAGTATAAGATTTAGAATATATTTTATATCAAGGTCTTCAGCCACTGATCAGAACACACAGACACATCTACAATCCAGGTGTGTGGTTATTTATTATTTATAGTATATAAACTAGCATAATACATGGTACACCAGCCGAACTTGAGTAGTGCTGCATTTCATCAATGTTGAAGCAGAAGAGTGTTCATTCAGGTGTGGGAAAGACAGGTTCCCTCTTCCAGTCATTTTGAACATTTTGTATATTATAAACACAGAAAGAGTTTCATACATTATTGTTTGAATTACAATATTTGTTGCAGGCCTGTGGGTTAATATAGTTGTGCAATGGTAGCTTATTAGATATTTATTTTAAAAAAATCTGAATTTAAGGTTTATTTAGCTCAATTCTAAACGTGACACATAAAAAATGTTATTGAGCATTTTGTGGGAGATGTGTGAGACGGTTGCTACTACTCGCTTTACTAAGGATCAATTTCAAATGCAAATGTACCTACAAAATCCTATCGGGCAGTACTACTTTTGACACACATGGCCTTTGGGGGCTGACATTCACCCTCTGTTGTCTGGGACAGGCTCCAGGCTCCTGCTGTGACCCTAACGGATGAGCTAGAAAACAAAAAGTGCATTTTTAGAAAACAGGCCACATTTCTTTGTCCAGGTGATGCCTCGTCTGCAACCTGTCATTGCAGAACATTGATACTAGTGGATCTGTTTGAGGTTGTCATGGTTGCCATCCCATCCAAAACAGATATCATGGGTTACTGGTAACTCCTCAACGCACAGACTGACATCCATACATTTAGGAAAAATCGTAATGAATTTATTATTGATTATTAACCATTATTGTGAAAACATAACACCGGCATGGACATTACTCTACAGCCTTTCTGTTGTGTATAAACGAAACCACGCCTTTTCCCTTTTTAAGGTAGTTTTAAATCTATAATTATATTGGGGCATTTTGGCTGCGAAGATATTAAATGCCTCTCTCTCTCTCTTTATATATATACATATATAGGTCCTTTTATACTCTAAGCAAACGTCTGCATTTATTTCAGCACATTTGTATTACTATTCCAAGGTAATTTCAAGAACTGCGTCCTTATGTTTAAAAGTGTAAGCTAATTTGAATAAAGGGTGGAGAAAGCAAATGTCAGTCTATTTATTTATTGTCACCCGGAAGTTGAACTCTATTTCCGGGAACATTTTAGGTTCGGTTTAGATGACGTTTGCTAATGTTCCGTTTCTTAAGCAGCCTGAGAGTTTGTTAGCACTGGAAGGTACAGGTTATTATTTTTTCCGTTCGTTTGTGGATGCCTGAAAATATTTTTGTTTTGTAGTATTAATACATTAAAATTTCGTTGAATATTGTTTTCCCAACGTTTTTGGCGAATTCCGTTGTCCGAAAAATTGGGCCTTGCATGATTTTTTTCTACGTATTGCTGATAGTAGTGACAACATCTGGTCTGTCCTGTTTACTAGTTTCGATGCTAAAATTATGAGTTCTGTGAAATGTTATACTTTCATTCGTCGCAGGTCGTGGACTATTGACATTTGTTTACCCAGTTATTATCGTAATTGGGTAAATAAATTTATATTAAGTTCGGTAATTGTTACATGCGTGCTGGTCTATATGTGTCAGTATATCAGTGTAAACTAATGTCTCCTATATTACAGGTGATTTTGCTACAGTATCGTGTATGGACTGAAGCAGGTGGAAATCTTTAGAATTTAAAACGTAGTCAACAAGGTCGTTCACATCCTGCCTGATTTTTACTATAGTTTAAAGGTATATCTAACAGTTTTGTGAAAGTCGTCATTTATTAACAGCTGCCTTGCTGTTGTGTTTTTGTAAGTAACCTTATCAGATAACTGGTCTACGTTTGTATTACAGGCGTTGTGAGGCGGTCAACATGGTGTTAGCCGATTTGGGAAGAAAAATAACTTTGGCGTTGCGATCGCTGAGCAATGCCACCATCATCAATGAAGAGGTAGTTTAAATATTAACTTGTACTGTTGCCTGTTTCGTTTCATCCGCAGTTTGAGCATACAGACAGTCAAAGTGTTAAATATTATCTTGCTTATAGTTTTTAAATTGAGAATTGGAAAAATTGGTTTGGGAAAATAATGGCAATCCTATGTATCTTGGGCAGGTTTTGAATGCTATGCTGAAGGAGGTGTGCGCTGCATTATTGGAAGCTGATGTTAACATCAAACTGGTAAAACAACTCAGAGAAAATGTCAAGTACGTACCCAGTGCCTATTATAATTATTGTCAATTTCAGTACATATTTTTTTAGTAGTACATTTTGCTCAGAATTCTCAGTAGGGGGTGCTGACTATGAAATTGCCATCCTTGCAATTAGTCAGTTTTGAATATGGTTGTTGCTCAGTAATGTTGTATTTGCCAGGGCTGCCATTGACCTGGAGGAGATGGCGTCTGGTTTGAATAAGAGAAGAATGATTCAGCATGCAGTTTTTAAAGAGCTTGTCAAGGTTTGTGCAGATTCTCCCTATGTATCCCCTTTTGCAAAGGAACAAACATTTAAGGGTAAGACCAAAGGCAATATTTTTTTTGGAATGCAGAGACAGTAGCTCAGATAAATGTTAATGTGCTTTGAGATTTTTAGCAGCTTGACAGCTTCCTTTTTTTTTTAGTATTAGCCTTGGAAATTAAGTTACAAAAAGCACATTTTACTGCATGGAGTCAATATTTTGTATTTGAGACAAATAGACCTGTATCAGTGAATTTCTTACTTTCCTGTCACAATAAGTCATGACAATTATTTTCATACAATAATGCGTCAATTATTGTGTGTATAATTTGACTGAAAGCTTGATGGAAGTGTCCTTTGGTTTGTCAACCCAGCTAGTGGACCCAGGAGTGAAGGCCTGGACGCCTACAAAAGGAAAAAATAATGTCATCATGTTTGTGGGACTCCAAGGCAGTGGTAAAACCACTACTTGTTCAAAGGTAAGCTGTGGCTGGGGGGAAGCAGCCTACCAGTGAATGTGACCTACTTTAAAATAAAGTCCCTTCAGAGTAAAAATTTTAGCCATCAAATGCAAGTGTTTTGAAGTGAATGCTGATTGCGAAAAAAGACTTTTTAATTGTACAGTGCGCTTAATTGTTGGTGTCACAGGTTTACTGGGCCAGACATTGGGTTTGTTTTGTGTAATAAGCAATTTCCACACTTCTCAACTACTTATTTGTACCCATTTCATAGCTGGCCTACTATTACCAAAGAAAGGGTTGGAAGACCTGTTTGATATGTGCTGACACGTTCAGAGCGGGTAATGTGTTCCTTTGCTGCTTCTGTACCAAGCACTATATGTATATTTTTTAAAAAGGCATATATAGTTACGTACATGTTCTTCTTTCAAGGTGCCTTTGATCAGTTGAAGCAAAATGCAACAAAAGCGAGAATTCCTTTCTATGGAAGGTATATACTTTAAACACTTTATTAGATTTACACTGCTGTTATAATCGTGTATGGAAGGCTTTGCAGATTATTGGCAATATGGAAGAAATGTTTTGTTTTAAAAAATTTCATAAATTGGAATGTAGTCCTTACTGTTATGTTCGTTGTGTATTCACGTTGATTTTAATTCCTTCATTTGTTAATTGAAATGGTAGTATATTAATATTTTGGAGGTTTTATGGAAAAAAACATTCACATCAGAAGATGAAAATGTTACTGTTGCCTGGCATTAAGCAAAGTCCTGCTTCAGAACTTTAAGATCTTGGTTTTGGAGATGTATACTTAAAAATCTGCTCTGCATGATGGCTGGACTTTTTCCACATTATGCTGACGGTTCTTCTCATAGCTACACTGAGATGGACCCAGTTGTGATTGCTTCGGACGGTGTTGAAAAATTTAAGTCGGAGAACTTTGAAATAATAATTGTGGACACCAGCGGTCGACACAAACAAGAGGACTCTCTCTTTGAGGAAATGCTTCAGGTTTCCAATGCAGTGGTAAGTGAAGAATAATCCAGAAGACAGTCTAATTAAGACATAATTGGGGTGCTAATGAATGTGCGTGAGTTCTCATTTACACTTGTTCAGCATTATTTTTTAAGACAACAGCTCTGAAAAATTTTATAGGATCTACACTACTCAAAAGTGCAGAATTTAAATTCATTTCCACAGGCAAAATGTTGCTGCTTTTTAATTTGAGCGTCAGTGTGTTTACATTTTATTTTTGTTTTTCGTCAAGCAACCTGACAACATAGTGTATGTAATGGACGCCTCCATTGGTCAGGCCTGTGAGGCCCAGGCCAAAGCCTTCAAAGACAAAGTAGACGTTGCGTCAGTGATCGTCACCAAGCTGGATGGACATGCCAAGGGTGGTGGTGCTCTTAGTGCGTAAGTACCGCACACGTTTTCATGTGGGCTGGTAGCACTGCACCGAGCTGTGCCCTGTAGACCTCAGTGGATGCATTGCATGGTGGTCTCAGAAATAATTATAGAGCTACACTGCAGTTGAGTTTACATGGACCCTGTTATTCCACTTTTAATGGGAATAATGGCTCATTCAGAATAAAAGTGTATCAGATAAACACCTCAGTCAGAACAAATAGGCTGGATTCAGCCCAATCCGAATGAATTTTGGCTCAAAATAAGAGGGGTGGGGAAATATTAACCATGTAAACACTTAATCTGATCATTTCCCCTCTTGTTGCAATAAGTATTTTTTCAGTGCATGCTTGTCCCGTGTGGAGTTAACATTGGGTGATGTGACGTGTTTCCGAGAGGGATTGAAACATGGCAGCAACAAAACTGGTCTGTGGTGGATACTGCTTATTTGTTGGAAACTTTAAAAGAATTGTTGAATGCATGACGAGGGTCCATGTTGTTGTTCTTCTATTCTGTTTTTCACAGAGTATTTCCGGCATATACTTTAACGCAGGTGGAACCGCTTTACGCACATCACAAGTGTTATTTTGATTAAATGCTCTGAGCGTGTAAATGCATATGTTTTCGGATTGGCGTCCATGTCAACAGTGAAGTTGGAATCTGCAATCATTCTGATTAAAATCTGATTGAAGGAAAAATATCCATGTAACTGCAGCTAGTAATAGATTTATTCTCATATGCTGACAAACGGATGTAATTTATGCAGGACTGCTGGGTTGTTCCCTCAGGGTTAGCTGATGACTAATGGTGATGGGATAAACTGATGCACTAATCCTGCTCACCTTTGTGTTCTACAATAGGGATTAACAACTTTTTTTTTTTTTTTTTTTTAGTGCGACCAATTGAACATGCCTGTTAAATTTGATGTGACAAACTATAGTCTGTGGGGGGGAAAAAAAAAAAATTATTCAAATTTTTGCAGAGTGGCAGCAACTAAAAGCCCCATAATATTCATTGGTACTGGGGAGCACATAGATGACTTCGAGCCTTTCAAGACGCAGCCGTTCATCAGCAAATTGCTGGGTAAGGACCATCCGTCTGTTTGCAGTCTCGCTGTGCGGGTACGTAATGGCTGATGTGTTGTCAGACAGCCCCCCTCCCCCCCAAAAAAAAAATTTCCCTTCCTTCCACCTGTGCACAGCTGACGCTGTGAAAGGCTTCCTTTGATGTCTTGCGTGGTTTTTTTCCCCGCCACAGGGATGGGGGACATCGAGGGCTTGATAGACAAGGTGAACGAGTTGAAGCTGGATGACAACGAGGAGCTCATAGACAAGCTGAAGCACGGTGAGGTCTGCTGTGTCATGGGTTTTGTGTAGAATGGCACCGAATCCAACTCCTCGCTTGTATTTAGATGGCTTTTTGAAGAACATCAATTTAAATGTATATTTTTATGATTATTTTTGGTGAATCTGACTTGGTTATCTTTTACAAATGCTTGCTCTGTTCACTTATTTATTTTTTTTGAAGTGGCACTTTTATGTGTGGGTCATGTGACCATGCGTTTTGGTTTTCTTTCTATTCTCCATCCTAAGTAACATAACGCGTTCTGTTTCTGACTCCAGGCCAGTTCACACTGAGAGACATGTATGAGCAGTTCCAGAACATCATGAAGATGGGGCCTTTCAGCCAGATTATGGTAAATTGACTTCAGATTTCACCAATAATCATATTGCTTCAGCCTAAAGAATGTTGAACCCCCCCCCACTCCCATGACAAACGTAAATGGTTTGTTTATGCAGGGAATGATCCCAGGTTTTGGAACAGACTTCATGAGTAAAGGCAATGAACAGGAGTCCATGGCTAGGCTGAAGAAACTTATGACCATCATGGACAGTATGAATGACCAAGGTAATCGGCTGATCATTCTGTCAGTGCATGTGAGCGATTATGGGGAAATATGGTGTGTTCATTACAGAAAAGAATAATGCGCACAACTGTACATACAAGTATCCCTGTCAAAGTGCAAATGTTAAGAATATAGTGAACAGTTATCTGGTACCAACAAAATTGTACAGTTAATGTTTCATATATAGTACCAATAGTTATTTACATACTGTTGTAGTGCTACATGTTGTGGTGTCTGTTTAGACCAGCATGTGTTCCATGTGAAATGTTTTAGAGTTGGACAATAAGGATGGTGCCAAGCTCTTCAGCAAGCAGCCAACCAGGATCCAGAGAGTAGCCAGGGGAGCGGGCGTGGCGACACGGGATGTCCAGGAGCTGCTTACGCAGTACACAAAGTTCGCCCAGATGGTCAAGAAGATGGGCGGCATCAAAGGACTGTTCAAAGGTAAATGACATCATGCTGGGCGTGGCTTTGTTTACCTGAGAATGGTTTCCTCCTGAATGCTATACATTTTTTTTTTTTTTTTTTTTTTCCCCCCCCCCTCTTTTTGATAAGTCTGCAAGCTGTCATTGGAAAATTTCACTGTAAAATGACAGTTGTACTAAAGTTTTATATTTCAAGGCCCTTGTAATCTCAATGGTATTTGCAGTGGGTTTTTTTTTTTTTTTTTTAAGTCCTTAACTGCTCAGACTGATAGTTGTGCATTATTGCCATAAATCAGAATGCCATCTGCATTGCTGAGCTTGTGCATTTGTGCAGTTTGTGACATTTAATATTACGTTTGTATGAGATGCACTTTAACACTGGAGATAAAGCAATAGGTGTGTGTGTGTGTGTCTTTAGCAACAGAAGTTCCATCTACCAAGACTCAGGCTGTCTTCGTTTAGAACCATGGCTGTTCATTATAGTAAAAAGAGTTTAAGTTGTTAAAAAGCTAACACAGATTTAATAATTTAAGTGTTACCATGCATGGGCTGTAAGGAAATGGAATATGCGGTAACTTGTGTGTGAATTGCTTTGGGGTTTTCACATGGGCTGGGAATGCTTTATATTTCTTAAAAAAAAAAAAAAAAAAAATAGTTTGTTTTAAGTAGTTTTCAGGAATAAGTAAACACCATTTGAGGGACTGCTGTATCCCAAACAGTACTTTATTTAAAATGTACACAACTGTGAAGAGTATAGTATGGTACTGTATAGGATTGCCACTGAAAAACATTTTGTCTTTAATGCATTTTGGTGATGTGGGATTGTTTTTAAATCTGTTTATGGTGTTATGTGCAGGAGGAGACATGTCAAAGAACGTCAATCCTTCTCAGATGGCAAAACTGAACCAGCAGATGGCTAAAATGATGGACCCCAGGGTTCTACACCACATGGGTATAACATGAAACTCTGGTCCTGGTTTTGCCTATTAAATGTAGTTGGATGCTTTAATCCCATTTTTGTTTACTTCATGTCGCAATGGAATGTTTACCTGTTGCCATGACATTAAAAAAAAAATGTCTTCACAGGTGGTATGGCAGGCTTGCAGTCTATGATGAGGCAGTTTCAACAGGGAGCTGCTGGCAACATGAAAGGCATGATGGGATTCAACAACATGTGAACACCTGAGCCTTAGCAAAATCAGAACTTTATGCAGCCAGTGACTGGGTGTGCACCCCATTTCAAATGAGTCGCTACCCTGTCTTTGTGAATAAATATACACATGGTAACTTAGGTAATGGTTAATCGCAGGGACTGCTGTGGTAATTATAGTGGCCTTCGCATCAGAGGGGTAGAAGTGGATGTTCGTATTGCATACAAGTTTCTCTTTGACATAGTAGCAGGACAGTATGAAGAGTGTAAAGTGATAAGAATATATTGGTGGCAAACTATTTTGTCATATAATGTTATGTAATAAAATTTGTATGGCAACCTTTAAAGGTCCCACGTTTTCTTATGTTGTGTAAGATAGTTTATTAGAATGTTTGCTGTACATAGTTATGTAATATTTTTACATTACACTTGTGTTGAATATATGCATTTTCAAGATGCAGGGGATGCAGAAGTGGTATGTGTTGAACATTTGTTTGGCTAAATTTATGAACTGTAATTCATACATAAGAGATTACCTTTTATCCTAAATGCAGATGTACTGAACGTCACCAACTGATCATTTTAATAAAGGAATGTGATAATGTGCAAGAACCTTTACCAGCTTTGAACTTTCTGTTTTGCAAACTTTTTTTTTTTTTTTTTAATATATGATGAAGCACATCTGAATTGTTTTGAAATGACCAACAATGCTCAGTAAATGTGTAAAATGAACAAGTCATGTTACATGCTTCCAGGATCCAAAGTTCAATTCCTTGGATATATGCTGGAAACTAAATTACACAAGTGATTGACTGCCCAGTGATGTAAATTGCTTACTTTGTTGCCTGATAACTTGTACTCACCGGCCACTTATTAGGTACACCTGTTCAATTGCTTGGTAACACAAATTGCTAATCTGCCAATCACATGGCAGCAACTCAATGCATTTAGGCATCTAGATGTGGTGAAGGTGACTTGAAGTTCAAACCGACCATCAGAATGGGGGGAAAAAGGGGATTTAAGTGACTTGGAATTGTTGTTGGTGCCAGAGGGGCTGGTCTGAGTATTTCAAAAACTGCTGATCTACTGGGATTTTCATGCACAACCATCTCTAGGGTTTACAGA
>JABJVR010000021.1:2708838-2719298 GCA_025773905.1 Chitala chitala | reverse complement strand
CAAAATCTCTGAGGAATGTTTCCAACACCTTGTTGAATCTATGCCATGAAGAATTAAGGCAGTTCTGAAGGCAAAAGAGGGTCTAACCCGGTATTAGCAAGGTGTACCTAATGTAAAGTGGCTAGTGAGTATAAATCAGGATGTTCCTTTTGAGAACATATATAAAAATATTAGAAATTTGCTACGTACATTAAGTTGTTCCTGTCTGACACGGGCAGAGCCGGCTCTGGGCATAGGCCGTATAGGCAAATGCCAGGGGCACTGTCTGTCGATAGGGATGCCGCCGCAGCAAGTGCTGGTGGAACTGGTTGCAATGTAAGGGGCATCAGCTAAAACCTTGCCTAGGGACGCCAAATTGGTCAGGGCTGGCGCTGAACACACAATCATTTGTTAATGCCACACAACAAGTTGGTGGAATTTCCCTTAGCCTTTATGAAAAAATATTTGCTTGGGTATGAAAAGCAGATTGTCGTGTGCCTGTGATCTGGAAAGACCTGAGAGCGGAGATTCCCTTGGTGAAGTTTTAAAAGTGAGCCGCGGGCGCGCCCCCTAACCGCACCACGTGGACACACCTTCGGACCCCTCGACGTGGCAGCGCTAGTAGCGGCCATGTTGGTGGCTACGTAAGCCAGTATCTACAGGGCAGCGTGTGTTTCCCCTCGGCGTTGGCGTACACTGCAGGAGGTAGGTAATATCTCAAGTGGCTATATCAAATATTTACACAACGTCCTTCAACCGTTCAGGTAAACGTCGGGATACGTGATTAACCTGTTAAAGCCGAGTAAATAGCGCTGAGGTTTTGGATGGTTTTGTTTTGACGTACGTACCCGGGCTAGCATGGGTCTGCTGCGTAGTCAGTGTGGTGTTATTTGCGTTGTATTTTAACATTATTGCAGCATAACGTTTGTTTTTTTTTTATGCACTGTTTTAAATCAAGAAGTGATGTATTTGACATTTTAAGACATGTAGTGTGCGAGGCTTTGCTGTGAAATGTTTCGCATAAAATTTCTCATATTGTAGTGCATGGTGGTAATGTTTGGATAACTGAAGGGTGTAACACATTGATGACAGTATGTTTATAATAATTATTCGGTTATCTAGATGTAATTTACCTGAGCAGAAATGAAGTCTTTGGCAGGCTGATGTGTGTGTCTACAGCTCTTGATCAACTTCACCTCTCACGAGCTAGTTACTACATCTTAGCTAGGCGCCTTTCCGTTAGGTTGCAGAGGTATGTTTAAGACTAAACTAGCATTTCCACAAAATGATCTGGGGTGGCAGAAAATTTTGCCGTAGCTAAATGATCTTTTATGCTTTGCATAATTTGATCAACATTATTAACATATTATCAACATTGTGTCTGTTTGCACAATTTTAAGATGTTGATTATTGGCTGTCTGAAGTGTGACAACTTGTATATGGGTTTGTTGTCCATGTTATGTACAAATAGAATTTTAGGAAGACACCTGTCGAAGATTACTTTACTTTTTTTTTTTTTTTTTTAATTTATTGATTTTATTTTTCTGATGGAGCATCTTTTCCTGTGCTGGCAGTAGGAAATTGATGTTTACCGTTTATTGGCTTTGGAATGCAGACTTTAATTACTTTTTTCCTTATGCATATAGTAGGGAATTAATGTTCACAGTTTACTACGTTTTGAAATGCGGACCTGTGCTTAACATTTTAGTTTTTTCCTTATATGTGTATATATGTGTGTGTGTGTGTGTGTGTGTGTGAAAATTGTGTAATGCCATGATAGGGATTCTGTACACCTTTTTATTATGGTGCCAGCTGTGCTTTGTAATGCGTTGCGTCATTGCATGTGTCATCGGATAATTTTATGCCTATTGATGTCCTTATGATATGCTTATCAGTTTATGGTTTACCTCATTTTATTTTTGTGATGTGTTCCCGGTTAGATTTCAGAGTCTAAAAGGGCAGCACGCGCAAGAACTAAAGCAAAGCTCTAGTCATATATTGTATACACTGAAACTGAAAAGCTAACGGCTGCGCTCAAAGTCAGGGCAAATTTGACGGTTAATGTTACAGCCAGATGAGGCAGGTTGATAGTTTCGAGATGGGCCATGCTTTATTAATGTGATTTGCATTCTGTGCATCTTGCTTTCTAGACTTTGGTGGTTGGGGAGTGCACGATGGCAACCTTCCAGGAGTTCATCCAGCAGAACGAGGACAGGGACGGCGTGCGCTTCAGCTGGAATGTATGGCCATCCAGCCGCCTGGAGGCGACCCGCATGGTCGTCCCCGTGGCTGCGCTCTTCACCCCGCTGAAGGAGCGCCCTGACCTGCCCCCCATCCAGTACGAGCCGGTGCTGTGCAGCCGGGCCACGTGCCGCGCCGTGCTGAATCCCCTGTGGTACGCCCCGAGCCTCTGCTGTGTGGTGTCCAGTTACCCGCTGTGCACTTTTTTTAAAGCCACGTTGCATCATGGTTTCGGTTTACATTTGATCTTAGTTTTACATTGTGCCATACTCCAGGTGTCATTAATTTTGTCTGCTTGCACACAACTCTGCTGTTATATCATACTTGTTTCTTTTTAATCACCTAGTCAAGTGGACTACAGAGCAAAACTGTGGGCCTGCAATTTCTGTTATCAGAGAAATCAGGTAGGTCCCATTTTATATGGTATTATGCATTTGTTTTTAACATCAAAATGTCTTGCACCTGGGCAGTGGAAAACTTCAGGTGAGATTATTCATGTGTTCACTGCAGTTCCCCCCAACGTACGCTGGCATTTCGGAGATGAACCAACCCGCTGAGCTTCTCCCCCAGTTCTCTACCATTGAATATGTTGTCCAGGTAACACATCCTATCATCAGCGCTGCCTTGTTTTGTTTACCACATGGTTTTGAACCATCGTTCATTTGTTGATATTCGTAAAGTAGTGGGGAGTTTTTCCCCCAGTGCTCAACAATTTTCATGACCTGTATAGATCTGAAAAATTGCGTTGCTATTTCTTTCAGTGTGAAGCTCGTTTTTAATTTATTTTTTTTGTAGTGTTTTGGCGTTGGTGAAACTGAGTTTTTCAGGGAGTAGAAAATTCACTAAACACACAGCTGAAGTAGGGAGGGTGGAGACCATGTTGGAGTCTTCATGGAGATTTGATGGTGACTGGGCTATACTTGTTCTGCAGCGAGGCCCCCAGATGCCCCTGATCTTCCTATACGTGGTGGACACATGCATGGAGGACGAGGACCTGCAGGCGCTAAAGGAGTCCCTGCAGATGTCCCTGAGCCTGCTGCCCCCCACCGCCCTGGTGGGCCTCATCACCTTTGGCCGCATGGTGCAGGTCCACGAGTTGGGCTGTGAGGGCATCTCCAAGAGTTACGTCTTCAGAGGAACCAAAGACCTCAGCGCCAAGCAGCTCCAGGTAACACTCACCCCTGGGTCATATTTAGGACCATTTTTCTTCAGTGAGATTACACAAATATCTGATAAGAGTGTTGATTGTCTATAGGCAGGTCCCTCTGCTTGAGTAATTTGTTCATGTTTTACTTCTGACCACTAGGGGGTGTTAAAAATGCCAAGATAAAACTTTATTTCCACTTTACTGTATCAGAACCTGCTTTATATGTCAAGTACTTAATATGCATAAAACAGAATGCTTTACATACAGCTACCGGCAATGACACATAAATACAATTAAAGGGACAAGGAAAACAAGACCACATGCACAATCTAGAATGTGCATTCTTTATATGCAAGTTATATAGAAAGCTATATTTCTGAGATAAAGTGCAGAGTGACTTTTAAATTGTTTCTTGTGTGTTCAGGATATGCTTGGACTTACCAAACCGACTGCGGCCCAGGCAGGGCGAGGTCCACAGGTGCCGCAGGCTCCTCCATGTAACAGGTAACCCATGTGCCTTCCAGCCTACACCTCTCAGATGTTTTGTTGTTGATTTGTTACTTGGTCAGTCGAGTGACCAGGAATCCATGGGTGCAAACCTTACAATTTATGTGTGTTGATACTGTAGGAAACAAAAAATGTTTAGAGAGACTAGTGGACTGGTGTTTCCATGTCTCTGTAAGACACGTCATTACACTGCTGCTCTGTTAGGTCTTATATTAAGGCACTCCTGTCTGGTTTGATTTGCCTTAGCCTGCATTTAGTAATACTTCCTAAAATAGCAGGCACCTTGTGACAGGAGTCTTGCGTATGCCTTGGGCAGGTTTCTGCAGCCAGTGCAGAAAATTGACATGAACTTGACAGACCTTCTGGGCGAGCTCCAGCGGGACCCGTGGCCTGTAACGCAGGGCAAAAGGCCACTCCGATCCCTGGGTGTAGCAATGTCTATTGCCGTTGGTTTGCTGGAGGTATGGGCTCCACCCGGCCTAGTCTGTTCACTGTGTTCATGATTACTCAATGAACAGTGTCAGGGCGGTGTTCCCAGTCCGCTACTAACACCGCCTCTGTTCCCTGTATTGGTATGTTAGTGATATATTTTTTTTACTCCTCACCTCTTTCCTCCCATCATGGTGCAGTGTACCTTCCCCAACACGGGGGCTCGCATCATGACCTTCGTTGGTGGACCAGCCACTCAAGGCCCCGGCATGGTGGTGGGGGAGGAGCTGAAGAGTCCCATTCGCTCCTGGCATGACATTGAGAAGGATAATGCCAAGTTTATGAAGAAGGCCATTAAGGTTTGCAAGTCTTTGTAGAAGTTTCTCATCTGATGTGTGTTCGTATGACAGCTGGGACATTGTAATTAAGACTGTCAGTGTTTTCCCTGGATATTTTAAAGCAGTTTTAAGCTTAACAGTGGTGCTTAGGCATTGCCTGTAGTTAGGGTTATTGTTAGGGTTGTATTGTATGGGCTGTCCTTCAAAACCACTTTAGTTCAGCATAGCATCACATGTGGAGGAGTGAAATATGATGTAACTGTGGTGCCATCAAGGCTGGCTTGTGTCGGGGGTAATGTGGAGGCTAGTCATTCTGCTCAGCTGGTTGGTCTGTTTCAGCACTACGAGGCCCTCGCGCACCGGGCGTCCAACAACGGCCACATTATTGACATCTACGCTTGTGCGCTTGACCAGACTGGCTTGTTGGAGATGAAATGCTGTTCCAATCACACTGGGTGAGCCCATCCCTTTTCCTAGTTTAAGCCCCCTTTGGACAGCTATAATTTTTTTTTCCCCCAGTTCAAGCAGCTGTTATGATTAGCATATATAGATTCTGCTCCCATCAATATAACAGTGAATTTACATATAATAACACCGAATTTAAAAGACCTCTTGAAGGCATACTAGTGTAATGCTCTACATTAATCTCAGAGTTTGATTTGTACAGCTTTTGTTTCCATATGTACTTTGGCTAAGTGTTTTCTTTTTTCCCCTAGGGGTTACATGGTGATGGCAGACTCCTTCAACACTTCCTTATTCAAACAGACCTTCCAGAGGGTTTTCACCAAAGACCTTCAGGGATCGTTCAAGATGGCCTTTGGGGGCACCCTGGAGATAAAGGTGGACTAGTTTGGCTGCTGTTGTCTTTATTAATAAACCCCATTTGGTTCGCTTAGGCCATGAAACTGGTAATTTCAGATCCCAGTTTTTTTGCATAGTTTGTATTGCATATAAATATGTATTGCATTGTACGTAGTCATAGTTACATCTCTAATGCTGGGCAACTTTCATGTTATTAAATGTATACTATGTGATCACTGTGTAGTTGTATTAGTGGTTCATTTTTAATTTCTGTATTGGAAGACATCTAGGGAAATCAAGGTATCAGGAGCGATTGGCCCATGTGTGTCTCTAAATGCAAAAGGACCCTGCGTGTCTGAAAACGTGAGTACATCTATCTAATCACTTTTGAAGAAGAATGCTGTTGGCTTGCTGAAACATGCAGGTGTTTCCAAAGTGGAGAAAATGTATGCATCACTGTATGTATGCACAAAAATGCACCACTGAGACCTGCAGCGTACAAGAAAGAACTGCCATGAATACTGCTTGTACCTCCTCTGTTTGCCTTGGACGTATAGGAGATCGGAACAGGAGGGACGTGTCAATGGAAAATCTGTGGACTGGACCCAAACTCAACCCTTGCTTTGTACTTTGAAGTGGTCAATCAGGTATGTAGGGTCTGTTGATGTTGGGTTTTTTTTTTTTTGTGCAGAATCAAAACTTGCTGTCTGATCTCCAGAGCTATCTTGAGGTTGTGAGGGTCACTTTGGTGTTTTTCCCCATAGAGGGCAGTGTTGAGTCATGACCAGGCCTGCTAGTGCCTTCTATTACTCTGCCAACTTGTGTTAACTTTTTTTTTTTGTGTATTTCCATCTTTTTTTTTATGCATTACTTGACTTCACAGAAATGTTTTCTCCTTGCTGACGTTTTAACTTTAATGCATGCAGATAATGTTGATTTACTGAATTTTAAGATGGTGATGGTAATTAGTACAAAACACAGCACAATCTTCTTGTTACACAAGAAGTACTTTGTCTCATCAGAAATAAGACCGGTGAGATGCAAACTGCAAGAAGATCTGTACATAACATGTTTACACTTTATTTCTACCAGTACACATGAGAGAGCTGCAGTGAGCCTGACTCACGAGTTTTAATAAGTACTGACTCACTGTGATTCTGCTGACATGTGCCCCCTGGGATATATTAGCATGTACTTTTAAATGCAGAGTTTTATCTTTGTGACATACAAGTTTCAAAACTTAACACCAGTTCATCCGGATTAAAAAAACATTATCTAAGGCATCAGGTTTGCTCTTTGAAAGGCCATATTTGACATCAGCCTTGTCTCATCAGCATTCCTTCTGGTGATTTTACACTTTCGCAGGTGTACTGAAACTTCATGGTGTTTCCAGATTAGACTAATAACTTACTGTTTGTACGCCAAGTGGAATTGCCTAAGCGATATCTTGGCACTAGTAAGGAGTTGGGTCACCCTGCACCTTCAGACTAGCTCCAGTTTTTTTTTTTTTGTACGTTCTCTGCATGGTCATGCAGGTCAGAATGTTGCGCAGTGGGAAATTACGTTGTTTATCAAGAAAAGCTTCCAGTTCTTTTGGAATGCGTGAGGTGGATGAGTCTGCATTTTGTGCTGCGTAAAGGGTCAGTGGCATTTACATGTGGTGTTTTGGGGGAGCAGTTGAGAGCCGTTGGTTTTGCCCCCAATGTTTGGGGTAGCTGTCCTTACCCTGCAGTAAAGGAACATCCTGACTGTTCGCTTTTTACCCTAAGACAGTGCATCTCATCATGTAAAATGACAGTCCTTGGATGGAGGGTAGTTAACGTCAAAGCCATTACACATCCACGATCTGTTATGCTTAACGTCTGGCAGCAGGGCATTGTGGGAAGGAAGCATTCTTTTTGATTTCCAAATGTAAAAAAAATTTGTGGTCCTTACGCTTTTGTGGAATTTGGCAGTTGTTTCCCAAAATGTCTGTCCATCTTTGACAGTGAGTTAAGTTGTAATCACTGTTCCTCCTAGACAGTGCAGTTTGTGCATTGGGGATATATGTTGTACCCCTATGAGACATGTCATTCAGTCACTGTTAATAGCACCAAGCTGGAGTGTGTGTGTGTGTGAGTGTGTGTGAGTGATATGCCATACTGCTAATTGGCAGTCATCACGTCTTTCCATCTGTGTTTGATTGGTGGTGCTGTTCCTTTGTACACTCTCTGTAACTAATTGCTGTTGCTGCATGATACTGCTGTAAAAGGCTGAATTGAGCAAATACAGCTGCTACCCTGTGTATGAATAAAATTTTTTCCTAGGTCTACATTAAAGTGACTACTTGAAACATAGCAAAGTGATTTTATTTTGGGCACTTATGTGAAAGTGTTCTTGTTGTGGTCCAGACTAATCCACTGAAAGCTGAAACTACATGGAAGGAAACACTTCAGTAACACAGCTAATACATGGCAAAAGTTAGCTTTGTAACATCTTATACCAGATGCATTAAAATGTGAGTACAGCGACCATTCTGTTGAGCGACTGTGCCTAACACACAAACACAATTTGATTGCGGGAACCGCTATATGTAATTAGCTCTGTCCTGAGCGACCACTTGTGATACTCAACCATCAAACAGTGGCTGTGGTTGGTTCTTTGGTCCCGTTAAATGACTAATCCCAGCATATACGTATATAAAGAAAGTGCAACCTTATTGGTTAAGCAAGAACAACACAAGGGGAGGCTTCCAGCGTTGTTATTGCATTCCCTGACACATATTTATATCATAAGTCATCTTTTTCATTTATTTATTTTTTTCTTTCCAGTAACCCTTAGCCTCTATAGTTTGATTAGGAAATCACACACCCAGTTCATCTCTTGGAGACTGTTATGCTGGGGCTCCCAGAGAAATGAAGAACTGGGAAACTTGTTAGCAGCAGATTTATATTTTATTTATTGAGTACATAATTTGTGAAGTATGGTAGCTGAATTGAATTAACTTAACGTTAAAGATACAGTTTGCTCAAAACTCAGTTTGCTTGCACAACATTTGCATTTGTTCATCTTATCTACCTGAGAGCATTTCTGCTACTGATGTACATTATTGACTGGACAAAGTAATACAAAATTAATTAAAATTTGGTGATGATTAAAACTATATGTTCAGAGGTGGTTCTCATCCAGAAATAAGGCCACTCCTGACTTGAGACCACTTACAAGATGTCCATTGAGGTGGTTAGAAGCCTCAGGTTTTGCTGTGTATTATTTTCTTGCTTTGTATGGAACTGAGATTATTCAGTATTATTATAAATACTGTATAGTTGTCTTTTTTTTTCGTAAACCCAAAGCCATTTGTTCAGAAGCCTGAGAGAAAACAACTGTAAAATACATGGACGCTTATAGAAGTTATAGTTTAATTAGCCTTCGTAAATAAACCTTTGATTGACGTTGTAATTTTTGCCAGATTAGGGAGTTTCTGTACTTGGAGAGTAGTCCCTTCTATTTACATTGCACGCACTAAAAAACACCTTAATAACCCTGAGAATGCTTACAGTAGTTGACCTGGTCATGATGGTTGTGATTAGCAGTTTTTAGTCATTGTGATCTCTGCTGTAAAGGGGACATGCGTACACTTTTTTTTCCTGTAGATGTCACGCACGTGAGAGTTACAGCCAATCAAAATAATTAATTTGACAACTTGCTAAGCATTGATAAAGAAACCCAAACAATATGTACTTGAAATGTGTTTTTATAAACTAAATTGAGTGCAAACTTCACTAAATCAAGTGTATGTCTTAAACCCCAGTATAAACCGGACCAAGACATGTTTGAAGCGTTGCACCCCTACTCACCACAGACATGTTTTTTATACATCTTATCACGTAACCTTTACTCTTGAATAAAACGGCTTTATGCTTCTGGCTTTTGAATATGTATAAATGGTTATACGCTGAAGTTCGGCATCTTATTTTTCCTCTGTCACAGATAACGCCAGTCCATATTTACACATTCAGTTGCCAGTATTAAATTGTGTGTAAATATTGTATTTACTCATAGTCATGCCATGAAATTAGGGTGTAGGCTTTCTTAAATAGAGTGGTGGAACACATTTCTGGCTGTGCTCTTCAGAAGAGAAAGCCTTTTTTTTTAGAAAAGACTAGTTGTAAAGGCTTCCTTTCTGACTTGAAAAGACGTTCCCTCAGGTTCATTGGTTGAAGGAGGCTCCTTGACCAGTGGTCAGGGTGTCTGCACGTGTCTGTTCCTTAAGCACGGCTATTAATATCTTACCCCCTTTGGTCTTTGTTGTCACAGCTTGTGTATGCGTAGTCTCTGTATAGAGTTATGGCTGTATTAATGTGTTTTGTTTTGGAGCAGTATTCCTCTTACAGTAATCTCCATGTCAGCTGGCGAGAAGAGTCCTTGGAAGTGCTCATGGAAGGGTGCGTGGGTTACCACTGACCAAGGTTGTCTCTTAATGAGCCTGTGTGTAAAACTCCTGGTCTCCTCCAGGGGGTGCTCTCGGGTGTGCCGGCATGTGTTGTTGCAGTACAGGAGAAGGAGTCCTGGATGAACTAGGATTGGTGTCTGGTGTGGCAGATGGGACAGTTGGCTGTCCTTGGGGGGTTGCACTGTCCTTTGATTTGGGGGGGCTCCTGATGTGGTTAGGGAGTGTTTCCTTTTGGGGTTTCAAGAACCTCTGCCTCAGCTTGTTTGCGCTGCCCCGCAAAGCCTCTCGGTACTTCCTGTGAGGAGAGAGCGAGTCAGGTCAGGATCAGGGCACATATGGTACAACTGTTCTGAATAGTAATTTCCTGCACCTCACCTATACTAGTAAAAACCTAGAACAACAGTGCATGATATCAACAAATTTAGTTTACTTTTATGACTCGTTTTGTAAAGTGGCCGTGAACAATGGCCGTGCATGATGGATGTTAGCTACGCTGACATCCATCATGCACAATACCTGTCACCCGCTGCACCAGACAGTGGAGGCCCTGTGCAGCACCTTCAGCGGGCGACTGGTACACCCTCAG